>QAOA01004621.1:686156-699667 GCA_003255065.1 Cercis canadensis
TATATATATATATATATATATATATACACACACTAGATGGTGTCACCCTTAGCGCAAGAATGAGAACATTGATCACATTTGCTTTTAAATTTTAGTATTTAAGAAAAAAAAAAAAAAGTAAAGATTAAAGCAGTTATATATATGCCTATGATACAGATTTTAGGAAAAATGTATTTTTTTTTTATTAACCGAACAGATATATTGACAATTACTTCTTACAAATTCTACACTAGCATAAAGGCAAGTTATAAAATATATAAATCTTAAAAAGTAGAACGTTATATGAAAATTTAACAAAGAATAGACACTTACATGATTATCAAAGTTCTTGAACATTTCTGATTCTATCCTTTTTTAAAGGCCTTTTTCTATTCATGTGAGACTCTCCTCCTTCATATTCTTACCTTTCAATTTTGGTATAAGATAATAGAGATAAAATAGAAAGAACATGGTATAAGTTTGAATTGCTAGTCTTACTGATGTTAGAATTGGGTCCAAATCCAAACCCTCAAGTTATTTTAAGCTTTTGTCCAAAATCAACAACAAATTCTCCAAAATGGACCAAACATAAATAACTTTTACACAACAAGCAATAACTAATGCCTCAAGTAAGCAGACAGATGATGAATCATAGAGAATAGAAGGAAATATTAAAAAGAGCGAGAGAGGGGGGGGGGGGGGGGGCCNGGGGGGGGGGGTAGGCAACCCTAGATTTGAAGGTGTATCAAAGGGAAGAAGAGGAACTGGGTCACGGAAATCGAAGCTGGAAAGTGTTTTGATAACGGAACTAGCATTGAATCTCGTATCGGAGAAGTTCCAAAATGAGCAGATTGTGCATTATCAAGGGTCAACAATGATTTTTTTTTTTTCATATATTTTGAAAGGGCGAGAGAGTGGGAGTGTGAGAGAGAGTATGAGAGGTGCGTTGGTGGTGGTGGTCGCAAACCGTTGGCGGTGGCTCTGCTACCGCTGATGACTCAGATGCGATGGGAGAGAGCGACGGACGAGCGAGAATGTGGACACTTTGGATTTGGTTGTTATTTTTTTATTTATAAGTAAGTGGTTGAGGGAAGTTTTGGAACCATGATATTTTTAGGTAATTTCTCAAGGTATTTTACCATGAGAACCTCAATATACAAGAATAACACACTACTAAGATGATGCTAATTAAATAATCATAACAAAGCCACTAAACACATAACAAGCAGGTGCAGCTGAGCTTGAGAATGAAGAAAAGTTAAAGAAGGGAGAGGAAGAAGANCTAAGTGTGTGTGTGTGTGTGTGAGAGAGAGAGAGAGATTAAAGCAGTCCAGTTAATATTTGATAGTTGGAATAGCTCTTCTATTAGTTGTGAGGGATTGGTAATCTTCATTAGCCATATACAGTTATACACATTAAATATCAATCTATGTATTATGATGATATTACTAGAAGGTAATTTTCTTGCTAAAATATCATTAGTCCTCTAGTTATTTTTTGTATATGTTATGTGTTGCTTTTGTTTATATCCACATATTATTCTATTATTTATCTTCTTCCTATTGGGCCATACTAATGGTCTACCATTCAGAAAAATCATACTTCTATGAAGTGTCATTTTCAATCAAAACATTGCTTTCTTTTTAAGCGTACTCATCTTGGCACTTATTTACAAGTTGTAGGTAGGGTGAAATGGTCTTGTACCCTTGTGAGAACTAATTTGATTTGACTTAAGAGTCACTTGGTAATTTTTTTTTTTTTAAAAAAAAAAGAGGAAAGGAACCTGTGATATGAGAAATAAGATAAATTATTTTGAATAACTTTATGGAAGTAAATATGAAATTTGTTGATAGACTTCAAGCATTTCTTTAAAATATTTTGTCATATAAATAATTTTTTTCATTTTTCACATATAATTTTATTTATTATCTTGCAAGAAGCAACTTCCAAAAATAAACTAGTTGTAATCAACAACAGTATTTAAGGTAGATTTTATTTTTAGAGAACATAATTCTTCTTGGAAACAAAAGGATGAAATCACAATTAGTTAGCATTAACAAGGGAAGTAACAAGGCAAAGTAGTGCTTGAAACTTTAAGACCCTCACATTTTTTAGATCCCATGGGGCTTTAATCATGATACATAAATTGTCATATCAAATGTGTTCTTTGATGTTACTTGATGCCATGGTCAAGCGCTTTAGGCTTATGATGTCTTTTCTATGGAGATCTATGAGCATTTTGTCTAAATGGACTTCTTTTTCCTTTTAGGAGTNAGTCACTCATAAGCTTAAGTGACTTTCTAATGGAATACCTACAGTAACAAGTTGACAGAATGGCATATTAAATCAGTATGTTGATAGGATGCTAAAATTTATATTCATACCTTGAATGGACATTCAGGACTTCCACATTGTCTCCTTTCACAGTATCTTTCAGTGAGATGAGGGTTGGGATATGAGTAATTGCTTCAAATTTATATTGAGTTTCACAAATCTTCAAAATTTTAAACTTATTCTTCATAAAGTAAATAAAACGATTACTTGAATGATGCATTAATATCGTGTCTTTCTTAAAAAAATTTATAGGCCTATATAAAGCACACAGCCATTGAGGTTCCAACATTTCTATCCTAAAAATGTTAGCCCATGATTCTTTAATGCCACATTCCCTCATCAGCCACAATCTAAAAAGAAAGAAAGAATATCTATCACAAATATAATGGCAACCCTTCAATTCTCCCATGCTGATATACTTTAGGCTCACCCGTCCATTCTCAAACACAGCAGGAGGAGAAGGGAAGGATTCAAACCTCTGTTTTTCAAATTTAAAGCACAAAATTGATGCTTCTGAGGAATCCAATCTTATCCAATGAAGTGCTCCCTTCAAACAAGTAGGAAAATGAAGCCCAAGCGGCGAACTAGGAGCCCCTCCAAGACTTTTCCATATTCTTTTCCCTAGTGTGTGTATTTCAGCCATAAAATTACAACTTTACGTCACTGCACCCGTATCATGATTTTTATCTTGTATATTTTCATAAAAAAAATATCAGCACCTTATATTCTTTGGCTTTTGGATCATATCCAAAGGCAGAATCAATTGTGTTGGAAAACAAACCATTACTTGATTTATCATTCTTAGTTTCTGGAAGTCTCATGAACTCTTCTGTAATTGTATTGCAAACAACAAATGGGGTTGTGCCCTTGGCATCACGCAAGCAAAGCAAGCCATTACATGAATTCACCACATCAAATTTGTCATCTCTAGGTTTGCAAGCAATATAATTCATTTTTCTACCACCATTTCTTCCCTCGTCCATTTTCTCAAGCACCATTCTGGCATCGCGCAGAGGAAGCTTGAATTTTACCTCAAGCTTCATGTGCTTCTTTTCAGGATCAAACTCCGGTAGATGAAGGATTCTATACACACGCTTAGGATCACTGGTTCGAATCATAACATCAGCTGGTGGACCTTTAAAGTGCTGCTCAGCAAATGATGGTTCTGAAATCAGATTTAACTGGTTCAGGTTTCATTGATAGTTTTTAAACCTCAAATGATGGGATTCGTAATTCTCTTAATTTTTCATCACTAGTCTAGAAATTTAAACCTGATGCTTTCTATTCCACTAAGTGTGTGTGTGTGAGAGAGAGAGAGAGAGTAAAGCAGTCCAGTTTATATTTGATAGTTGGAATAGCTCTTCTATTAGTTGTGAGGGATTGGTAATCTTCATTAGCCATGTACAGTTATACACATTAAATATCAATCTATGTATTATGATGATATTACTAGAAGGTAATTTTCTTGCTAAAATATCGGTAGTCCTCTAGTTATTTTTTGTATATGTTATGTGTTGCTTTTGTTCATATCCACATATTATTCTATTATTTATCTTCTTTCTATTGGGCCATACTAATGGTCTACCATTCAGAAAAGTCATACTTCTATGAAGTGTCATTCTCAATCAAAACATTGCTTTCTTTTTAAGCGTACTCATCTTGGCACTTATTTACAAGTTGTAAGTAGGATGAAATGGTCTTGTACCCTTGTGACAGCTAATTTGATTTGACTTAAGAGTCACTTGGTAATTTTTTTTTTTTTTTAAAAANTTTTTTTTAAAAAAAAAAGAGGAAAGGAACCTGTGATATGAGAAATAAGATAAATTATTTTGAATAACTTTATGGAAGTAAATATGAAATTTGTTGATAGACTTCAAGCATTTCCTTAAAATGTTTTGTCATATAAATAATTTTTTTCATTTTTCACATATAATTTTATTTATTATCTTGCAAGAAGCAACTTCCAAAAATAAACTAGTTGTAATCAACAACAATATTTAAGGTAGATTTTATTTTCAGAGAACATAATTCTTCTTGGAAACAAAAGGATGAAAACACAATTAGTTAGCATTAACAAGGGAAGTAACAAGGCAAAGTAGTGCTTGAAACTTTAAGACCCTCACATTTTTTAGATCCCATGGGGCTTTAATCATGATACATAAATTGTCATATCAAATGTGTTCTTTGATGTTACTTGATGCCATGGTCAAGCGCTTTAGGCTTATGATGTCTTTTCTATGGAGATCTATGAGCATTTTGTCTAAATGGACTTCTTTTTCCTTTTAGGAGTAGTATATTGTAAAATCTTGGAATAAAAAACACATGGGTGTATATATGTATGTACAAGTACAACTTACCAATAAAAAAGAATCATAAATAAATAACATTCTACAGAGGTTAATTCTACCTCTTATTGCTCCTTACTTTTGAATTCTCTTATGTATACATGCATTGGTATAGAAGAGTTGTGAGACTGCATCCATCATAAAATAAATCATCTCATCCACATGTAAAAACTTTACTTTGTATTGACTAGTTCGCCATCATTCCTTTGAATTTGAAGTGCTGCACAGGAATGTTACAGCCAAAGCTGTTGTGTTTTTTTATATCTATAGACAAAACCAAGAATCAAATTGCTTCGGCTAATGATGGCATGTGTTGAAGGTTGAAATTTTAGAGAAAAAATATAACCATCGGCAAAGATAGACGAGGAAGAAATCAGAAACTTGCCAACATTGCAGACAAGTTTTCAATGGGAGAGCATTCATTGGTGAAAAGGTTTTGTTGGCAATTTTGTAAACCCAGATGGGACAGCTATGTATTGGCATTCCGTTAGCTAATGGAGGGAGTGGCAACTGCTGATGCTTTAGGCAAAGTTGAAGTGGAGGAGGTGAAGTCAATGGCAAATTAACTGGAACAACAGGGCACTAAGTATTATTACTAAGTATTGTGGGCTAGTGGTAACGGTGCTCACTCTCCTTGTTATAGTGGTTCCAAAGGTGCTTGGAGTTACTAAAATTAAATATCACTTGCACAGTTAAGAAAGATGCTATTTCTTTGTTGGGCTCATGGACTATACTCCTTTAAAGATATAGAATTAGTAATTACTAGATTACAAAACATCCATTGCTTCGAGTTCAAATTTCATCTTCTTCCATACTTCACAGCAGCAGCTAATTCAAGACTCTTAACCGTGCGGATAATTTCATTACCCTCGTGAACAAGATCATGTCCTTCATTACAAGCTTGTACACATGCTTCTAGTGCTACTCAATTAGCTACAACACCGGGTACATTTCCCCAAGGGTGCCCTAAAAGTTCCTCCACCGAAGAGACGACATAGTCATGTTGATGTGCACATTCCAATATATATATTGATTTTTGGTAAATGGATAAACTATTTTATGACGATATAAAGTGACATGGCATCACATATAATTTTCATTGTTATTGCTTTTAGATTTTGTAGATATTTTTATTAAGGCCCAAAATGGTCTTGGCTCACCAAGACCCAAATACCTTAATTACTAACATACCCTTTAAACATTTTCCTCTTCCTATAAATACTCTATTCTAACATGTATAAAGACTTTTCACTCTCTCTTCAAGTATTGTTACTATTAACTCGGTCCGGCCTAACTTGACTTTTGGATTCTGGTTATCTCCACCCAGTCCAGAGTTCACATGTATTTATTGTGTAGATTGGACCTCCAGCCCATACCGAATCTGAAGGTCCTTCACCCGACCTAACCTTGTAGCCCACCTCACTCCTAGACCTAGCTCCCTCATTTCAACACAGGCATCATTAGATTTATTATTGAACAACAAATAAAATATCTAAGGAGAAAACAAGGTTATAATTCAATGTAATTAAGGACATCATAATATCATCTAAGCAAGTCGTTTTCACATCCTGCATGATATGTCATCAATATATGTCCATCACAATTTTTTTAATCAATGTGGGACTTTTGCTCCACTTCTTTCATTTTCCAATACTCCCCCTCAAGTCCAACTGACCTTATTTATTTATTTTTTATTATAATCTTTCTAGTCTTTCAATCTTCACCTTGGGTTTGTACTTCAAGCTTTTTGAGCCTCACAGGCCACATGTCTCTCTCTTTTATTTATTGCCTGGGCTTGTGCTCCTTTTCAGGAATTGAGTCTTAGAGGCCACAGGTCTGTGCAACATTTTGCTTGGGTCTTCATCATTGAGCCTTTTTTTTTTTTTTCTCCTTTGGGTATCAGGTCTTAGGTTGCAGGTCTTCATCAGGAAATTAAACCTTGGATCGTGAATAGGTTGTTAAGTCATATAAGCTCTAATACCATGTTGACATTTTGTGAGTGGGCCCCTCCGTCCAAGTCTTCACTTATAATGCATGAGAGTGTTTTAGTCTTTCTTGTTGTGGAATTTATGTTTGAGAATACAACTTTGTCCAAAATGCTTAAGACAATTTAGACTTGTGCATTTCAAGCTTTATATTCACCTAACTTTGCTCTTTTCTAATCAATGTGACACTTTGCTCCACTTCTTTCATTTTCCAACACTAATAATCTGGTACATTTATGAGAATTGTAGGGGGGGTAAATGAAGCAACAGAACAGATCCATGTATTAGAGCAACCAAAAGTCTTAGTCTGAACAGCTGGGAATTCGTATCTATGTTAATTGTGTATTATGATGATCAATAAATAAGCACAAAGATGAGATTTATGGTGTGCACAATTCTTGGGCTTTGTGCTGGCTGGCCTAGCCTATGCCAATGGCTTGAACTTTTTACAACATCATGGCCTTGATGATGTCATCCGACCTTGTTTGTGCCTTCACTGGTTATATTTCAGAAACAGACAAGGCACAGAGGTTGTCTCTGAATGGGTTGTGTGAAGATGAACTGAGACAAAGGGCTGACATATGACTTCTAATCCACTAAATCTAGTTGATTGGACCTAGAAACAGTCAGAAAAGGATAGGATTAGGCTGCTCAGCCTCCTCCGAATTTGTATGAAAACTTTTGTTTTTTTTTTTTGCTACTTTTGACTGAAGCTAGGATTATGATGGTTGATGTGGATCTGCTTTCCATGTTAAGAAAATATGGAGAGTTGAAAGGGTAGAGAGGAAAGTGTAGAAGAAGACAAATACATTGACTGACAGCTATACAAACAGTCTACCACTATTTATATTATGACAATGTGAAGACACCTATACCATTAGGAGGTGAAGTCAATGGCAAATTAACTGGAACAACAGGGCACTAAGCATTATTACTAAGTATTGTGGGCTAGTGGTAACGGTGCTCACTCTCCTTGTTATAGTGGTTCCAAAGGTGGTTGGAGTTACTAAAATTAAATATCACTTGCACAGTCAAGAAAGATGCTATTTCTTTGTTGGGCTCATGGACTATACTCCTTTAAAGATGTAGAATTAATAATTACTAGATTACAAAACATCCATTGCTTTGAGTTCAAATTTCATCTTCTTCCATACTTCACAGCAGCAGCTAATTTAAGACTCTTAACCTTGCAGATAATTTCATTAGCCTCGTGAACAAGATCATGTCCTTCATTACAAGCTTGTACACATGCTTCTAGTGCTACTCAATTAGCTACAACACCGGGTGCATTTCCCCAAGGGTGCCCTAAAAGTTCCTCCACCGAAGACACGACATAGTCATGTTGATGTGCACATTCCAATATATATATTGATTTTTGGTAAATGGATAAACTATTTTATGACAATATAAAGTGACATGGCATCACATATAATTTTCATTGTTATTGCTTTTAGATTTTGTAGATATTTTTATTAAGGCCCAAAATGGTCTTGGCTCACCATGACCCAAATACCTTAATTACCAACATACCCTTTAAACATTTTCCTCTTCCTATAAGTACTCTATTCTAACATGTATAAGGACTTTTCACTCTCTCTTCAAGTATTGCTACTATTAAGTCGGTCCGGCCTAACTTGACTTTTGGATTCTGGTTATCTCCACCCAATCCAGAGTTCACATGTATTTATTGTGTAGATTGGTCCTCCAACGCATACCGAAGCTGAAGCTCCTTCACTCGACCTAACCTTGTAGCCCACCTCACTCCTAGACCTAGCTCCCTCATCTCAACACAGGCATCATTAGATTTATTATTGAACAACAAATAAAATATCTAAGGAGAAAACAAGGTTATAATTCAATGTAATTAAGGACATCATAATATCATCTAAGCAAGTCGTTTTCACATCCTGCATGATATGTCATCAATATATGTCCATCACAATTTTTCTAATCAATGTGGGACTTTGCTCTACTTCTTTCATTTTCCAACACTCCCCCTCAAGTCCAACTGACCTTATTTATTTATTTATTATTATAATCTTTCTAGTCTTTCAATCTTCACCCTGTGTTTGTACTTCAAGCTTTTTGAGCCTCACAGGCCACATGTCTCTCTCTTTCATTTATTGCCTGGGCTTGTGCTCCTTTTCAGGACTTGAGTCTTAGAGGCCACAGGTCTATGCAACATTTTGCTTGGGTCTTCATCATTGAGCTTTTTTTTTTTTTTTTTTTTTTTTTTTTTTTTTTTTTTTTTTGTTTTTTTTTTTTTTTTTTTTTTTTTTTTTTTTTTTTTTTTTCTCCTTTGGGTATCAGGTCTAAGGCTGCAGGTCTTCATTAGGAAATTAAACCTTGGATCGTGAATAGGTTGTTAAGTCATATGAGCTCTAATACCATGTTGACATTTTGTAAGTGGGTCCCTCCGTCCAAGTCTTCACTTATAATGCAGGAGAGTGTGTTAGTCTTTCTTATTGTGAAATTTATGCTTGAGAATACAACTTTGTCTAAAATGCCTAACTTGTGCATTTCAAGCTTTATATTCACCTAACTTTGCTCTTTTCTAATCAATGTGGGACTTTGCTCCACTTCTTTCATTTTCCAACACTAATAATCTGGTACATTTATGAGAATTGTAGCGGGGTAAATGAAGCAACAGAACAGATCCATGTATTAGAGCAACCAAAAGTCTTAGTCTGAACAGCTGGGAATTCGTATCTATGTTAATTGTGTATTATGATGATCAATAAATAAGCACAAAGATGAGATTTATGGTGTGCACAATTCTTCGGCTTTGTGCTGGCTGGCCTAGCCTATGCCAATGGCTTGAACTTTTTACAACATCATGGCCTTGATGATGTCATCCGACCTTGTTTGTGCCTTCACTGGTTATATTTCAGAAACAGACAAGGCACAGAGGTTGTCTCTGAATGGGTTGTGTGAAGATGAACTGAGACAAAGGGCTGACATCTGACTTCTAATCCACTAAATCTAGTTGATTGGACCTAGAAACAGTCAGAAAAGGATAGGATTAGGCTGCTCAGCCTCCTCCGAATTTGTATTTTCTTCAGATGTCTGCTGGTGGCGAAAGAAATGTTCACATCTGTTCAACCAACCTAGAGGATCTTCTTGCCCCTTAAAACGTGGAAAATCCAGTTTTGAAAATTTAGGGACAGTAGCACTTCCTCCTGCAACTTCTTTTCCCTTACGATTATGGCGGCCTCGTTCAGTAGAATCATTGGAGAACTTCGAAGCTGACAACTCCTTTGCAAGATCATCCAAGCGTGTATTGATTGCCTCTTGCCTTGCAAGATTGGCTGCACGTTCTTCTTGGAATAATTGCACTAATTGTGCTAATTGTTGCTGTAGTAGATCTGCCATAACCACCTGCTCTGATACCAATTTGTTACGGTCCCTAGATATGGATCTAGTTATGGGCCGGAAGCTTGTGGTTTCAGAATTGGAGAGGGGGTTAAGGGTAGGTGTTTTCCTATGTCTACCAATGGTGCTGGTTCTTTAGAGAGAACCTGCAATCTTCTGAGATAAGTTCTCAGAAACTAACATACACTTTTCTGATCATTCATTCCATAATTCCAAACCTCTAAATACAAACTTGGTGGAGTAACCACCTCCTAAAAACTAGGAATACAGGGAAATGGAGGAGTAACCTCCTCAACTGCAACAAAATAACTACCCGCAATTAAATTACAGAAATTATAATAACTAACTAATGATAGTTAATTCAGAAAAATTAATTTCTGAATTTCCCATGTGTAAACCGCTGGTACACCAGTGGTTTGCTAACAGATACACTTACAAGGATAAAAAGCCATACTGGAGGAGTGGTCCTTGGAATAATAATGCAATAACAGCAACCTTTAGCCAATTTTACAATTTCACAACCTTCTATTACATGACTGTCATAATGTTGCAGACTAACTCAATATGAGGACCTTGTGTTTTGCCATTGAGGGTAAAGTCATAGAAGGTTTATAAGGAAAAAAAAAATTACTCAACATGAAAACAAGTATGGATGAAATACAATATCTAAACCGAACTGAGCAGGCCACTCAAGAAGCAACACAAATCTATGCCAATGAATCATACAACACAAGCCTAATACAATCAGATGAAGGCACAATAACTCAATGAACACGCCTTGAGTAAAAAAGAAAATTCTGAATATATTCACTGCCTTAAATCACCAGTGAAAAACTGCAATGGAAAATATCTACATGCTAAAAAAATGAAAACAATCATGTCAAAAACTTTTAAATTGAAAATATTAAAAAACAATTATATAATTAGAATACAGAGTCAACACATGAACATAACCAGAACTATATATAATAAAAACAAAGGTCAAAACAGTACATATGCTCTAAAAGTATGAAAATAGACTAACTCAGCTGCTTTAACTAACAACACTCAAGTCAAAGCTTAAAAAAAGGAGCAGATGAATTCAAGTGGCTGTAAGACAGGCTAAGACATTTTATTACACCAGAGCACATAGTCTGCAATTACGCAATCACCAGAACCACATAAAGCATCTGCCCCCAATAAGCGATGATACACCTGAATCAAACACCCATTCAACTCAATCCATCATTCCACAACCATCCTTCAAAGCAAATAATATTCTAAAAGTAATTGCTTAAAACATGCAAACAGATCATGGCTTAATTTTCTTGTGAACTATAGTAATCAAATAGCCCATGTCAAAGCACATAGCTCAGACAACCCACTTTTAATTTCAAAGATAAAACCAAGAATGCAAAGAAAATGAATCAGAAACAAAGCATACAGAATCCCCATTACAATGAGTCAGCAAGCAACTGGAGTAAACCAAAGACCAAGTTGTCAGGAGATAACAAACAAAAAACACAAGGACATCACTCCCAAGTCAGCATCAAGGTTAATCTAAAAGAGTAATGCTACTCAGTTTAGCAACAAGTTTGTCAAGAAAAATTCTGGCTACCTAGCATTTTCCAATGTATAAACAGATATAAACCTTACGCAGACTACTTCTATGTTTAACAAGCACTCAACATAGAAAAACGCCTAAGATAATTTCTTCAAAGCCCATAGCATGCAACTTTTGAATGTGAATTGAAAGAGAATGTAACCAAAAGGTTGCAGTCAAAGAAATAAAAACAATCAGAAAAAAGTAGAGCACACAATATATTACGGGGCAACCTGCTATTCACAACAGAAGCTAATTAAAAACTGCTTCCTGGCCCCAGTGAATACAAAATAGAACAATAAAAGAATCCATACAACTAGTTAACTCCCATATAGCACTACATCTGAAGACAATTCCATATTTCTCTTCTCTCAATGATCAAATATCTTTAGTGACTCAGTATATGATCGCATACTTCACATCATATAACAAGTGAGGAGACAAATAATGGCTTACTCAAGAACCCAATAATATCACCAACAAGACAAGTGCTAAGGTAAGTCAACAAGAATGTTGATGGCATACACAATTTAAATAGAAGGGGGACTTATATGGCATCAACATTATGCAGTCCCAAAGGACACAGCCAAACTACAAGCAACAACTTCAGTATCACAAATGTGATGGTCATCCCTATGCTAATTATTGCTTATTTTAGATTACATGAAACCCACTAATGTCAACTAAAATGATATTGAAGAGCAAATTAAGAATAGCACTTGAAGGGAACAGAGATAGCAGAAGTACAAGGGCTATGAGAAATCAAAATGCAGAATATCTACAAACAATCTTCTAAAGATCGATCATGCTTAATAGTCAGCCTTACCATGCCAAAAAATTCTCTTGAATTAAACATCCGACCAATGTGCTTAGCAATAGCCAGAACCAATCAATGAATATGGCATTTTCATTGCCAACTACAGTATATACAGATACTAACATAAATCAAAGGCAAAAACAAAATACAAAATACAATAGCATATGGACTAGTAATCAGTCAATAATAGATTAACTGAAATGCATCTGTCATTAATCTAAAAAGACAAAAGCAACTGAAATAATGAATTTAGAGCTTTGCTTTAGCTATTCAGCTGGTAAAACTTTTTTCTAAGTTCATTTGTTTATTCATAGATGCACGTGAAACAATGGGATAAGCTGATTTCATGAAAGCTTCTTTAAATTTACATAATGAACATTCATCCACCTTGTTATTGCCAAGCCTTCCTATTATCTACTACATATTTTTAGATGCATAATTAATTTACAGTGAAATGGAAAGAGTAATAATCTGTTTGCCAAGCCTTCCTAGAGAAAGCTCAATTTAGAAACTATGAAGTTGAACTTTTCAACTAATATTTTTCGTTTCCTTCTGCTAAGACAGCAATCAGGAGAAAAGATAAAGTGGCTAAAGCTACTATCTCTCTACGTTTACCAACCCGCCCTTGTACACTTGAGTTGAATTCAATTCAATAAATACCATTCCCTTAATAAGCACCTTGAGAACATCAGGCTTATGAACTAGAGATAGAACTTGGCTTTGCTTCCAGAACTGCGCTTCTAGCTTTGAAAGAGAAACCTTGAAATTTTTCACGCATTCCTCATCATATACAAAATAGGAACCTCATTCATTGGAAATTTTCAGCAAAAATAGCAAAATTATACAGCAAAAAGAGTAGAATGAATTGAATCCCATAAAATCTCTTCTCCATTTACCTCACAAAGCATTAATGTTAAACCAACTTATACTAAAGGTAATAAAAAGAGATGAGAAAAACATGGAACAAAGCACAAAAACTCAAAATCTGTTGCCTTCGCTTGCTTGCTCCTGGTTCTCGATGCTTGAATTGTAGAGGAAGAGAAGAGCGCTTGCCCATCGTGGATGGAGAAGAGAAGGTTTCACGTAAAACTATTTTT
>QAOA01004631.1:5798-117650 GCA_003255065.1 Cercis canadensis
AGTAAGAGTATTGTCCTTTATCTTTCACTGGAGAGTGTAGTTTTTTTAGCAAACAACTTCTTTTGCCACGTTAATTTAATTGTCATGCATATTCCTGATTAATTATATTGTAATGAAAATTTTCATAATCGTTTTGATTGTGAATCTGACTATTTGATCCAAGACTGTTTCATCTAGATTGATATTTTATTGATTGGTAGATCTTGATAAACATGGGTGCTTATGTTTGTGGTTGCCTAATGATATATAAAGGTTTTCTGATGATCATACTCACCATTTTCTTCATCTCTCTATTGGGTTTCTAATTTGAGTATACACTCTAGCCGTGCACTTAAGTTGGTTCTCATTCATATATATGTTACTGGAGATCATAAATTTTAATTGTCGGAGCTAAAATTCCTATTTGATTGATTGATAGATTGTGTTTGTTATGTGACCAGAAGGCACTATGATTTCGCAAATCAAGATTCAGAAGTTGCAGACCATATTTCTATCCAACTTGCTGATGCTGGGTCCTTTGCAACTTCTTCTATTCGCCTCTCACTTTCAGATGCACGAGCTGCTTGGAGAACACGTATTATGTCAAATGAAGGTTTTTAACCACTTTCTTGCCCATGCAGCATCGTTAAATAATTTTTGCATCAGCTGGCAGATGTAAACTGGGATGATCTAATATGCATTCTAGTGGACCTATTAAAGATAATGGTGTTACTATTGCTCCTTGTCAAAATGAACAATGATTCTTTTTTGTTTTTCTGCCAACCATCTATGGTTCTAACCCCCGAAGTATGTGAAAATTCTAAGGGGTACATTGCCTTCTGTAAAACTAAATTTTTTGAAACCCGCGTCATCTTGAATCATAAATGACATGCAATATAAATGATGATTATCTGCACATAAGGAAGTATAATCGGCAAACATTATATCTTTAAAAGTCATAGTCATCTATTATTGATCAGTTATTTAACTTAGGGTAGGGGAATTGGATGGTCTAGCATGTTCTTTTGTCTGTGTCTTTAAGGAGTTAATTCCAAAATTATTTACATATTTGAGCTCATGCAACTTCTCTTGAGGTTGACCAGATCCTTTCTCATCATTGAACAGGTTCAAGAACTTACCCTGGGCCGTATCTCGTGGTTAACATTTCTAGTAAAACAGAGGTATCTGTATTCATTATCGCTCTGTTTCTCAATTCCATCTATTCACAGAGATGATAATCTGATCTTATCTTGTCCATAACCCTTAATGATTTTATGTTTATTTTATTGTTCATAGGACGGTTTGTCAGTTGTGGTTTCTCCTTTGATTAGAATACATAATGAAACTGGATTTTCAATGGAACTACAATTCCAGCGACCTCAACCAAAGGAAGATGAGTTTGCATCTGTGTCCTTGAAACCAGGGGATTCTATTGATGATTCAATGGCAATGTTTGACGCTATAAAGTTTTCTGGGGGAGTAAAGAGGGCTTTAATGTCTATAAGTGTTGGTATGCACTGTCACCTTCGCATGCTCTTATCAATTGCTATTCCTTTTCACACAGATTTTGGTTTCTCTACTATCACACACGTGTGCACGGCACACAAACATATGAGAAGTTTTCGTATTACATGTGGAAGATCATTTTACCAGTAACTTGAATCACTGTGTTTTACTCTGAAAGATGAAGCCCATTGTTTCCTGAGATTGATGTGGCTAATGATTAATTTCAGGTAACTTCTTACTTTCATTTAGACCTGAAATGACAGAGGACTTGATAAATTCTAGAAGTTCTCTCTCAGCAGAATGGTCAGATTATATTAAAGGTGGAAAGTCTGTTCGTCTCTCTGGAATATTTGATAAATTAAACTACAGAGTTCGCAAGGCATTACTTGTGAAATCGGTTAAATGTTCCTTTAGCTCAGCACATTGCATCCTCAAATCTGAGGATGTCCCTGTTGCCAATATGCATTTTCTGATTCAGACAATTAGCAGAGATGTCCCTGTTGCATCACCTGAAAAGTCTGAAGTCGTGTTTACAAATGAAAATGCACCAGTTTCATTGCAAGAGCAGAAAGAAATATACCTTCTTCCAACAGTACGGATGACCAACTTATTGCACTCTGAGATTGATGTCCTTTTAAGTGAAACAGGTAAGAAACTGAATGTTTAAAGGTTGTATTTCTTTTAACACTGATTTAACTAATTAATTTTATCATGGTGAAGATACCTCCAACCCGATTGGATATGACAGTATTGGGAAGCAGGCAAAGATATCAAGTGGCTGTACAGTTGACTTTTATGCCAATCCTGCAGTCATATACTTCACTGTTGCTTTAACTGCTTTTAATTCAAGTTCCAAGCCTGTGAATAGTGGTGATTGTGTGAAGAAGTTATTGAAGCAGAAAAATGATGTCCGACATCTGGATATTAATTTGGACTTTGGTGGTGGAAATTTTTTCGCAATCTTGAGATTGTACCGTGGGAACAGGGGCATGCTAGAGGTTGTTATGATAGTCTCTGCATATTTCTTTTACTTGACAGTGGTCTGATGGTTAGAGTAGAATTTGGTTTCCAGTTATGCTTTTTTATTATTCATTAGTTGATTGATGGTCTAAAATATTGTGACTATGTGGAGCTGCTTGCAGGCTGTTGTTTTTACATCATATGCCATGAAGAATGATACAGATTTTCCAGTTTATGTTCTTGCAACTAAAAGGAGGCCTCTGTCCAGGTGATTCCTACACTTCTGGACAGTTAATAGGCAATTTAAGCTTCTGGTCTTTGTCCATTTGTTATATGCTTGATGGCTCTCCATATGCAGGAGTGAATTAGACAATTTAAATTCAAGCATTCCTTTGGAGCTAGGCTTGTGTTTGCCTCCAAAATCTACCAGATCATGGTTCTTGAAGTAAGATGATTTATTTTCAGTTACTCGATGCTATTAATATGCCAATTTTTTGTTTTCCTGTAACAGTACCTAAACTTGCTTTGAGTAGTTGATTATTTCGTATTTTATTTTCTTATGTCATCTGATTCTTATCTACCCCCGTTTTTCCAGATCCAAAAAAGTGCAACTTAAATTACTGGAAGACCATATATCTGAGACACTGCTAGACTTGGATACTTTATCAGGCCTTACAGAATTAAGCTTTGGTAAAGAGGAAGGGTGTGGGATCAAATCTATAATAAAGCTTGGGCTGTCTACTGGTCGTTCTTCTGGAGAAATTATTGTGCCATCACAGATGGTGACTTTGGTACCACGATATGTTATTTCTAATGAGTCTGAAGAATGTATCACTGTCCGCCAATGCTATTTACAGGTTTGCTCTCAGTACATGCTATTTGAGTGTGTACTTTTTTATTTTTAATTACATGTATAAGTAATATAGTTCTCTGTGAAGGATGACATAGCAGGCACTATCTCAATTAACAGTAAACAGCAAACAACACTGCAGTTGAAGGAAGGATTTAGCAAGAAAAGAGAGTTCAGTTTATTTGAGCATTTTATCAGAAAGCACAGAAGCTCCAGTGATAATTCTTTGTTATATATTCAAATCCAAACAAATGAGCCTGAATTGGGATGGTCAGGACCAGTATGCATAGCTTCACTAGGACGTTTTTTCCTGAAATTCAGAAAACAAACTAATCAAGTTACAGTACCAGATGGCAACATGGCAAAATTTGCAGCTGTTCATGTTGTAGAAGAAGGCTCTACTCTTGTTTTGCATTTCTATAAACCACCAAATATGAGTCTACCATATCGAATTGAGAATTGTTTGCATGGTCTATCAATAACTTACTATCAGAAGGTTTTTTTTTTTTTTTTCTTTTCTTTTCTTTTTGGGTGCCCTTCTACTCAACTGGTTACTAATTTTGACATGTTTTTTTCCCCACTATAATTTGAGAAATTTTCAGGGTTCTTTAGAACCAGAGGTTCTTGGATCCGCATGCAGCGCTGATTATGTCTGGGATGATATTACTCTTCCACATAGACTGGCTGTCCGCATTAATGGTGCCCATTCTTTTTACTTTATTCCCATTAATACTGGAATGGTGTTTAAGTTTTTCCCCATGTTATGTTTGCATTATTCTGATGTTATTGTTGAGACCTGCCCTTCTGTTCGTGTTGGTGGTTCTTGTTATTTCTGGTAAAAAGTATGTATTTCATTCATAGGACCATCATATATATACATAGGCTAGCCCCTATAATCAAGCTATCTAATTCCTATAATTACGCTTCCTATAATTAAGCTATATTACCATATTTACATCCTGTAACAGCTATCTAGAATCTTTCCATATTTACATTCTATAACACTCCCCCTCAAGGTGGAGCATAGATGTTAATCATGCCCATCTTGTTACAAATGTAATCAATGCGGGCTCCATTCAAGGCTTTTGTAAAGATGTCTCCCAACTGGTCTTCTGTTGGTACATATCCTGTACTAATGAGCTTCTCTTCAATCTTTTCACGAACAAAGTGACAGTCGATCTCAATATGTTTAGTGCGTTCGTGAAACACAGGATTTGATGCAATGTGAAGAGCAGCTTGGTTGTCACACCATAGCTTTGCTGGTAGTGAGAGCTCAAAGCCAACTTCTTTCAATAGTTGGTATATCCATACAATCTCACATACTGAGTTTGCCATAGATCTGTACTCTGATTCTGCAGTAGATCGGGAGACTACATTTTGCTTCTTCCTCTTCCATGAAACCAGGTTCCCTCCCACAAAGACACAATAGCCAGTAGTGGATCTCCTATCATCCTTGCACCCTGCATAGTCTGCATCAGAATAGGCCTCAATCATGCCAGAGAAACATTCTACCTTAGTGTGTCCATGATGCCCATAAAATAATCCACGTCCTGGAGCTCCTTTCAAGTAACAAAGAATTTGTTCTAGGAGCGCCCAATGGTTAACTGTCGGAGAGGACATAAAGCGGCTGACAACACTGACCGAATACGCAATGTCGGGACGAGTCACTGTAAGA
Organism: Cercis canadensis; assembly: GCA_003255065.1. Lineage (NCBI taxonomy): Eukaryota > Viridiplantae > Streptophyta > Magnoliopsida > Fabales > Fabaceae > Cercis > Cercis canadensis. The sequence goes on from QAOA01004631.1 coordinate 10,769, forward strand.
TAATTCAACTTCCCCACAAGTCTCCTATACCTCTCAGGATCATGAAATGGTTCACCATCATCCTTTGCAGGCTGTATGTTAGGAGTCATTGGGGTACTACATGGCTTAGCCCCTACTTTTCCTGTTTCTTTCAGCAAGTCAAGAACATACTTCCTTTGGGACAAGAAGATCCCCTTCTTGTTTCTCATGACTTCGACCCCTAGAAAGTATTTCAAAGGTCCCAAATCCTTTGTCTGAAAATGGGAGTGCAAGAAGGTCTTGAGACCAGATATNAAGGTGACATCCGGGGAAACAAGATATCGTTTGAGTTCAGGAGAGAAACAACGGAAACCTTTTTGCAAACGGGAATAACCCAAAAAGACACATTTGAGGGATTTTGCATGTAACTTATCTTTACCTGGAGTGAGATCATGAACAAAACATGTGCAACCGAAGACACGAAGAGAAAGAGAGTAGAGTGGCGCGTGTGGGCGCGTGCGGCTGCGGCTGACGGCGGGTCTCCGGGGAATGGCCGGTCGGGGGGTGCTGAGGTTGACTGCGGGGTCAGAATTGGGATTATCGAGTCCTAGGGTGNAATCAGTACCATAAGTCTAAGCATATCCTTTCGCAACGAGACGGGCTTTCAGGCGGGCCACAGAACCATCAGGATTGACTTTAACTGTAAATACTCACTTGCACCTAATAGCTTTATTGCCGATAGGTAAATCCATTAATGTCCAAGTGCCATTATGATCAAGAGCATTTATCTCTTCTATCATGGCACCACGCCACCCAGGATGGGCTAAAGCTTCACGAACTGTTTTAGGAATGGATACAGAGTCTAGTTTGACCAAAAAAGAATGAGAAGAAGAAGACAAGTGATCGTAGGAAACAATTGAAGCAATAGGATAAGTACATTGACGTTTACCTAACGTTTACCTTTTCGAAGAGCAATGGGAAGGTCAGAAGTAGGAGCATTGGAGGCCGGATCTGGCGACGAAGCAGATGGTGAAGGACATGAATCTGAACCGGCATTTGGAGGTTGCCGTCGAGTGTAAACATGGACAATAGGGGGCCGAGTAGACTCTGGAGGAGGTGCATGAGGATCTGTAGGAGGTGCAGGAGTATCTGTAGGAGGTGCAGGATAAGGAACAGTATAAACCAACAAATCATCATCCTCCCCCTGACTATGGGAAGGGGAGGAATGAGAGAAGAAAGGAATGTCTTCTTGGAAGGTGACATCGGGAGAGACAAGGTAACGATGAAGAGTGGGAGAGAAACACCGATAACCTTTTTGGAGACGAGAATAACCAAGGAAGACACATTTAAGGGACTTAGGGTCTAACTTAGTGACTTGGGGCCGGGTATCGCGAACAAAGCAGGTACTGCCAAACATGCGGGGGGCAATAGGGAACACAGGTTTAGATGGAAAAAGAACAGAATAGGGAATTGCCCCATTGAGAACTGAAGATGGCATGCGATTAATTAAAAAACAAGCTGTAGAGACAGCATCCGCCCAAAAAGGATCGGTGAGGCCCACGCCGTCTAGCAGCTTTTTTAAAAAAAAAATTTCAATTTTTCTAAAACTATAATATTCTGGTATGTAATTTTCACCCTATTACATATAAGTAAATAAGTCTAAAAACACTAATTATTAAGTCAAAGTGCTACTTATCAATTTTAGAATTAAAATTGTAAGAATCGGAATTGTTATCGCATATTCGTCTTTCGCTGATGGAATTTGGCAAGTCTGATAACGAAGAGGTAGAAAATGGTGAAAATTGCGAGAAATCAGAGAAACAAGTGGACACCCAAGTTCAAGCCACAACTCCTTGAGGAAATGAAGACGCCCCAGAAACCCAACAACAAAACCAGTGAGAAAGTTGGTTACTTTCTCCCTTTTAGTCTATCGTAGATTTAAGAAAGAGGAGTGATAGAATCCATTTGGCTCTGTTTCTCTTTATTTCCTCTTCTTCTTTTCGCTCATTTTCTCCCTGTTTTCTGGGTTTTGGATCTTCATTGGTCTCATGTGACGGAAGTGTAAATTTAAGCTGAGATGATTTAGAATTGAGGGAGTTTCCTTTCAATCTAAGGATAGCCAGATTTTACAATATACATAAATGTCATTCGTCTTTTCTTTTTGACTTTTTAAATTGGGTTCGCGTACGTCGTTACTGTCTTCAATTCCTCTTCTCGATCTGCTCCCTTTCTCGTCTCTATGTCTCTTTCTCCCTCTGTTCTTTCTGCTATCGTTCTCTCTCTCTCTCACCTTTCGTTCTGTCACTCAATTTTTCTTAGTTCATCCATTGTCATCCTTTTTTTTTTTAATTGAATCCGTAAAAGAGATTTCACTTGGGTTGATGGGCTGAATAAAAGAATTGGGCTGCTTAATGTATTTTTTGTTTTGGGTTAAATGTAAATAAAGTAATTCTATAAAAAAAAAAAATAAGTTTGTATGGGTTAAATTAGTAAGAGATTAAGAGTCCAAAGAATTAATAGAGATTATTATTTTTTATGGTATATATATTATTAGATGCATTAGAGCCACACTCGCACTGATAAATTTTTATAAATTGATGGTTTGAAGCATCTGCACGCAAATTATATGATCTAGGTACCGATTACCATAATCCATTAAAACAACTACTAATTTGGCCGCTAACAAAATAACTAGTTTATTTTACTTTTGTGGCATGTATTTGATCAGTCCACATTAGTAATGAAAGGATAAATTAACCTAGTACTGATTATAATTTATTTTTTGCTAATTAGTAATAATTATAATAAATTTATTCGAGCTAGTTAATGTTCTGAATCTTGGCACTAGCACCTAAGAGAATTTTTCACCAAAGCAATGTGAATGCATGCCCTTATAAGGTCTCTCAAGAAGAGACTGAATTTTAGTAAGTGAAAGTTAGAGTTTAATGTCATATTTTAACCGAGAAAAATGAAAGAACTGCATTATCTTACTAAAGAAAGACTTTAAGTAGGCACCTTACAATTTCTAATTTCTCTAAGCTTATTCCACCAGCATGAAAAATAGTTCAATTTGCAAAAACTTCAAAGTAACACTATGGTATTAGTGACATTGACATTAGTTATTGTGATAAAATTAAGAATTTTTACACCTAAGTGCTTTGATTTAAGAACTATGTAGCATTTATTTTGGTTTTAAAAATCAATATCTAATGTAATTTAATAATACACCGACAATGGGCACAATTTAAAAGTCATGTGACTAATTTAATCACTATGCCCAATTTAACTAGACATTTTCACACTTTAATACCCTTATTTAATCATTATCTGACATAATGTAGTCATATAATTAACTTCATTTCATTTGAACTTAACTATTGTCAAAATGAAAAAGGAAAATACCATTTTAATTTTATATAATTGTATTTAGTCACATTTAGACTTGATTAGTGTTAGTTGGAGAGAAAAAAAGTATAAATTCATACAATTTAATTTCAGTTGAACTTAATTAGTATAAAATTAAAATTAAGTTCAATTGAACTTAATTAGTGTAAAATAATAAAAAAAAAGACCCAATTTTATTACACTTGATTGGCATCAAATTGAAAAAGGCCCAAACCAATTTACCACTTGACATAGAAGTTTAAACATTATTCTTTAATTATGTTTGGTATACTTTAGTAATTTGAGGAGATGAATAGAGAAAAGAGGGAGGAGAATTTGAGGATATGGGAATTAGTAAAGGGGATCTAAAATATTTCCCGCTCTATTACTCCCCTAAATAGTTTCCCTCAATTTATTTTTGCAACCAAACATATTTAAAACAAAAGAAATTTTACTCCTTTTACTCCAACTATCATATATACCCATAGTGTAACTTTCAAATAATTTTAGTATGTCACGTATTATAGTAGTATACAAGTTAAATCATAGTGTAAATTTTAAGGCATACAAAAAAAAAAAGATATTGTAACTTTTAAGTGCTTTTTTTATGTCACATAATCACTTATTAATGCACTAGCACAAGAAAAATCACAAATAATTATAGCACACATAGACTAATCTACATGTGTAATATTCACTAATTAATGAAACTAGCATAAGAGCTCTTACTTTAAACTAGTATACTAGTTATTTTATGAATCTCGGATCATAGATGTTATATATATAGTTATCTACTAATATATGTCTCATAGTCTCTTATAATATATATATTTCTAGTATCATATTTTAAATACTATGTGGTTATAAATGTAATTACTCAAGTAAAATAAAGAAGGCACATTAATAAAATTTTTAGCATAGTCCTCATATACTAATTAATACTACACCTACATAAAATCATGCACATTTCAGTACCATAGTTTGAATTTTATTTTTTTTTATTTGACACTAATCAAATTTAATTGAAAAGTATCCTTATTATAACATTGTAAGAGAAATTGAAATTGTTATCAACAATGTTACTCACATTTTCTTTTACAAAGCATTCATCCTATCTTAATTTTTTTTTTTTGATTGGCATCCCATCTTAATTTTTAATTGAAGTTATTAGTAATAAATTCAAAGAGAAAAAAAATTTAATTTAACATTTTTAAAAAAGTTTACTTTATTGCAATTCAATTTCTATAATGTCACATAGTGATTGAATGGATTAAGGTAGATTTGTAATTAGTGAATTTTTTTTTGTGGGGCATTATTTTATAATTATCATAACTTTATTGATAATAACAGAATTTTAACATAATTATGTGTAATATTTATAATAAACTAAATTATCAATTATACAAAAGTTATTGACATCACTTACTGTTAAAACGTGTCATTGTCAATTATTGCATTTCAACGACAAATTGTATTTTAGTCATTTCTATATAAGAGTTATATTAAAATAAATGAGAAACAACTTTGTTGTTGCATTTTGCTCAGTCAGTATGTTTTCATGCTATCCCAAAATACAGTACAAAAAGAAAATAAAATTAGGGGGCTGGCCTGCAGCTCGTGGAGGGCCGTGCCGGGCTAGCAATATGCTGGCCCGTGGCCCAACCGGCCCTTTTCCCAGTTTTAAAGTTAGCTATGGGAGCTCCACAATCGTTGATAACACCAGCTGGATTATCGGATGCTTGACATGCAAAATTAACAGAAATGTGCACCGGTGCACATTATGGTTGACGTGCATTCTAGCCTTGGACATTTCACATTTGTTCGAAGAAATTTGAGCTGAATTTGAGTTCAATTCATTTTGGGTGCTGAGCATATATAATTATTTGTGAATCCTTGGAAGTGAGAAATTTCTGTATAGTTGTTTGTACAAAATGATGGTGGAGGATCTTGGTGTCGAAGCAAAGGAAGCTGCAGTTCGTGAGGTCGCAAAGCTGTTACCTCTTCCGGAGCTTCTACAGTCGATTTCATCCATCAAGGCTGATTACAATTCACGCCAACAGGTGCGGATTCAATTCAATTAAGTTTTTAGTAATTTGATGTGGGTGTGCTTGAGTTGCGGATTCAGTATTAAGGGATTTTGATCTCCATTTTAAGCCATTGGAACCCTGCACATAACCATACTACTGTTTATACAAAATTATAGGTTTTGCCAATTCTAAGTGTTTCTTATTTGCTTTGTTATCAGGCAAATGATGCACAGCTTAGTACAATGGTAGCAGAGCAGGTAATGTTTCAATGACTAAAGTAATCAGATGTTTGAATAGAAAGTTATGTGAAAATTTTAAACCCTTAGTAGTTGTCAACCTTAACAATTAAATCATTGAATTATTCTTGTTGTATCGAGATTCTGCGCTTTTGCATAAAATGTCTAGAATATGGATCATCTGTATATTTAAGGAAGTTGCTAAGGTTTAATCAGGTTCCGTTTATACAAAGCACTTGGAACTTTTGGCATACAAATTCTTGAAGGAAAAACGAGTTATATTGTTTTCAGAGAAATTAGAAGTCTAGGACTGGAGGTTTCACTTGTAAAACAAGTTATATTGTTAGAAAGAATTAATTAAGATGATCAGTAGGTTGCTTTGCTTACAAAGACAGTGTTCTCCGCCAATCTATGGAAACAAAATACCATCATGATCCTAACTTATCAAAGAACCATATCATTCAAAAATTTGAGCAGTTGGGCTGGGGCCCAAGAATGGTTTTGTAACTCTAGCATGTCCCATGACAAGAAAGCTCACTTGGCTTGGAATACAGACAAAGTAAAGCCTATAACTATCTTGTACTGAAACTAAACACTAATTTTTTTGAAAATTCTATTTCAAGATTAGGCCAACAGGAATCAAATTCTAGACCTCTTGATCAACAAGGCTACCACTTAATTTAAAAGCTCAAGTTGTTAAGTAAGGGAGCAAGAATAATTTTTATATCTCTAACATAGTACAGGGAATTCATTAGGACATTATCCTAAGATATACAAGACCAAAATTTCTCTCCCTCCTGCATAAGTAAATAAAAGATTACTAATAAAATGAAAACACGTAGGAAATGTAAAGAATCTAGACAATTTCTGAAATCCCCTTCCATAAACAAAGGATGGTGGATAGAAGCCCAACCAAACAAGGAATTCTGAAAAGTGCCGTTAATTTTGATAATAGAGCCCTCAACCCTTTGAAACATCCTCTTGTTGTGCTTTAACACCAGAGTTACAGCAAAACCAGGAACAACACTCCAAATCTTGGTTTTGAAAGCCTTTCTGCCCCACAGAGAGCAACTCCTTGACATTTTTGGGTATAAACTGTCACATATCAAAATGAAGTGGTCAGAATGCCAATGATTTATAGCAACTGGACAATGAATAAGCAAATGATTATTGGTTTCACCATCCAGTTTACACAAACAACCCTTAGTGATAATGATCATATGCCTTCCTTTCTGATTGTTTGCTGTAAAGGTTTCCACATGCTGTTCTCCTCACAAAATGGAAATCTAAGTAGGACATTGATGTAGTATTGGGGTCAATCAGCAAGGATTTGGGGACAGAATTAGGGATTTGAGGGGAGAGATTGAGATAGGAACAGAGAGTAGGGTTCTAATACGTAGAAACCTCTGATAACTGAAATTATAATCTGAAAAGCTGCTGCTTACAGTAGGTCTTAGGCTATTTATACTAGGGTTTCTAAGTCTAGTACTAACTCGGCCCAACAGTACACAAGCCCAAATCTAATATAAGTCCAAAAATTAAAAAGGTCACATGCTAGACACATGACTACTTAAATAAGATTAAAACACATATATAAAATAGAAAAGGCAGTAAATGTGATGCTCCTGCATCAGACATCCATATTAAGGATACTCCTTTCAATTGGGCACATATTTTGGAGACTTTAGTAGTCCAAAATATAGACCGTTTCTGTTCTAGAGAAGTAGCTCATGCAGACAATATTGCATGCACCAAAATGAAAAGGGATGCAAGTACTCCGATGGCACAACAGATGGCATGTTTTATAGACCTTTGGGAGATCGTTGTGTCATGATTAAGTCTGGCCCATTGAACATGCATTGCCTTGAACATTCTGTACCACCTAATATTGAATAAACTTGGGCATCATAACCTGATATATTATCGTGCTATGGATGAAAAACACTCTTGACTGCAGGTTGAGCAGGCACAGGCAGGACTGAAATCCCTCTTCTTATCTCAGAAGACAGTAAACCAGATCCGTGAAAACTTTGTTTCCATTGAAAAGTATGTTACTGATGAGATAGACTGATAATGTTATGACTTCTTACAGGGTGGTTGATTTGTTTTGCATAAACTTGCAATATTGATATCTTTTATTTTGAACTCAATTTGATTTTCTTGGTGCATCAGATTTTGTCAGGAATGCCAAACATTAATTGAAAACCATGACCAGATAAAGCTCCTTAGCAATGCAAGAAATAACCTAAACACAACCTTGAAGGTAATTTTTCCGTTGTTGTCTTATAGGCTTTTATCATGATCAAAGAGTGAATCTTTAGGGCACCTTTTATCTCTAAATGGTTCTGGAATTACTATTTTAAGCTCTCCCTTTTGCCCCTCCTTTCTGCATGAGTATTGAGCTTGTTATCTGCTCGTATTACGAAGAGTTGCTGTTCCCTCTCACTCTGTCTTCTGTTGAATCATGGATATAGTGCAGATGCAATCTCACTAAAATGCTGCTGTACTATATTGAAAATTCATAGTGTAATTGATCTTGCAAGTTCTTTAGAATGGGATTTAGACAGATACAAGCAGCAGACTGTTGGTCATTTTGTTCCAATTTTGACTAAACATGCTTGCAACCTAGTCGCAACTGGGAAATTATCCTGCTTTGCTTTATGTTTTTCTCCATTTAACTTCTTTGTCTTCTGATAGGATGTTGAGGGTATGATGTCTATCTCTGTTGAGGCAGCTGAGGCTCGGGATTCTTTGAGTGACGAGAAAGAACTTGTTAATACTTATGAGGTATTGCTTAATTTACTCATAATGTGATAATGTGGTAATGCTTGTCTATGCATATAATTATTTACACACACACATAGGTTCATACACATACATGCATACATATATATATAAGAACATATCAAGTGAGAGAAGTGTCTGTCATGAGAGGTGAGAGGGTCTAATATTGACCATTGAATCTTGTATTAATGATCAAAATTAAAATACCAAATCATGTGACCATTTTAAGTGGTCATATGATCTTGGTCAGGTTGGGTTCAAGTTGAGATTTGTTAATTCTGGTAAAACTGTATGTATTTCATTCATAGGACCATCATATATATACATAGGCTAGCCCCTATAATCAAGCTATCTAATTCCTATAATTACGCTTCCTATAATTAAGCTATATTACCATATTTACATCCTGTAACAGCTATCTAGAATCTTTCCATATTTACATTCTATAACAAGATTCAACCCACCATGTTCACCTCTACCTTTAAGTGGTCTTTTAATTCTAACCTCTCACGTGAGATTTAATGGTTAGGATTTGCTCCTCTCACTTGATATCTTGTGTGTGTGTTGCGTGTCTATGTAGTGCATTTGAAGTCTCATTTTCCCTTTTGCCCATCTTCAATTTGTTTCAGAGGTTAACAGCTTTGGATGGGAAGCGGAGGTTTGCATTAGCAGCTGCAGGGTCTCACAAGGAAGAGGTTGGCCGATTAAGGTCTGTATTTTCTTAAGTGGAGTTGGCTTCTGTGATGAGTGCCAAAATAATCCTCTCCCCCCCCAACCCCCCCTTCCAATTACCTATACAGTGACCCACCAGTTTTGTTAATCAGTTAAGAGAAAAGATTTCTGGTAGTAGAGAAGACTAAATTGAGGAAATGAAAGTCTCACATAAAATTTTTATTATGCCTGGTTGCATGCAATAGAAAACCCAAGCAAAACTCCTTTTCTGTGGTTCTACTAGGACAAACTTTGTGTTTTCTGTATGGCCAATTGGTGTGTTCTATGGGTCTTTCTTACTGATCCCCTGTATAGGACAGATTCATAAATCCTAAATGGTTGCTTTAGGGTTACAGAGTGTGTTTTAAGGCTTGGAAATTTAAGAAGAATATCATTCAATGTAGGAGGATATCTTATTCTGTAGACATATAACTTTTTCATTTTTCGCCTTTTGTATGTATGCTAATATATACATTGTCTTGTCAAGCCCAGAGAAGCATACAACTCTTTGAAACTATAACTAATTGTGCTGTACTGAAAATGAACTTATTATGTGAGAATTGCCAACAGTTATACTGTTGTAGTTTGCCACTAAGCACAAAACTCAAATTAAATGAAATACCCATAAGGGAACTATTTTATGCCGAAACACTTGAAGCCATCAAAAGTATGTGCCATTTTGCTGGAAAACTTGTAAAACAACAATTAATCCAATTTTCCATTTTCCTACATATTTTTTTTAGTTTTATATCAGGCAACTATTTATAAGTGTTGTTGGCTTGTTAATATGAAATTAATAACCAATTCAATCATCACTGAAGACATCATTCCTTGATCAACTTATTGGCCAATAATCCTTTTTGATCAAGCATTGATTGAAATTGTCAAGGAATCAGCCATCCCAAAAGCTTAATCTTTTAGGGGAAGCCCCAAGATGGTTTTTAATTTATATCTCTAACACACCCGAGAATGCAAAAGCTCTTTGGGCTCAAAGTATGGACAAAGCATAGGGCAACCTGGCCTTGTGCTGAAATTTAATTTTAATCTAGCAAAATGGGTGCTACATGGATTGAAATTTTGACCACTTTGTCAAATAGTCTTCAATTCCTTGTCAAGTAACCAACTATCCCAAAAGCTTCAGCCTTAGGAGAAGGCACGGGAATGGTTTTTAGTATATATCCCTAACAGAAATCGAGGGTCAAGGATGATGATTTTACTCTTTGAACTGCGTTGTGGGCTTTTGGAACATGAAAGTAACTCTTTGGAAGATGACTACTAAAATGGTTAACATTTGCAATTAATGATTTTTTTTGCTTCATGTTTTTTATGTAGTTTCTGGCTAAGAACCTATTTTTCCTCATCTTAATCATGGCATGTGTCTCAGAGAATATTTTGAAGATGTAGATCAAAGCTGGGAGACCTTTGAGAAGACATTATGGGGCCATGTTTCAAATTTCTATAAAATTTCTAAAGAAAGGTACGTTGTTTAGTACATGAATAGCTCATTGAAATTTTCATTTATATTTTGCAATCACATTTGCGTTTTTTCCTTTGAAACTGCTTTTCTTACTCAGCTAGTATCAATTGAGAATGTTGAGATCTGAAAAAGTTAGATTTTCTGTTGGTTATAGGAGTGTCACAGTTTTGGGTGACGATTGCCTTGGAGCATTGACTTTTTTTATTAAACTTGAAGTTGGCTCAGCCCAACCTTGGGCTGGAATTTCTAGGACTAAGCCTAAGGCCAAGCCAAAGCGAGAAAACATTTTTTGTCTCTGGTCATTCTGTCCACTATCCATGAGATATTAAAACATTTTGTTTCCACTTTTGTATAAAACATAGTTATTATAATAAATATATCAAACAGAAGTGTCACCATTAGAACATAACATCACATGTTTAGGCCAAGCTCACCCTAATTTGTTTGAGATGGTCTTATGGTGAGCTTGCTGGGAATGAACGTGGGAGGATTGAACCTTGCTTGCTTGGTAAGAGAATAAAGACGAAGGAATTAAAATGCAGGACCTGCCATTTGCAATCCATCCTTAACAAATTTGGCTGCATTGCACTGGTTACATGAAGTTATGTGCTTTGATTGCAATGTGATTCGTAATTTCTTATTTCTTTTCCTTTTGTGTATTTGTTCTCTGCCTCCCCCCCTCCCTCCTCCTCTTTTGCAGCCCGCAGACTTTGGTTCGTGCTTTAAGGTATGTTATTGACAGGCAATTGCATTTTCTTTCTTTCTTCTCTTTCTCAGTTACCATATATTGTACAATATTCCTGCTATTCCTTGCTAGGAAGCCAAACATCCTGAGAGTAAAATGAATGCAATAAAAGAGATTTATATGCATAAATACTGTTAATTATTTTTAAAATTATTAAAGGTTGAGGTCAAATGTATCAAGCTAATTTGTACAATATAAAATATACTATTATTCCATGCTTCCAAGGTTATCAGAATTTAATTAGATGCTATTTTCATGTGGAAAATGTTCTATGTGTTGCTCATTTTCATATTTATTGCATGAATAAATATGTTTTTGAACAAGTTATATGAAATCCTTGTTTTACTTAAGAATATATGTTTTGCCAAATTAGATGTAATTGTTTGTGTCAATTTCATTCATCCTTTCGATTTTATAGATTTACATTTTTATATTGGACTTTATCAAGAAACCAACTCTCCTAAAAGCTTAAGCTGTTAGGAGAAGGCACAAGAGTGGTTTTATATCTAACACACCCCTGCATGCCAAAGTCCTTTGGACTTCAAGCATGGACAATGCACCACTCCAACTTTCACCTTGTACTGAAATTTAATTTAATTATGAGAAATGAGGGCACCAAGGGTCGAATTCATGACCACTTCTTTCAAAAGTTTAAGTTGTTAGGAGAAGGCCAAGGATGATTTTATATCTAACAGACTTATTCAAAAATATTTTGTGGGTGACATGAGGAAATATTACTTTTTTTTGCTTAACATGGAAATATTATCTTTTAAATGGTTTGTTTCTTTAGTTTATTCTGACTCAAATTAATATAATCTTGTCTTGCTTTTGTCATTCCACTCTAGGGTTGTTGAAATGCAAGAAATTCTTGATCAACAGATTGCAGAGGAAGCAGCTGAAGAAGACGGTGCAATGGTAACAACTGCAAATCCTTGCAGAACTGACAAGTAACTGATAGTTTTTTATTTGATTTACAAATACTTGTACTATTGTGTCCAATTATCTTGTCAGTCCATGAGTTTTACTGTATCTATATCCTGACATTATTATTTCTTTTCTTCATAAAGGTGCAAAATTTTATTTATTATTAATAATCAAATATCTATTATTGCTCATGATGCAGAAAAGCTACCAGTTCGATGGCTTCTTCGAAAAATTTAGTGCAGCAAAAATTGAAGGTTCAGGGTAAAGGTTTTAAGGATAAGTGCTATGAACAAATAAGGAAGACTGTGGAAGGACGGTTTAACAAGCTTCTCACTGAGGTACCTTCTCACTTAATGCTCTAAATTCCCCCCTTCCAATATGCTCCTCACGCACCTGCAGAATTCTCCCACACACACTGAGGCTCACATATATGCTTTTGTATGCAACTCATTGTCAATTTAATTTATGGATCAGCTCGTGTTTGAGGACCTTAAGGCAGCTTTAGAGGAAGCTCGAATGGTATGCAGATCTCCTCTTTAAGCTTCTCTGAATTTTTTACTTTTCATTTTCCCCTTCAAGGACCAAATATCAGATTTACTTTTCTTTCCCCATATGTCTATTTTTTGTTTTTCCATATCAGTTGATTGCTGTTTTATCCAATGTTCTGAAAACCAGACCAGTCATTGAACCGGTGAAGGGACTGGTTCACAGTTCTTGGTCGGACCAGAATTTAAATATTTTATATAAATATATATGACAAAATATGCTAAATGTATATTTTATATAATTTTATGTGACCAAATGTACTGAAATATTATATAAAGTATTCAAATGAACAATTAAATTTTGAAAAAATTCATAATAGTCAAAAAAGTATTAAATATATGTTATTGTATACATTCATTGAACCAAAGTCGCGTGTTGTCTAATTGGGAAAGGTCTTGGCCTCTTATTGTAGAGGGATTGGGTTTGAAACTTTCCATGAACAGCATTGGATTTTTTATTTTAATTTAATTTAATTTTTTTTTTTATTAGGTGAAGACGTGGTAGTTTTCTATGATTCCATGTCATTAGAAATAAAACTGGGTGAACTTCAAAACCGCCACCGCTTCAACCGGTTCTGTGCCAGTTTGGCGGTTCAAGACTGGTTTTTAGACACCCTGGTTCTAGAGACTGAACTGAACCGGCTAAGGGACCGGTTCAAAAAAATTTATACTATCATTTGGTGTCTTTGGTTTGTTTAGTTTAGTTTAATGTTCATAGTTTTCCCTCAATATTCTTGTTATAGTTGAATAATTTGGAAAGTTTGAGATATTACATTGAACTTTCTCATTCACCTTATCTATTTTAACTGACTCTCGTCCTTCCCTCTGGTGCTGTGAAGTGTGGAAGTCAATTATGGCTACTAGTTAATGTAACAAAATCCAGCACAGTTCTTCACCTGTATCTTACATTTGATGACAGTAAAATTGTTTCTGTTAACTATTCTAAATGTCATGTCATGTCATTTATAGCTTACTTCACTGGAGCTCTAGTTTTTTCACCCAATAACTTCTATTATTGATTTGACATCCCAATGTGACACAATTGTGGTTCTTGTGTTCATCTTCTGCCCACTTTAGTTCAATATCCTTGAATGCTCCTATTTCTATCTTTCTTAATTTTTTTATTACTAATGAAATTTTGTTTCGTTTATGACATACAGATAGGAGAGGAACTTGGAGATATCTACGACTATGTAGCCCCCTGCTTTCCTCCAAGGTTTCCACTTGCCTTGAATTTACTGCCTTCTCTATCTTCTCAACTTTTTGACAGGCTTTCTACTGATGCATCATTAACTTGATATGAGGGCAATGATACATTCCACTTAAACTAAAGAAGCACTTATTTTTAGAGGATTGCTCTCTCTACTTATTTTATTTGTTCTAATTTACTTTTTCATGCTGGCAGATATGAAATATTTCAACTCATGGTAAATCTGTACACTGAGAGGTTTATTCAGATGCTAAGATTACTCAGTGACAGGGCAAATGAATTAACAAATATTGAGATATTAAAGGTATTTCTCTGAATAATTTTTGACGTATAACATGTTATCTCATATTTTGAATGTCTTCTTCACCCTTTATACAAGTGAACGAGCCAATCATTCAATCTCCCAGAACAAATTGGCAAACTATGCAACCTTCTAAGTTGCAAACATTCCTAATTTGTTCATTGCACAATGTGTGGTGATGTGATACTTATTTAATAATACTCAAAATGATGCCTTTAAGTTGCAAACTTTCCCAAATTGGTTCATTATACAATGTGTGGGGATGTGAAACTTTTTATATATTCTATAATTTTCAAAATGATGCCTAATGTATATAAGTGAATGCATAACTTACAATAAAGGAACTGTACTATGATCAGATACAAGTCATCTATATGAATACTTCTCATCTAGTATAGAACTTTGGTGCCCTTGTTGCGGAAGCATTAATATTAAGTTTCCATTTACAGTTTTTCTAAGAAAACAAAATTAATTCTACTTTAGTCCCTTTTATATGCAACAGCAGATAATTTAGGGTTTAAATTAGTAATGTGAATGGCTTAGTTGAAAATGTGGTCTTCATTCCCATTGTCCATTTGGAAATTTTTTTTTGAGGTTGTAGATGTCATCATGAATTTCCTGCTTCTAGATATGTCCAAGCAGCTATTATTGAGGCGCCCAGGATGACAATATAGTTTAATAAATTGTCTACCATGTTTATCATTGAATTATTTACATTTTCTATCTTGCAAGTGTTTTTTTTTTTTTTTTTTTTTTTTTTTTTTTTTTTTTTTTTTTTTTTTTTTTTTTTTTTTCTATGGATTCTTGGTCTTTGCTATCCCTCCATTTTTTTCAGTCCTTTTCAATAAAAAGATTCTTACATTTTGTTTCAAGTAGGTTACTGGTTGGGTAGTTGAATACCAAGATAATCTGATTGGGCTTGGTGTTGATGAGTCTCTGGCCCAAGTTTGTTCTGAGAGCGGTGCCATGGACCCTCTTATGAACTCATATGTTGAGAGAATGCAAGCTACGACAAGGGTAACCTAGCTAACTTATCTGTTTGTTCTATTTTCTGGAAATATATTATGTTCCTTGAGTCACTTCTTAATCATATATAACATTAATTTTTTTCTATATCTTCTCTAGAAATGGTACTTGAATATCTTGGAGGCTGATAAAACACAGCCCCCGAAGAAAACAGAAGATGGAAAGCTATATACCCCAGCTGCTGTTGATTTATTCAGGATACTTGGAGAGCAAGTTCAAATTGTTCGGGATAATAGCACTGATGTCATGTTATACAGAATCGCCTTGGCAACCATTCAGGTAATTTCAGATAAGATAAAAACATAACTGATGACTCTTTATTAGTTTGTATTACAAACTATACTCTTGATTAATAAAGTTTAAATAGACAACTTTCAAAACAAATTTTGCTAGCATCACAGTGTGTGATAAAATTCTGATGGAGTATGGAATTTATAATATATGTATTTATTAGGATTGGGGTTTATATCATATTGCATTGTTTTTAGGGTTTTTATTAGGAAATTAGTTAATTAGGATTTCTATTCAAGATAGGATTACTTGGCTGTGAAGTGACGGTTTTCTATTATAGTGGTATTAAGACCAGACGGGTTTGCCCATTCAAAGATTATTATGTACTTCAGTTTGGAAATCTAAGGTTTCATGAATTGGTATTGTTTTTTGGTTATCTCTCTTCTCCCTCTCTTCTTCTCCCCTTTTCTCTCTCTAGATTCTCACACTTTCTCTCTGTCCCCTATTCTTCTTTCCCTTCTCTCTACTGTATCCTGTCATCCTACAGAAAATCTCTTCATTACTGTAATTGTATAGCCAGAAAACCACAACTTTTGGATCCCCTGATTACAGAAAAACTTCTGCTTAGCTTGCCTTTGTAGTCCTTTCTTATTCTTGCCTGTGACATCTGTCTTTCTATAGGTGATGATTGATTTTCAAGCTGCTGAAAAGAAGAAACTTGAAGAACCTGCTTCTGAAATCGGTCTGGAACCGTTATGTGCAATGGTTAGTGTACTCTTGAAATGTGCTGGTGGTTGCCATATTTTTTTCTAATTTGGATTGTTTCATTTTGGGCATGTCTTGATATGAAATTTTATGTATTATTGTATTAGGTTAATAACAATCTGCGCTGCTATGATCTCGCCATGGAGCTAAGTATTAGCACGATAGAAGCTCTTCCACCAAATTATGCTGAGCAGGTCTGAATCATGGTTTTTTGTTGTTTTCCTATTTAGTTAACAGTTTCATTGTTGGTCTTCATGCTCACATAATTCTCTCTTGTCGATGCTTACTGCAATTTGTTTCCATGATTCACTGCTATCTAATGACCTGGGATTCTGGGAATATCTTTTGTAAACATGGTATATGTTCATGGTGAAGATTTGAATGATCAAGAAATAATTCTTCTTTTTCTCTTTAAAGAAAAAACATGAATATTGTTTATGAAGTTACTAAATGAAATCAGGATATACTTATTGCCGTAAACTCAAGTATGAATTCCAAAACTTTTAGTCTAGGCCCATTGTTCCTTGTTCAGAGTTGTGATGTATTAAATACCTTCTCTAGGTCTGCCTCTGAAATTATTGGCTGGCTTCTCTTAGTTTTGACAATTGACATAATGGATTATTTCTTGTAAATCGTTTACCTGGAGGTCCCACTATTTTTTTTTTTTTTTTCTATGGGTTAAGAGAGAGAGATCCTTATTCTTCCAATTTGGCCACTAGATGGGGCTTTGATATTTATAATGCATTGCTAGTTTTGTGGTGAGGAATAGAGCTGGGTAATGAGAACTAGCATATTTGACTTGAATTTATTATCATCACCTCCTAGTGCACTAATATATTGTACTGGCTCTTTCCAATTCCGTATGTTACCTTGGAGCAGCTCGGTATTGGAAATCATGAATATTTGACTTGTCTATTCCTTGTCTTCATATCTTCACATTTGTTGCTTCATATACAGGTCAATTTTGAAGACACCTGCAAGGGTTTTCTAGAGGTTGCTAAGGTATTAAATGTTTCCAAAATAAGTTGTTGTTTTTTTTTTCTTTTATATGAATCAGACTTTCACCAAAATAAGTAGTCTAATGCTTCTTCTTTTTTCTTTCTGGATATTTATCCAAGTCTATATTTTTCTTTGTGAACTTCTGTTTCTCTTCAATTATTCAGCATGATGCATTTATTTAAATCATTAATCTGTTCCAACTTCCACATGGAGTTTTTTTTTTTTTCTTCTTGATGAAAACTTGCAAATTTATGTTGATAACATGATATGCTTGTATAGATTAATTTTTGATGTGCTTCAATTTGTTTGGATCCTACTGAGAATTTAATTCATATGATGTGGTGAGTAACTAATGTTTGTTAGGAATTAACAGAATCTTGGATGTCCCAAGGGAAACAATTTCCTTAAATCTAAATTCAATAATTATATACCCATGCAACTAAGATTGCCTTGTTTGGTTACTTCAAGATTTCTACAAATTTTCAATAATTATCATTTGTTTTAAACTTTCACTGGTTATGCAAAGTTATCTATTTGTGGAGCTAGAATCAAAAGCAGCAATGGTGGCAGTGGCAGTGATGGTGACTGACTTACTATTTATAAAATTTAAAAAGCTTTCATGATATATGAATCTAGAAATTGCATGGTTTTCGACGAGAACTAGTAACCCCACATTTTATGAGAAATTCAAATTGATTTCTATGGGAGTTTAGGGTTGCTAGGAATCTTATTGACAATCTTAAAGTAAATGTAGAAATCTTAAATTCTCTTGATTGGTTTCTAGAGAATCCTCTAGTATTCTAAGTACCAAAATACACCCAAAGAATTGATCTCAGGTTTCTTCCGTTTTTTTTTTTTTATCTAAGGTTGTTTTTTTGTTGAAGTTATCTGAAAAGGTTTTATGTTTTGCTGTGGACACCATAAAGGAGAAGGGGACTTACGTTTTTTGGTGGTTCAAAACAATCGGAGGTGTATTTGACAAATTTGGCTTCTTCTGTATCCCTCAATCCTTGTCCTGTGGGATTTTCTTTAAGATTTTTAGCATGCTGGAATTAACTTTTCTCCTTCATGGACCCACCCAAAATGGCTGTCCACTTTTTTCTTTATCACTCAGCTGTGACGTATTTTAAATGCATGGGTAAACTCATGTTCTTATCTTCCTCTTTTTTTCATGGCCAACAGAAAAAAAAAGAAAAAAAAATCTTCCTCTTTTAATTCCTCAAAAAAGAAAAGGAATAAAACATGTTCTTTCCTTCCTTTATCTTTTACTCTGCCTGGGTGTGTTCCTCCTTTCTTTGCTGTTGTTTGACTCTAGTCATTCCTGTGTCAAATATGTGATCATTATTTAGTTATTGTTCTTCTGTCTACCTTTATATCCAAATATAAACATGGTACATAGATCCACACTGAAAAATCATTATCTCCATATGAAGTCCTCTAAGAACTCACAAGCTGGATAGTGTACACCTGTAATATTACTAAGTTGTCTTTCTCTGGTGTGCATGCATGCACTGTTTGTATATGTTTCTTTATTTTATTTTTTTGTTCTTTTTCCCCTTTTCAAAATTTTATGCAGCGTATTTTCATATTAGAATTAGAATTGCGTGCCTTCACTGAAATGTTTTTGCTTGCATCAATCTGTTAATTTACTTCATATTTTGATAAACATCTGTTTGTTTAAAGGAATATCTTAATTTGGATTTTTCCTATTGATGATAGGAAGGTGTGCATCAAACTGTTAATGTAATTTTTGAAGATCCTGGAGTCCAGGAGTTACTGGTCAAACTATACCACAAAGGTTAAGTAAATATCGCCATTACTAACCTTGCTATTCCTATTCTTTTAATCATTTATGTCATTTTAAAATTACTTTGTATAAAAGGTTCACATAAATGTTTTAATTCATCAGCCATCTTTACCCCAGTTATTTAATTTATAACAATGCAAGAGTCTGGCTTGCAAAAGTTTTACTAAAACCTGTTGAATTGGCTATGAAAAATTTGGAGTCAAGTCCAATTTAGGAGTATGATTTATGGGAAAAAAAGACCTACAAGGCTCCAAAGTTCAAGACCTATATGGTTTAGATATCATTGTCTTTAACTTTAGATAGAATAGTCAGAAAACTATCATAAAGGTTGTGGTACATTTCATCTTGCCTTTCTAGTACTTTATACATGCTGCTAACTAATTAGGGATTTGGATTCGCTTTACCATGGTATCACTGTTATGTTCTACTCATGTTAATTTAAAATGTTTTAGGAACAATGGGAATTTACCGCATTTCTCTTATCTCTCTTCAATCAGGCGGTTTTACACCATAGTTATTCCTTTTTATTTTCCTAATTATTTTTTGACCTTATCTTTTGCATATTCCAGAATGGAGCGAGGGGCAGGTTACTGAATACTTGGTTGCGACATTTGGTGACTATTTTACTGATGTGAAGATGTGAGTGTACTTTCTGATTCCGTAACCTTATTTGTTAGTCTTTTTACATTTACCAATATTTTAGCACCATTAACTTTCTATAGAATCTGTCAGGAAACCAGCGGACTAAAAGGCCTAAGCTGTGGAGCAAGGGCCAATAAACAAAAAACAATGAATCATAATTGGTTGTTAACCTGTATGATTTTTCAAATGATAACTATTTAATTAGCAGTTTGATGGTTTATAGATCCGTGAATGCCATGGTGCAAACATCTTGTTTCTTTGATCAATGCTTGAGCACATGTTCATATTTTGATGGCTTCATAGATTGATGAGTTGCCTAATTCTACTACATTCCTTTCCCCACCTTTATACTGGCATCACATTTAGTTAATGACTGCCTATGCTACTTTAAAGCAAGTTCAATCATTAGATTTTATGGAAACCATATGCATTGCACTAAATTTTCCTGAAATCATCTCAAGAATAGTAATTACAATTCAAGCAATCATGCTCTCTTTACTCTTGATTTTAGTGATATTGTCAAGTGGCCATGTACGCTTCTGGCATCAGCTTCCCCCTTAATAGTAAGTGATTCCAAATCAAGTGATCAAACTGGGTTAGGTATGTTAGTGGNATTGCACTAAATTTTCCTGAAATCATCTCAAGAATAGTAATTACAATTCAAGCAATCATGCTCTCTTTACTCTTGATTTTAGTGATATTGTCAAGTGGCCATGTACGCTTCTGGCATCAGCTTCCCCCTTAATAGTAAGTGATTCCAAATCAAGGGATCAAACTGGGTTAGGTATGTTAGTGGGTTTGCAAAAAGCGTATCCCTGTGTTTACTGTAGTTGCCAAGGAGTTGTCAGCTATCAAGTTTAGGAAATTACTTATTCAATTGTGAGAGGATGACATTTTGAAGGTGAGATGTGCACGAGGAGCTCAAGTGCAGCTTTCTTAATCTTGGAATTGGGTTTTGGCTCTTTCTTCTTTTTTGTTCAAGTTTCCTTTTCTAGAGTTCTTACAGTTGGTCGGGCTCATGTTTTTCTCACATACCTTGCTTTCTTTTTTCTTTTTCACATTTTCCCCTGGCCTTCAGATGCGTATTTTCTAGCATCGCAATGTATATGGTTTCATTCCTGGCCGTTTACCCATAAAAATTGTTTTTGGTAGAAAAAGAAATGGCATTGTAAAACTGTATGATAAGCATCTGAACATCCTGCTACTCTCATGACTTAAGAATTCTAATTTCAGTTTGTTTTGTGATTGCTAAATATTTTAGTTTGTTGAGGAACCTCATCAATTATAATTTCCTATATTCAAGGTACATTGAAGAAAGATCTTTTAGGAGGTTCGTTGAAGCCTGTATGGAGGAAACCATAATTGTTTATGTCGATCATCTGTTAACACAGGTTCCTATGTGGCTATGTCAAATAAGACTATCTCTATTTTTACTTCTGGACTAAAATTGTGCATTGTTTCTTCTCTGACAACTTTCTTTTCACATGACATGATGGTCTTACTGATGATTTCAATTGCAGAAAAATTACATTAAGGAAGAAACTATTGAACGGATGAGGCTAGATGAGGAGGTTATCATGGACTTCTTTAGGGAATATATAAGTGTTTCTGTAAGTGCTCTTTGTTTTAGGCATTTAATTATTGTCATACAATACGTGCAAATTATGCCAGATCAACAAGTTCAGTAAATCTTAGTTTGCTGTTCAAAAGATTCTTATTCTAGATTCCTTGACCTTCTGAATTAGAAAGTAGAAAACAGAGTGACGATACTTAGTGACTTGAGGGAACTTGCCTCAGCAGAGAGCCTGGATAGCTTCACGCTTATATATACAAATATTCTCGAACATCAGCCTGACTGCCCGGTAAAATTCTACCAAATATGATTCCAGTAATTTGTGCAATCTATTGTTTTCAATTGTAGCTAATTTCTCACTAAAGATGGAAGCAAACTTGACTTTTACTCAATAGTAATATCTTTTACAGTGGTTAAGATTTCATGCATAAAAGTTAGTTTTGAAAAGATTGTCATATGTCTTAAAAGTGAGGGAAGATTTCTAGTTCAAGTTGTCCTGTTTGATGAATCAGGTTTTACCATTTCTTTCTTGCTATTGCAGCCTGAAGTTGTTGAGAAGCTTGTTGGACTGCGAGAAGGCATTCCTCGGAAGGATGCCAAGGAGGTAAATGAAAATTCTGCAATTATTTTGCTCAACAATGAACTGAAGAAATATCTTCACAGTCTAACAATATGGATAAAGCATTTATCTGATGGGGATGTTATTTTGAATGGGAACCTCCTCTCTATGGTGTATGTATTTCTTAATCAAAAGATGAAATGTATGATGGCTTTACATAATAACAAGGAGCATGCCCAACCACTTCCACACAACATGCTTTGTGCATTCTTCTGTGTGGATAGATTCATAGAAAACTGTCTTGTACAAATTTGGCTAGAACATGCTGAACTCGATTCCTGGGGACCTCTAGAAAACGTTTTCATTATTTCAGGAAACACCTGGTGTTCCAAACTTAAGATAAGGTGGGGAAAAAAAACAAAAATCAAAGTTAACCATTTAACAAGTGATTTTCTGGAGAACTTTATGAATTTTGTATTCTAAAGTTGTCATTTTATCTTTATTAACCAGGTCATGCAAGAGTGCAAAGAGATATATGAGAATTCTCTTATTGATGGAAATCCTCCAAAGGCAGGCTTTGTATTTCCACGAGTGAAGTGCTTAGCAGCATCTAAGGGATCCATATGGCGAAAACTCACTTAAAAAATACAATGCCCCATTTACTTTAATTTTCGTTTTTAATTATTTGTATTTGCTCAGAAGTTAAAGATGTTATGCTGTCAAGCGTGAAGTTTTTTAGAAATTCTCATTTATGTAACCATTACTTCTTAATGTTTGCAATTTATCTCAAGCTCAGCAACCATTCTCGGTTTCACTTTCCACAAAAAGTATCTTCAATATGAAAAAAATACTATATCTTCAATGAAAATATACACTGAACAGATTCGGTGGTTTGGATATGCAGTAGATGTGTGTGTCAACATAGTTGAGATTTGGGAGAATTAGGGAAAAAGATAAGAAACATTTATTACAAAAACAGATATATGACCATTAAAACTGAAACAGTGACAATTGATTATTATGTTTATTTCTATTTCTGAAAGAGATTTTTCTTATCTTTCTTTTTTTTTGGGTAATCCTCAGATTTCTATCTTTTGTTCAAAGCAGCTGCTTTTATTTGCAGCAGAACCTAGAAGTCACATATGGATCTTCTGAAAGAGATTTTTCTTATCTTTCTTTTTTTTTTGGGTAATCCTCAGATTTCTACCTTTTGTTCAAAGCAGCTGCTTTTATTTGCAGTAGAACCTAGAAGTCACATATGGATCTTGCTAGTTTGAGGGTCCAGTGGTTGTATTCAAACCATCATTGGAAATCATAATTTGGGCCAAATAGAAATGGGATTGTTGTATCCCATTGAACCCTCTGAAAGCACAAACTAAGAAATACGTTTAGTTATATTAGTCCTCACTTGTAGGGAAATCCCCAAAAGAAATTGCTTTTTATATTTTAACCCATTTCCCCGGCTTGCTTTTGGTTCTGGAAAATGGTTTTGGTTCTCTAATGGTTTAGCATATGGTTTTAGATGGATAATGTATGAAAAATGATGTGGTTATTTTATCAGCATAACTATCAAAACCATTTATTGTTATTATTTTTTGGTAGAAAACTATCTACTTTGATGACAAAGGTTGTGTTCAAATTTGAAATGCCTAAACCAAGAACTCCAGAGCAAAGAAAAATCGAAAAGGGAGGATTACCAAAACAGAAACGTAACAAACATTTTTTTTTTAAAAAAAAAGAAAACAGAAAAAATGAAAAATAATGTGTAAAGAAACAAAACAAAAAAAGCACAAATCTCAAGATCCTACGCTTGAGTGCGCCCCCTAGCATGCATACATGTCCATTTCTCTATCTATCCATACCAATTACCAAGTACCAACATAGAAATTGAATAATAATAAAAACTAATGGACATGACTCTATATATTGAATAATAATAAAATTAATCGACATAATTTGATGCATTCTACTTAGTATCATAAATAGAAAACTGTAACCCAATTCAGATGATCGGTTTTGTGCAAAATTAGAACGAGCCAAACCAATTAAATTGGCTTGAAGAGATTTTTCTCATCCGTATCTGAGAGAGAAGATAGTAATTGCCAAAAGGTTGCATTAGCATGCTGCATGCATAAGCAAATGCATGAATTTGGGCATCATGCCCCTCCAATCATGTCATTAGCGAGGAAAATGAGGAAGAGAAGCAGAACAAAACAGCCACTAGAGAAACAAATCAATATTGACTCTCCCATATTATATTCCATGATAGCCATGCTTCTCACCTGCCCCACTCTTACTAGTATTAAATCAAAACTAAAATGTCGTTTTGCACCAATATTCATTGTTCCATATGTTTAGTGGGATTCAGAATATAATTTTACCCATTAAAATTTGCCTACTCAATCATCTTATTGGTTATATATTAGCAAACCCATCACTTAGCTGTCTCAGGCAGCATAAGTTTTCAAGAACAACCCCATGGAAAAAATACTTCCCCCATTGATTTTCAAAAACCCCATTAGAAGAACCTCCAGGCGATCTTCAAAGTATCTTGGGGTCAGGAGAAGGCCATGGGGAAGATATGCTGCTGAGATTAGGAATCCATATACCAAAGAAAGACACTGGCTAGGCACATTTGACACTGCTGAAGAGGCTGCCATAGCTTATGATCTTTCATCCATTAACATTTGTGGCATTGAGAAAGCTCGTACAAATTTCTATTACCCTTTTATATCCTTACCACCTCCTCCTCCTCCACTGCCGCCGCCGCCACAACCTATGCCAGAGTTGGAAGCAAGCGATGGAGTTTTTGCAGAGATGAATGCTGTTGATGATGGAGATCATGAATCTTTGGTTATTGCTTCCATCTTACAAAGCTTTTGTTATTCTGGTAACTGTTCTTTCTAATTTTTGCCTATGCCTTGGCATGATACATTGAGAGCATTGTTGCTCCCGAATCAAAAATTCAGTTTCACACAAATGGAATACAATGATAATGGCATTAGAAATAATTATAATTAGTGTCATTATATTATGGATTTCAACTTTCAAGCGTTAAATATTATAAATTTTACTGGTAATATGTTCCTCAGGATACTTAGTAATTAGGTACTTGATACTCCATCGCGAAGATCTTGTGTTCAAATTCTATTAAGAGTAGATGAGAGTAGGACTTTTGAAAGAATAAGTTACCCCTCTTTTAAACATGATAATCATATATAAACAAAATAATTATATATATAAACTAAATAATCATATAGTACTGAAAGATATTTTAGTAACCTCTCACAATGTGACAAGCATATAATTGAAAGGGCACCTCCTTTTAGCACTATCAAGACTTTTATACTAAGTTTTAACACCTCACAGTAATAAACTCTAAGAACAATATAAATAACAATTCCTTTCAAGACATTGAATAGATCCATACAAAAGTAGTGGAATTCATAAAAATTAAAAAAAAAAAAAATAATAACANAAAAAAAATAATGTAAATAACAATTCATGATTTTAAGATTTTAAATATTTGAGGTCTCCTAATTATATTGGAATTTTCTTAAGACATTGTTACTTATTGCTTATAAGTGTTGGATAGTTGTTGAAATGCAACAACTGATATTGGGCAAGTTTCAATTAAGCAAATTTTATGAATTTATATTTTTTCCCGAAAGTTATATTATTTANTTCTCTCTTTTTAATTCTCTATTGCTTTTCTTTCTCGGCACTTTGACCTAATAATTAGTGTTTGTAGACTTATTTACCTATATATAATAGGGTGAAAGTTATATACTGGAATATTATAGTTTTAGAAAAATTGAAAATTTCTGAAATTGTAGTTTGCTTTTAGGAGACAGGAGGCTTTTTGGAAAAATAAATCAAGAAATATGATATCCTACAATTTGATATGCAATATATATATATATATATATAAGATCTTCTATCTCCAAAAAGTCAATTTAAGGTTCTAGAACAGTAATAGGCTGAATTGGAACTCAAGCAGAGGAAATCAGGCCGTCACAAACTCCATCTTGATAGTCTATAAGTCAACTTCAACCCCATGACAACCCATTCTATCTGTAATTAATCACATGTCCACATCATTTGAGACAGTTCAATGTGCTAAATTACAACATTCTCCAATGTCCACTTCCATCGCCCATCAAAGATAAAAAATTAAATCCTTTTGATATAAATAGGTGTCATCCAGTGAACTCCAAAAGTATACATCTTAGGAAAAAGTCAAAAAGAACATAAAACTCCATATATTTTTTGTAAAAAAAGAAATATTGAACAAGGTTTTAGCTGAATTTTTTCTACTATAAAAGAGTTACAACAATCATAAAGAAAACAGGTACCGTAAGCATATTACACTTTTGGTTACAGGTGAAAAGGCCAAACCCTAACAATAAAACATCCCATAAGATGTTACAGTGGGACAAGAAAAGTTACTGATTTACTGCATATTCAAAATTCAGTTTCATTCAGATGATGTTTATTAATTTGAATTTTGAACCCAATTACTCCTGCACTTCATTGAGGAACAAAAATATAGTAGCATTATTTACAGTACAGTTGCTCCATCTATTATCTGAAAAAACAGTACAGGTTCTCCAGAGTTCAGGCAAAGATAACTTCTTAAAACTTTTTATAGCAAAACTTACTAGAATTTTCAACTGACTGGTAAGCAGTATAAGACAAAATATCTTACTTCTGGAAACAGAGTGGGGCACTCTGCAATATGATGAGCAAGATTCATTGCTGCAGGTAAATTTGGAGCCTCTCCCAAAGTGATGTTGTTAAAATAGAAAGCAGCCAAATTATCAACAGCAGATGCACACTGTAGTCAGATATTCAAAGAGACAGATAAAAGCACAGTCAGAAGAAATCAAATACATCTTACTTACAAGAGAAGATAGGAATGGGGTAAGAGTAAGGCATATCTGCACAATAGCAATGTGACACAAACCTGTGATGAGATACTAGTATCCAAGCCTTTAAGGCCAGATTCAAGGGATCCAACAATATGCATAAAGGTATTTGTGTCCAGGTTCAATATGAAAGTGATGTGGCTGTTGAACAAAACCTCCAAGAATGCAAAGTAGGCCTTTGTTAGCTGCAAAGAAGTAAACACAGAATCAGGTTTACCTTAACAATACTTGGCATTCAACAGAAACCAATCTGCCAGATAATTTAGAAGGACCTAGATAGACTGGACATATATATACCAGTATGATGCAGTTTGATTCATAATTAACAACTTATAGACTAGGCATGATGCTTGTTCCAAGCATATTTGACATATCAACACTAATGGTGATATGTTCAATGGTATGGATTCACCATAGTTACTCAAAGTAATGTTTTTACACTGTTCAGTTGCCAATTCTTTATGAAATAGATTGTCTGGCCTTTTCGGTGAATGCTGGGTTTGTCCATGACTCTAAAGCAGTTCTTATTAACTAGATTTAGAGGATTTAGCAGGGGAAAACAGGCTAAAGTTTGATAGAAGTATGCAGCCATTTGGTGCAGTTGGATAGTGCATAATGCTTGTAGTTGAAGGATATTTCAACATGCCACCTGCTGATTTGGGATAAGATTATCCAAATGGCTTCTATTTGGTGCAAAGCTAACGATCTTTTCAATAGAATTTCCATTTCAGCTATTCAGAGGTATTGGATAACAAAACTGATTGATTCTGAGTTTTCTTTTTGTAAAATTTATCCGTCATCTCATAATCACCAATATAATTTAAAGAACAACCAAAGCAGGATTAATTACACAACAATATATGGTAAAAAAACAGTTTGCATACCTTCCTATATGCCAATATATCAGACAAAGTAATTGATAGTGTCATCTTTAGAACAGCATCAAGTGCGTCGGAAAGAGCTCTATCACCATATAGTTCAAACACACCAAAGTTGACATAATTTCCTGCAAGGGCTGTCATTTCGGGGCAAGATACTAAGATTAGCTTTAATACATGCCATTTTGCTAAAATATATACAATTAAAGATCCAAAATACTATTACAATGGTCAGTGTCAAAATCAAAACAACCCATAGCCGCCAACAATTATCATAACAGTCTAGCATACCTAAGCTTTTGCAAGACATCTGTTTCCAGGTTAAAGTTGAAGTATGCTCAAACTGTTATTACAGAAATGCCAACATGGGTTGGTAACCAATATTGATTCCCTTACATTTAATGGTTCATTTTAGAGTTTTGGGAGTTTTAATTACCCCATACTAACAAGACAATATTGATTGCCTTACATTTAATAATTCACGCTGTTAGAATGTAAATATGTAATTAGACATGGTAAGTATATAGCTATAGTTAGGTCCGTAGTCTAGCTCATGATTTAGCTATGTAATTAGTGTATTCCTATTATATATAGAAACTGTTAGAGGCTTGTCTCATTCATATGTGTGGTAAATGGTAATAAAGCTCTTTTCTCTTCTAAGCACTTCAGACTAAGGACATGCGCAAACTCCAGTATTTCTTAGGCATCGAAGCAGCCCAATCCAAGGATGGCATCTCTGTTTCCCAGTGGAACTATGCACTTGATATTCTGAAAGAGACTGGCATGATAGGATGCAGACTCATGGAAACTCCAATGGATCCTTATGTCAAACTCAACCAAATAGAGGGAGCCATTATCAGATCCCAGAAAGCATTGGAGACTTGTTGGGAAACTAAACTACCTCACAGTTACACGGCCAGATATTTTGTTTGCTGTGAGCTTCATGAGTCAGCTTTTAGGCTCTCCATGTGATACACATTGGGATGTTGTGGTTTGGATTTGCAGGTATATTAAAACAGCACCAGCAAAAGGTTTGCTCTATGAAGATAGGGTACATACAGAGATTTGGGGCAATACAGATGCTGATTGGGCAGGTTGCTCTTATGATAGACGCTCCACGTCTGGATAGTGTCCAAATTGGAAGGAATTTGATTGCATGGAGAAGCAAGAAGCAGAGTGTGGTGGTCCTGTCTAGCACAGAAGCTGAAGTAATGGCTACAAGAACATGTGAACTTTTATGGCTTAAGGACTACCAAGTCAGATGAAGCTTATTTGTGACAATCAGGAAGCTCTACACATTGCTTCCAATCCAGTGTTTCATGAGAGAACCAAACATATCGAGATTGACTGTCATTTTAAAGGGAAAAGCAGCTCCTCACAGGAGATATTGCCACCTAATTCGTCAACTCAAATGATCAACTAGTGGACATCCTCACTAAATCCCTTAGAGGTCCTTGGATTAATTAAATATGTAACAAGCTTGGAGCATATGATATATATGCTCCAGCTTAAGGGGGATTCTTGGAAATTAGAATGTAAATATGTAATTAGTGTAATTAGACATGTGTAACTTATGTAGCTATAGTTAGGCCCATAGTCTAGCCCATGATTTAGCTATGTAATTATGTATTCCTATTATAAATAGCAGCTGCGAGCAGCTAGTCTCACACACAATTCCAGAAAATCCTTTTCTACACATGCATGAAGAAGTTAGGTTTTCACCTCTTGAGAGAATTGTTAAGGATATCCATATCCCTTTGTACTTGTAGGTATATACATCAGCGGGATTTGGAAGAGACAAAACTCTTGATCCATAAGCAACAATCAGTTTACTGACTTCCCGGAAGAGAAGTATGCCATTTGGAGAAGAAGAATCAAATGTCAAACGCTGAGCTTTATTTAGCACAAACTCAGCCATGAACTTCAATAATGGGGTAGTAACCTGCAGAATCAAGGAAACAGAAAAAGTTTGTAGAGGGATAAACATATCAAACAACAAAAATGTAATAGGATCTCACATCTAGCTAAGTAAAACAATACAACTACTAGCATAATATGTATGACATCGGGTTTCTTCTCCATTTTAGTAAAGAATATACATCGCAATATATTTACCTGTAAACAGAAGTAAAATTGAAGAAAGGTAAATTAGTATCCTTTTCCTTCATAAAAAAGGAAATCCTATTAAGAAAGGAAGAGTACCAAAAAATTTAGCATCCAATCCACTCATTGGTGCAAGTTCATATCACTCTCATCATGTGAAGACATGGTAAAAGCAGAAAACAAACTAGGGAAAGAAGAAAAACTAAAGAAGTAGAAAAGCACGTGTTCATGAGAAGAAACCTGCAGCATGATGGGGTACAGCATAGAAAAAAAGAGAGAGAAAAAAAAAAAAAGATAAAAAGGAGAGAAAAAGATATAGCTAGTTGACAAATATCTTGCCTACAGCATGTGATGAACTGAAATCATATCCCAGACAAAAGAGAAGAAAACAAATCAGTTGCAGGAATGAACTAAGAATAGAAGAAGTATCCACTTTGATGTATGGGCAGACATCGGGTCATAAAACAAATCAATTCATTTGCACTAAAAAACATCACCACATCAAAGTGTCAGGATGGAAAACTCAATGCCTCAAGGCTCGTTCAAAATGAATATAAAATAGATAGCTGAGGAAGTGCAGGAGAAGTTGTAAAACCAGGTTGCTGTGGAAGGACACACAAACAATAAATTATGTTATGATATTATGTCCTGATTCACACACTGAACAAGCATTCGAAGAGTATGAGTTTAGAATAACTGATTTCAGTTTGAATTTTTTTTTTTACGAGATGAATAAAGTGAAATTAACCATTTGAACAGATGCATCAACATCAGAAAAAATATTCATAAGGTCCACTACCTCTGGAGTGTCTGTCCAATGTGAGATGCCTTTTAAGAGTAGTGGCATGTGTGCAGGATACAGCCAATCAAATAGAAGGCCGTAAGTTCGGCGACTGAGAACACAAAGCAAAAAGATAAAAAGGAGAGGTCAGTTGTATTGTTTAACCAATTGAAATCCCAAAAACAGTACCAGTACCAACCTATTTGTTGCCATTGCAATCCCTCTAAGGTCCCTCATTAACCCGATGAGGGTGTACTTAACAGCATCTGTTCGAAACATTGCATCAGGAGTCGATTCTAAACTGAGAAAAACCTGGAATTCAAGAACCAGTAATTACTGACTTCATTTAAAATCAAAAAGAGAAACCAGTTAACTACTAGAAAAATCAATCCAGATCCCATAATTAATTCAACAACATAAAAAGAAATTATTATGCACTCAGCAACATTAATAATGCACAACAATAATACAGCCCATGTAAAATTGTAATTTCAAAAAAATAGAAAAAAAGAAATTTGTTAAGGAAGAACAAACCATGCTACAGGAATTGACAGAACAACACAGACAAAGCACACAGAGAACCACCAGCACCCCCCCAAAAATAAAATAAAATAAAGCTCTCTCTTACAAAATCAAATGAATAACACTCTTCAATCTCTACAGATATCCACAATAGGGGACTCTTGAAACAAAGCATGAGAGCTAAACACTAAAAGAAAGCATGATAAAGTATTCAAAAACTGATAAGTGACATAAGCAATCCCGCAAAAAGAGGGCACACTTCCAAAGGACCTTAAACTTCTTTCTTCCACCAAAACCTGGGGCAAAAAAAAAAGATCCATAAAGGCTGGACGAAACCACTGCTCATCAAATGTTCTAAATCCAAAGAGCAAATTCCAAAGCTGCCAAGCAACCTCACAATGTAGGAAAAGATGATTGTTCGTCTCCAAAGTCCAAAAAGACATAACACAAACATTAGGAGAAAGAGTCATATGAGGACTATAGATCTGTAACAGATCATTTGATTAATTCTATAAAGTACCAATGTCCAAATAGAAGTTTCCACCTTAGAGGGACACTTAACCTTCAAAAAATATTTGGAGGAAAAAAAAAAAAAAAAAAGAGAAAAAAGAGTGCTGGACAGCAGGATGTTGAGTCAAATGCTAGAAGAAATATTTGCAAGAATAAAAACCAGACGAGTCGATCCACCATAACTGACTATCAGGCAAAGTAGAGAAATGAAAAGAATCAGTTTTTTTTTTTTTACAAGCAGGTATTAGCAGCCCAAAACAACAAAACAACTACGAAGGACACATGGGAGGCAGAGCAATACCAGCCTTGTCATCCCAAAGGAACGAACCAAAGAGAAGAAGGGGGAGAATCTAAAATCGTACAACCCATAGGCATGTCATGAGCAATATTGACAATCCATAACTCTGGTTCTCACCAAATATCTCAAGCATTTATGCTGAGTGGTATTTTGAAACAATATAAGAGACAGCTAAACCAAAGTTACTCAATTCAACATGACACCTGAAACTTTTCAAGACTTGATATTTGATTAAAAAAGAAAAAGCTTGAGTAAACTTATCCCTACCATGAGACAAGAGAATGCTGTCATCTGCAAATTGCAATTTTTCCCCCCATTAAAAAAAATTTATAAAGAAAGGAAGATTACATGATGAAAATAGGATAAGCTATCCTCCAGGACACAAACACATAAAAATACAACAGCAATAATAAATGAAAACATCAGTGTAAAAGAAATCTCCAATCTCATCTCACATCCATCAAAGAAACACCCGAGACCATGAGCTGAGCACCAAAGAGAAGCCAGGAAATAATCCAGTCTGCTAACAGCTCCAGTTCCTACACGGCTCCCTTAAAACTATGACCGTCCAAATTACAAATATGAAACATTGATTTTCTAAGAATAAACATTTAATCCTTCAATCAAGCCCTTCAGAGCAACTAATTATACCACTCAAAACATCATACAAGGGTAAATGATAAAGGGGATGATGCACTGTTCTACATTCACCAATAGCTCCTAAAAAAGTTTTAGGATCCTGATTAGACAACAAGGGACAATCAACTCCTAGTCCACTTTGTCAATATATCTAAAACCCAAGTCATCCCTGTCAACACTTTATCCAGAACTCCCCACATACGATAAATATAATATTCCACCACTTCAGTAGCAGCTAAAAAGAGAATCCATAGCTAACTCCTTCCCCAGCACTCTAAGCATGATATGGTGTCCCTTAACACTAAACATAACCTATTAGACAAGGTATTAATTCAGAATATTATAAGCATTTTGGGATCAAACTAATGTGACACTAAGAATTTGCATGGAACAAAAAGTACATCAAATTGAGAAGTGATCGGGTAGGGGATACTATATTCCTTTCACTTTGCCTTCTTCTAGATCGTTCCCTAACTTAGTTTGAACATGATAGACAGGAATAGCTGCATTTAACATGATATATGATGCTTGTGAACATTTCATGCAAGAAGATCACCAACTGGAATGCAGATTCCTAATGCTATTGTATAAGGATTCTTTCTGGTTATATCAATCGGATATAATTTTTTTCTTCTTTCTCAAATAATAATCATAACTTACCTGTTTAGTATGTAGATTTATCACGTCTGTACTGGATTTTTTTTTTTTTTTTNGTTTTTTTTTTTTTTTTTGAAAAATAATTCTTTATTGACTTGTTGAGTATTTAAATTTAGTGAATACATTAGTAGATGCACAAGGAATAGTATATGCTCTTCATTAAACAATCAATGCCAAATTATTTCACTCACTGCACATTTCTCTCTGCATATGATTGAGGCGTGGTTCTGGAAATGTGAATGCATAGATATTAACAAGATGTCTGATATTGAATACCTGCTGGAGTGGATCCATTGAGAATTTAAATTTCACAGGACTATCCTCCATGAATATCAACCAGCCAATAGTGTAATAGAAAGTAGTTCTGCTGCGAGAGCATCTATTTGCTTCCAAAAAAGGAAAGTGTTCCCTCTGAGAATAATATTTGAGGAAAGAAGCATTAGAACAAAGATACAGAGAAACTTCTTTTGAAAAAAATAAGAAATTCATTTAGACAAGGATGGAAGAAGTACAAAAATATAGGAGGATAAAATATCCTCTTGAACAAAAACAAAAAATATAAATAAGCAAAACTGCACAGAAATATTAATGGAACCAGGCTGCCCAAATCCTCTTGACTGCCTAAAGAGAAAAAAAAAAAAAAAAAAAAAATCATGTGCAGAGCATCAAAGAGGTGCCATACGCACAATCCTATCTCGATGCAACTCCAAGGTCAACAAAGTATCCTTTAAACAACAAGCATTACCCTCCAACAAAATACACCAAATGACTGCATAAACCATGCACTGCCATTAAATTTTAGCCTCTTTACTCCTGTCAACCTTTACTAATCTGTTAGAACACGAATACCAAATCCTAGTCTGTTAGTCAACACAAATACCAATAGTTGGACCTGATTCCTATCAGATAAGCTTTTGGAACACTCATATATCAACTGCAGTAATGATGCTACTTTTTCAGAAAAGGTAATGAGTTCAAGTCTTGGTAACCCCATGCAGACAAGTTTATGATGAATAACAAGTATACTTAGTAAACAAGCACGAAATGTCCTTGATACTCATGCATATAAACTGGAGAACTCATTTGTATTGTTATTTCTGGTAAAAAGTAAGTATTTCATTCATAGGACCATCATATATATACATAGGCTAGCCCTTATAATCAAGCTATCTAATTCCTATAATTACGCTTCCTATAATTAAGCTATATTACCATATTTACATCCTGTAACAGCTATCTAGAATCTTTCCATATTTACATTCTATAACACTCCCCCTCAAGGTGGAGCATAGATGTTAATCATGCCCATCTTGTTACAAATGTAATCAATGCGGGCTCCATTCAAGGATTTTGTAAAGATGTCTCCCAACTGGTCTTCTGTTGGTACATATCCTGTACTAATGAGCTTCTCTTCAATCTTTTCACGAACAAAGTGACAGTCGATCTCAATATGTTTAGTGTGTTCGTGAAACACAGGATTTGATGCAATGTGAAGAGCAGCTTGGTTTTTGGTTGTCACACTATGGCTTTGCTGGTAGTGAGAGCTCGAAGCCATCTTCTTTAAATAGTTGGTATATCCATACAATCTCACATACTGAGTTTGACTCTGATTTTGTAGTAGATTGGGAGACTACATTTTGCTTCTTACTCTTCCATGAAACTAGGTGCCCTCCCACAAAGACACAATAGCCAGTAGTGGATCTCCTATCATCCTTGCACCCTGCATAGTCTGCATCAGAATAGGCCTCAATCATGCCAGAGAAACATTCTACCTTAGTGTGTCCATGATGCCCATAAAATAATCCACGTCCTGGAGCTCCTTTCAAGTAACAAAGAATTTGTTCTAGGAGCACCCAATGGTTGACTGTTGGGGAGGACATAAAGCGGCTGACAACACTGACCGAATACGCAATGTCGGGGCGAGTCACTGTAAGATAATTCAATTTCTCCACAAGCCTCTTATACCTTATGGTTAACTGTCGGAGAGGACATAAAGCGGCTGACAACACTGACTGAATACGCAATGTCGGGACGAGTCACTGTAAGATAATTCAACTTCCCCACAAGTCTCCTATACCTCTCAGGATCATGAAATGGTTCACCATCATCCTTTGCAGGCTGTATGTTAGGAGTCATTGGGGTACTACATGGCTTAGCCCCTACTTTTCCTGTTTCTTTCAACAAGTCAAGAACATACTTCCTTTGGGACAAGAAGATCCCCTTCTTGTTTCTCATGACTTCGACCCCTAGAAAGTATTTCAAAGGTCCCAACTTTGTCTGAAAATGGGAGTGCAAGAAGGTCTTGAGACCAGATATGCCTGAACTATCACTCCCAGTGATCACAATATCATCAACATATACAGCAAGTAGAATGATGCCACCCTTAGATCGCCTGTAAAACACTGTGTGATCAGACTTGCTTTTCTTCATTCCATATTTCAAAACAACTTGACTAAACCTGCCAAACCACGCTCGAGGGCTCTGTTTAAGACCATACAACGACTTCCGAAGCTGACATACTTTCCCATACTCCCCCTGAGCAACAAACCCAGGTGGTTGCTCCATATAGACCTCTTCTTGAAGAGTACCATGAAGAAAAGCATTTTTGATATCCAATTGGTGCAGGGACCAATCATGAGTAGCTGCCAAGGAGATCAACAAACGAACTGAGGTAAGCTTGGCAACAGGAGAAAACGTATCGGAATAATCAGTACCATAAGTCTGAGCATAGCCTTTTGCAACGAGACGGGCTTTCAGGCGGGCCACAGAACCATCAGGATTGACTTTAACTGTAAATACCCATTTGCACCCAATAGCTTTCTTGCCGATAGGTAAATCCACTAATGTCCAAGTGCCATTATGATCAAGAGCATTCATCTCTTCGATCATGGCATCACGCCACCCAGGATGGGCCAAAGCTTCACGAACTGTTTTAGGAATGGATACAGAGTCTAGCTTGGCCAAAAAAGAATAAGAAGGAGAAGACAGGTGATCATAGGAAACAACTGAAGCAATAGGATAAGTACACTGACGTTTACCTTTCCGAAGAGCAATGGGAAGGTCAGAAGTAGGAGCACTGGAGGCCGGATAGTTGTTTGAGGATCTTTTGACATTAGCAGGTATAACTACATTCAAGGCCTTAGTATAACCTAAAACAGGAAGGGGGCAATGAGTTAATCTAAACCCTTTATTGGCCATTAAGTTATTTATGCTTTATTCCTGCATTAATTAAACATAAGGAGGGAACAGCAGAATATATGACAACATAACTGTTGAATTTCATGTACGCAGAGAAAAAGTTTGGAAAGAGTGAAAAAGAGAATAACAGGACTCAATTAATTCATTAATTTCTGCAAACCTAGATGGTTACTGATAGAAAGAGTGAAAAATGACACAAAGAAGATGGATGTTAGGAAATTGATAACACTATGACTCTAGTAAAGAGACCCAATTTGACATGCAAAAACTCCTTCCAAGCAGCAGTCAGAGTGTATTACCAATATCATGAAGAAATAAAATAAGGTTTCACATGGTTCATATAGCAAACGATAAAACAAAATGAGTACTTTTGTTTCAAAAAATTTGATCCTTTCCTATACAAACAACTCAAGGAGACCCATTTAAGATTCAAAACCCAGAAGAATTTTGTTTCAAATTTACGTACCCTTGAGTCCGTAGAAGCCACCGCTGCCGCAAATAGACAACAAAGAAAGCAAACTCAATTTGACCTTCCAAGACGTTCAGTTCAAGAGCTGAATGAAGACAAACAAGGAAAAATTGCTTCCGCAAGAAATTTAATGGAACCCACCTCTTCAAATCAAAGGCACTGATGAATCACAGAGAGAGAGAGAGGAGCGGGTTTGGAAAGGGGGAAGAAGGGTAGCGATAGAGGGAGAATGAGGAAGGCTAGCAGAGGGAATGAGCGACAGAAGGAGAAGGCTAGGGATTTGAGAATGATTTTGGGAAATGGCTTCAGCTGAGAGTCGAGGGGAGGCATATTTGGAGATTGGAATTAATTATGGATGTGCCATTAATGAAAACAGGTGTTCTCCGGTCTTTCAGTTGTTTTCAGAACAAAAACAAGCCAGACTTGTTTTGGTTTTCTTGTTTTTAAAACAAGATTTTCAGAACTTGTTTTTAAAACATGTACAACAAAAACAGCTTATCAATCAAGTTTTTTTGTTTTATAAAATTAAAAAATAGAAAATAGTTTTTAAAAATAGATTTCAAACAGGCCCTAGTCTTTCATCTCTGTAACATCATTTCCCCGGACTTGGAACCAGTTTTGAAAAGAACAAAACTTAGGTAAAATTTTATAAGTATTGGTTGTATTGTTCTCCTATTTTACATCTGTATTAATTTTACTACTTAATATCATCTCATTTATCTTTTAATATTTCTCAAAATAACAATTTGACCTCAACACCCAATTTCTCTCTCCCCCACCTACCTCTGATGTCTCTCATTTCCTTCGTAACAATGGCTGCCACTGAATCCGAACCTACAGCCAAAAAGCTAATATCCAAATATTTATCAGATGAAAACTGACACAACAGACAGATAGATACATAGAAGAGAAAGCAAGAGAGATATTACTTTCTTTCCCCAATACTATTGGACGAAAATGAAACTTGTTTGCTTCAAGCATTCTTGGAACCTCTTTTCCTGATTCAGAAGCTTTTACAGAGAGAGATAATCAATATCTTTCATGCTTGAAAAGAAGCCCTTAGGGGCAACTTTATTTTCACTATGATTTTCATTCTCTGTTGATTTATTTGTTTCATTGCGTAAGGGGTGCNAGAATTCTAGAAGGCTTGCTAATGACAACAGAACTCCTTAAATTCCTAAACCTGCAGGTAAACTATAAGGCAAATAAGCCACAGCATATAAGCTACTGATATGATATATCAAAGATAATTATATCTCTTATTTCATTTATATATCCTCCAAGAATAAAATTTTAAAATGCATAATTTAGCATAACACAGAAAGAACTCTGAATTGTAATTAGAATGTGTGGTACCTCTTGGGGAGTGCCGCCCTGTTGTTCGATAACTTGTGAAGCAGCAAGAATACATTTATTGATAGACATTATGTTTAAACGTGGGCATTCCAGCCATTCCAATTTATTCAAAGATGGCCATGCTGGATAATAATTTTCTGGGCAAATAGCAATGATATTTGGCAACAGAGAGAGCCGGAGTTTCTTGAGAACTGGGAGATAGATAATCTGAAATCTGTTTTCATTCTGATCTGCATGATAGGATACGGACTGGCCAAACACATGTTCCAACTCTGCAGCATCTTTTATTTTCAAACTTTCCAATTGCACAAGCCCCCCAGCCAAAGAGACTGGGATTAAATATTCCAGTTGATTGCACTCCTGGACAAAAAACTTTTTTAATTTTGGGAACACTGATGAAGAAGTAGAGCTCTTCTGATCAACAATATCCTTCTCATCATCTGTTAGTATATGCTTTAGTTTGTCACAGTATAGTATTCTCAGTTCTTCCAATAATACCAGACTTTGAGCAACAGCACAGGTGAAGACTGACGTTAACATCGGACATTTGTACAATTCCAACTCCTTAAGACTGCACAACAGGTTCAGCTTCCCTACATATGGACCACGCCACAAAGTTTCAAAATGCTCCATAAATGAGATATCCAACTTAACCAACTTGGAGAAGACATTTTCAGCTTTGAACGAATGATTGGTAGTATCAACTAGGCACTCTATCTCATCAGAAGAGTATAGCAAAAAATTAGACAACTCGTTCATACCTCCTCCTAGTGCTTCAATTATGTCAGGAATGATGTTCTTACAACCTTTCTGAATTTCATGAAGTTGAAGAACCTCTGCCCTTAGAAGCAAATCCTTAATTGCTGCATTGCATGTGAAAGCATTAAAATTTGTCACACATAAACCTCTAGTGATGGAAAAGTCCTCTGTAGAAAATGAAGAATCTGTTCCAATCTCAATGCGAAACCTCTGCAAAACTGAGGTAGCATTATTTTTATCCAAGAATACAGCAGCTACTTGTCCTTCTTTCTCCCATCCTGAACCTTCATTTCGAACAAAATATAATTCTTCTAGTTTTGAGCATCTTCCAATCACTTCAAAAGGATTGCTGTCAATTTTGCACTGACACAAATCTAACAATCTTAACTTTGTCAGCTTTGTAATTTCATTTGTTAATTCCTGGAATGAACAATTCCACAGCACAAGAGCCTCAAGTGTCTTCAAGCTTGATAGAAAGGAGATGTCGCCTAGTTCCCATCCTTTTAGGTATAGACAACGAAGAGTTGTTGGCCATTGGATTGACTTTGTCACTGTTAGATTTTTCTTTTCCCAAAATTCTTTACCATGAAGTACCAAAACTTTCAAATAATTCATTCCTTTGAAAAATTCATCCGGCATAATTGAATTTTCTGAAACTTTGACAAACAGAAACTCAATTTTATGATAGTTTGACAGATCTGGAAGTTTGTGCAATTCATCACACCACATGTATCTTATTGTATTGTCTTCCAAAGTTGCATTCATTTTTAGTGCCATTTCACTACTTTCAGGTCCTATAATAACCTTCTTCTCTTTCTTTGCAATCCATAAGGCTACATCACGAACTAAGTCATGCATTTTGACTCGTTGTTCTTTGTCAGCTTTCAGCAGCAAAGAAGAATCTATGAGCTCATTTTTAGCTGTAATCACTCGATTTCTTGCTCTTTCATAAGAGGTAAATTCTCCAAACAAGCCTAGCCCTATCCCATATCTTGCTAAATATTCTTCATGAATTTCAAAATCTTCTGGAAATACAGAGCATAATAAAAAGAGTGACTTGGCTTCTTCACTCTTGAGATTATCATAACTTAACTGCAAACACATATATGGATTTCTTAGACCTTCTTCAACATCAATTGGTGTAGCTTCCCTAAGTTTTTCCAATGCTTCCTTCCATTCATTTTGAGTTTTTCCCTTCAAAGTGCTTGCCACAGCTGCAATTGCAACGGGCAATCCTCCGCATTCTTTTGCAATTTCTTTGGCCATACCCTTCAAAGAATCAGAGGTCTTATCTGTAATTCCTGCATGCTTTTGATATAAAGTCCATGCTTCCTCTTCACCCAAGAGTGATAGCGGAATTTTTCTTTGGCAACCCATTAAAGTGCATACTTGCACACGTCTTGTAGTTAGGAGAACAGTGCAATTCTTGCAATTTTCACCAAAGGGAATCCCTATGGCTTCAAAATCAAGTTTTTCCCATACATCATCTAGAATTATGAGAATCTTTTCTCCACTGGATAATCTCAACCACAAGCTTCTGGCTCTCTCTGTTAATGTCTCCTTTCCCTCTAGTTTCAAACCTAAATAGCTTGCAATTTCACCTTGGATCCTTTGAACATCCACATTAGTGGACACAACAACAAAAACCACTTTCTTAAAATCCTTCTCTACTGCCTTACCCAGTTGTTTCACCAAGGTGGTTTTACCTGAACCCCCCATCGCATACAATCCAATCATGGAAGCGTCCTCATTCTTTAATGCCATCAAAAGTTGATCATAAGCCTCTTTTGTACTGTCAAAGAAAATAAAACCTTCAGAAGGAAAGTAGTTCATGCCTGGAAGTGTAGCGGTTCGTGCAAATTCTTTGAAACCGCCAATGGTTTGGTTGAGCTCTTTCAATGCATTTGCCTTCTCTGCTACCTGCTTTCCGAGACGATATCGCCAAATGAAGTTTGGGCAATACCCAAAACAACAGCTCTGGTTTCCTTTTGCTTTTATCTCCAGCTTATCCGCTTCTTCTGTGAGAGTGTTTCCACCTATCAACAACTTCTCAACCCCATCATCAATCTTTTTATTTTCACATTTTGCTTTCTCTGCACGGTCTTGCACACTTTTTCTTGTTGATATCAACTTGTTCTTTTCTTCTTCAAGATCTTTAACATATTTGTTGAAGCAAAAAGAATAACGAACTTGACGTACTGCTGCACACAATGTACTCTTCACAATCTCAGATGCAACAGAGACAACAATGTCCAATGCCATTACAGCAACTTCACCTGTGTAGAGGAGTCAAGCATATTGAGATATTTCTCGTCATTATTGAGTCCAATTGTATGTGTGCATAAAAAGTGAAGTGCTAGAGTTGGAAATATAAGCCTTGTTTTAAAGCATAAAAAGAAAATTACAGAAGAAAAAAAAAAGGAATAAAAACAAAAAAGAGAAGAGAAGTGTCAACGTTGTATGTATTAATCGGAAAAATCATTCTTGCAATTGAAAATTTCATAGTAGAAAAACAGTAAAAGATAAAGTTCTTCTTAAACCTTGTGCATCTGTTTAACTATATTGTTGAATTTCATAGGAAAAGAAGAAAGAGAGAACTAGAAACAAAGCTTTATGGAATCAGAATGCCTAAAAGGCTTCTTAATACAATTGGTTCAATCTAAACTTAACTAGTTGCTTTTAATCCTTTTTTTTTTTGTATGGCTAAGATGCAGCCAATTGGGTAGTGTAAAATAGTGTTATTATAAATAGTAATCTGAAGTAAGTAACGGAAACTTTCAGTATCACAAAATCTGAGGCTCTGCCAAGTTCAGTTAATTTATATCACTCTTTGCATAGTTTGTTTCTCCTTTGCATATTCTCTTTGTATGTATATGTTCAGTTAATTAGTTTCGTTTCAGGTTCAACCCTTTGTACTCTAGTTCAATAATTATTAATAACAAAAAAATAAAGAGAAAAAAGAAGAACAGAATAATAAAACCCAAAAGAGAAAGAGATACACAAAACATAAATATTTTCATAGAAATTTACCATATGACCTCTTATCCAAATATTTTTCTCTGCAGTGTACCAAGATCTTTTACACTTTTTTACACTTGTAAACTGCAGTGGATTGTTTCTAGCATTTTCAGAAAGGTGAGCAACTAACAATCAAAGTTCAACCTGAAATTAAAAATTTAAATATGACTAGTTGATGGCAAGCACACTGCAACTGCACACACATTAATGAAAAAGCAAAAGTAGGTAAAAAAATTCATAACGTAAAAGAAATAGTAGCATAATTATAAACATTAAAAACATTTCCAGGAAGTGACCATCCTTCAGCA
Source organism: Cercis canadensis (assembly GCA_003255065.1). Lineage (NCBI taxonomy): Eukaryota > Viridiplantae > Streptophyta > Magnoliopsida > Fabales > Fabaceae > Cercis > Cercis canadensis. Next base: position 53,097 of record QAOA01004631.1, read on the forward strand.
GTTTCAAAATTGCTAAAAAATAAAAGGAATGAAGAGGGAAAAAAACGGAGATAATTGTGAATTAAACTAACCAGAGAACAATTGAGATACGTAAGTCGTATTTGTCAATATATCAAGCTCCCACTACAATTTTTCTGCACCCAACAAATAGTAAACGAAAAAAAAATTAGAAAAAAATTAACCTGAAATTAAAATTTAAATATACCTAGTTGATGGCAAGATACACATTAAGAAGCAAAAGCAGTAAGTTCAGAAATTTAGAGCTTAGAAATCAAGATTTTCACTTCCATACTTTCAAACAAGGTAATGATTCTAATGTAAACGTATATTACCTCTTTCTCAAAGCTTTCTGTCCTATCTCACAATTCGTATGGAGATCACAATCTTCAGTTTTCAGGGACAGTGAATTTTTTCCTTTTTTTGTTTTTTTGTTTTTGAAGAAGAGGAAGAAGAACAATTTAAGAAGGAAAACCTCAAAAGAAAAATCCTCGCATGAAGAAGAGTTTGATGACAAACAAGCACAGCACAAAGAGAAACAGTAGGTTCAAGTATCTGAGAGGAAATCAAACAAGAGTGGTAAGAGAGCTAGCAATGAAGAATGGATAAACACAAAATTAACAAGACTGCAACTATGATCTTGACAAGCACTGATTAAGAAGCGGAAGCAGAAAAGCTGAGTAATAAGAGGGAATTGAAGAGAATAGCAAGCGAGATTTGCAGTATCAGAAAAGCTCAATAATTGAAGTCACTTTTGCCTGTCTGCCATTCTTTGTGCTTTACCCAAGAGGGCCCATTGGCCTTTATTCTCCTTAGCATCTCATTGGTTGGTTCTCTGCAGTCTTCATGGCCATGTGAACAACGCATGCATCTTCTCGAAAGTGTAACAGTTTTTGATGCATCGAGGTGAACCGTGCCTTGCCTTTTAGAAAGTAGAAAAGAAAAGAAAAAAATGAAGTGAAATAAAGAAGGAGGAAGACAACGTCAATATAAAAAAGCGAATCGACCAAATTATTTCATGTCTAAAATTTTTTAATAGACTTGAAGTTCATATGGCTACTCTAGACACGCCTTGCTCACAATGGGTTCGAGAAGTCTTTTTTATTTATTTAAGTATCTATTATTGTAATTTTCAACTCAGACTTTTACTCTCAAAAGATTTAAAATGGTGAAAATCAGATCAAACTAGTAATTAGCAAGATATGTGGATAATTTTTGTTATAGTTAAAATATATTTTTATAATTTTTTTTATTAAATTCAAGTTTAATGTTATTAATTTGGCATTGTAGCTAAATGGAGAGTGACAGCCTTAAGGTATAACATTAAGGTTATTATATGATCATAAAGCAATTGAACAAAGTCAGTATAATAGCTCTTAACAGGCTAACTGGATAAATGACGAGTACTATAGGAATCTTGTTAATCAATTCATAAAAAAAAAAAAAACTACGGCTTTCAATCCAAAATTGGGTTTAACTTTAATATTATATTTTACAAACTTATTTATTTATCTATCATATATTTAAAATTATTTACTAAAATATTATAATTTTAAAAAATTTAAAAAAAAAAATCTGACAATATGGGTCTCACTGAACATGTCCAATGGAGACATGCAGTTTAAGATTCAGCGTATCCAATCATATTCCTTTTTTTTATTTCCCCCTTTTATCTTCTCTTTCATTTTCTCTCTCCTTGTCCCTTTCATCTTCTTCTCTCTCTCCCTTTTACTTCACTTTCTTCATACCATATATCTCTTCTTGTTGATGTGGAGACACCAGTTGCCAATTGATATGTCTGATGAGGACACGCTAGCTGACAACTAGCATGTTTAGTGGATCCCACTTTGTTGCAATTTTTTTTTTTTTGAGTTTTAAATTTTTTAAAAAATTATAATATTTAAATAATTAAATTAAAAAATATGATAATTATGTAAATTTATTATCAAATTATAATATTCAGATCAATGAGCCACTAAAATTGATTAAGTTCTTTATCCTTATGAAAAATTTACTAAGTACTATTTTAGCTTGAGAATGTTTCCTAAAATATAAAGATAGTGTAGATAAGTACACTTTGGTGGACCTATCTTCCGAATAGGGACAAATGCGACAGAGGCCAGACACCTAGTTTTCAAAAATTGCCCTTGCTTGCCAAAAAAAAAAATTTAACTCTTGCAATAATCAGTCTTGACAATTAAATAAAACAACCAATAATTACCACTCTTTTTTTTAAAAAAAAAAATTAATTATAAAGACCGGTTATTGTGTTCGAAAAACATATGATGAGTTAATTATAAGACTGAATTTTTTTTTTTGTATGTGACGTTACTTAATTGCAAATTAAAAAGTGGTTACTATGTTAATAAAATCAGGTTATTAAAAGAATAATTATCCTTTTTTTTTTTGCAAGTCAGCGCAAATTGGGAAAAAGTGAGGGCACATCTGCAACATAGGTGTTACTGCCCTATGTTTCTAAGTTTGGAACACGTCTTTAATCCCTGGTATCAATTCCCCTACTTTTCATGTTTAGAATTTGGGTTTTGAAATTTAATGTATATTATTTTTTTCTTCAAAATTTTCTATATAGACTTTATTTATTTCAAAACACAATCATTCTCACCTAAATGAACTCACTTATACTTTATGTGTAGTAAAAAATTGGTGTTCTGATTTTTTGAATGAATGCATTTTCACTTGAGTAGGCTCATTTTCGAACACATTAATTTATTTAAACCAAAACATAGGGCCTGATTGAAAGTGTTTCTGTTTTTTTGTTTTTAAGAACTGTTTTTGAAAACTATGTTTAAAAATTGTTCTACAAAACAAAAGTATAAAAAAAAATCTGTTTAAAAAACTAGTTTAAAAACAATTTTTAAAAACTAAAAAACAGAAAACTTGTTTGGTAAAATTGTTTTGAGAATAAGTTTTGAAAACAAAAAAACAGAACACTCAGTTTGATATGAAAATAAGTTTTTTTTTTTTTCATTTTGATGATGACTAATTTTGTAAATAAATTATGGTAATGTTTTAATGAGAATATAAGAAAAATAAATAAGTAAAAATGAAAAAAACTGAAATATGTGTTCCTAACCTAATCAATATTGCTTTGGAAAGGCATTTCATTTATAGTGACTAGAATATGTGTTCCTAACCATGAATGTTATCTCCAATATATCTTATCTCATTGTTTGTGTTCTTGTTTGGAGCAAACAACACTGATTTTTTAAAATTTTTTGGTTAACTGTCCTATTGTTAAAGCTGCATAACTTCACTGCACGCGTTCTTTGCTCAGTCAAACACCAATTGAAGCAGGGCTCAAATTTTTTGCAAGAATCATGACTGATATGACTAGTCGAAAGAGAAAATTGACATTCTATCATTCTAACAACTTTCCAAGTATTAATCTTGAGCAAGAATTTGCACTTCAATCAAACAAAGAATCGATGGATGCCAATGCAACTATGGATGGCAGGGATATAATGCAAAATGGATTGGTTTCTAGAGTTTGAGAACTATAAAATATATGCAATTGAATATATCAACGGCTCAGAGCTATAAGGAATGAAATAACAAAGCTCAAAACTAATTTCTATATGCTTTGGAATTGAGAGCAGTAGCAATTACTGCGTGGAATGAAAGCCCAAAGCCCTACAATCTATTCTAGAAATCTTTACTCATGGATTTCAAGTGTTGGACAAAGTAGTACTGCAAGCCACAGTATTATTACTCAAAAATCAATATGCATTTGCTTTGTCCAGATTTTATATCCATTCCCCCGCTAACCTGCCCATCTGTTTGTTTATGATGGTTCTTCCACTCTCAGTATTTGAATGGCTTAAAAGGTGAGGTGCTACAAGAAATACCATATCTAACAGAATTGCTGGATTGACCTGCTCATTGAAGTATATCTTCGTCTTTGACCACAGACAATTTTAAACAATCTATGTGAGAAGCATAATTCCTTTTAATGCAAAAATATAGTTCACAAAGAAAATGGTGCATAAAACTCATTACACGTCAGAAGTTGTATTTACATAGTTAAGACTATAGAGCAACTTATATATACAATTAGTTCATGAGAGATTCAGAGAATGATGGATGAGGTATATAGACCATTCAATCCAAATTTCCAATCATATTCTGTATTCTTCTGCTTCTAACTTCTAAGTTCCAAAAATAACATAGAAAATAATCTGCCACGTGCACAAAATTCACATGGGGCATGCATAATCACTTCTTTTGAATTTTCACTTTTACATAATAGATGACATGAACGAGGAACAAAAGAATTTACAACAATAATAATAAAACTAGAAAACCGTTAATTATATAAAAAAAACCATGGTGCTGATGCCTACTTGAATAATCAATCCACTTTAGAACACACACCCCCCCACCCCCAAAAAAAAAAACCTTTTCAAAGAATGAATTTTTGGAACAGACAAACAAATTCATAATACTTATGAGTCTAGAAAAGTCAAGCTTAGGATGATCACCATGTGTTTCTAGCAGCATCTAACACAAAATGAGGGCACACGAATTGCAAGTTATCATCAAGATGATCCATATAAAGAGGGTAACGTCAATAGTTTGTCTAATAAAAACCATATGACATGCTAACAGTCTTAAAATCTATAGCGAGTATACAACAGAAAGATTCCCTAGATTGCTTTTTTCAATTTGTGCTTCATTCTTGTGTCTAACATTGATTCAAGGCCATTGCATTTGTCAAATTCTTTTATTTAGATTTATCAGAAATGAATGATATATTATTTACCTGCTCGTCTAAATCAGAAGTAGACACTCATGCTGCTCTTTTGCCGGAAGAACAGGAAATTATAATCCACTGTCAAGCCCAGTCCCCATCAGAGTGAAATCCATGGACCATCCAAATGAAAACATAATGGGAAACCAAACAATGCAAAAACTCTCACTTCTTCCAAAGTTGTTTGAGGATCTTTTGACATTAGCAGGTATAACTACATTCAAGATGCATGTATGCTTTCAAAAGATTCTGAACTGATTACAACACGTTTAAGGTTCCAATGGTATGAAGAAAAGAAAAGAACCTAATTACTGGGCCTTAGTATAACCTAAAACAAGAAGGGGACAATGAGTTAATCTAAACCCTTTATTGGCCATTAAGTTACTTATGCTTTATTCCTGCATTAATTAAACATAAGGAGGGAACAGCAGAATACATGACAACATAACTGTTGAATTTCATGTACGCAGAGAAAAAGTTTGGAAAGAGTGAAAAAGAGAATAACATGACTCAATTAATTCATTAATTTCTACAAACCAAGATGGTTACTGATAGAAAGAGTGAAAAATGACACAAAGAAGATGGATGTTAGGAAATTGATAACACTATGACTCTGGTAAAGAGACCCAATTTGACATGCAAAAACTCCTTCCAAGCAGCAGTCAGAGTGTATTACCAATATCATGAAGAAATATAATAAGGTTTCACATGGTTCATATAGCAAACGATAAAACAAAATGAGTACTTTTGTTTCAAAAAATTTGATCCTTTCCTATACAAACAACCCAAGGAGACCCATTTAAGATTCAAAACCCAGAAGAATTTTGTTTCAAATTTACGTACCCTTGAGTCCGTAGAAGCCACCGCTGCCGCAAATAGACAACAAAGAAAGCAAACTCAATTTGACCTTCCAAGACGTTCAATTCAAGAGCTGAATGAAGACAAACAAGGAAAAATTGCTTCCGCAAGAAATAATTTAATGGAACCCACCTCTTCAAATCAAAGGCACTGATGAATCACAGAGAGAGAGAGAGAGAAAGGAGCGGGTTTGGAAAGGGGGAAGAAGGGTAGCGATAGAGGGAGAATGAGTAAGGCTAGCAGAGGGAATGAGCGACAGAAGGAGAAGGCTAGGGATTTGAGAATGATTTTGGGAAATGGCTTCAGCTGAGAGTCGAGGGGAGGCATATTTGGAGATTGGAATTTGTTATTTCTGGTAAAAAAGTGCGTATTTCATTCATAGGACCATCATATATATACATAGGCTAGCCCCTATAATCAAGCTATCTAATTCCTATAATTACGCTTCCTACAATTAAGCCATATTACCATATTTACATCCTGTAACAGCTATCTAGAATCTTTCCATATTTACATTCTATAACACTCCCCCTCAAGGTGGAGCATAGATGTTAATCATGCCCATCTTGTTACAAATGTAATCAATGCGGGCTCCATTCAAGGCTTTTGTAAAGATGTCTCCCAACTGGTCTTCTGTTGGTACATATCCTGTACTAATGAGCTTCTCTTCAATCTTTTCACGAACAAAGTGACAGTCGATCTCAATATGTTTAGTGCGTTCGTGAAACACAGGATTTGATGCAATGTGAAGAGCAGCTTGGTTGTCACACCATAGCTTTGCTGGTAGTGAGAGCTCAAAGCCAACTTCTTTCAATAGTTGGTATATCCATACAATCTCACATACTGAGTTTGCCATAGATCTGTACTCTGATTCTGCAGTAGATCGGGAGACTACATTTTGCTTCTTACTCTTCCATGAAACCAGGTTCCCTCCCACAAAGACACAATAGCCAGTAGTGGATCTCCTATCATCCTTGCACCCTGCATAGTCTGCATCAGAATAGGCCTCAATCATGCCAGAGAAACATTCTACCTTAGTGTGTCCATGATGCCCATAAAATAATCCACGTCCTGGAGCTCCTTTCAAGTAACAAAGAATTTGTTCTAGGAGCGCCCAATGGTTAACTGTCGGAGAGGACATAAAGCGGCTGACAACACTGACCGAATACGCAATGTCGGGACGAGTCACTGTAAGATAATTCAACTTCCCCACAAGTCTCCTATACCTCTCAGGATCATGAAATGGTTCACCATCATCCTTTGCAGGCTGTATGTTAGGAGTCATTGGGGTACTACATGGCTTAGCCCCTACTTTTCCTGTTTCTTTCAGCAAGTCAAGAACATACTTCCTTTGGGACAAGAAGATCCCCTTCTTGTTTCTCATGACTTCGACCCCTAGAAAGTATTTCAAAGGTCCCAAATCCTTTGTCTGAAAATGGGAGTGCAAGAAGGTCTTGAGACCAGATATGCCTGAACTATCACTCCCAGTGATCACAATATCATCAACATATACCGCAAGTAGAATGATGCCACCCTTAGATCGCCTGTAAAACACTGTGTGATCAGACTTGCTTTTCTTCATTCCATATTTCAAAACAACTTGACTAAACCTGCCAAACCACGCTCGAGGGCTCTGTTTAAGACCATACAACGACTTCCGAAGCTGACATACTTTCCCATACTCCCCCTGAGCAACAAACCCAGGTGGTTGCTCCATATAGACCTCTTCTTGAAGAGTACCATGAAGAAAAGCATTTTTGATATCCAATTGGTGCAGGGACCAATCATGAGTGGCTGCCAAGGAGATCAACAAACGAACTGAGGTAAGCTTGGCAACAGGAGAAAACGTATCGGAGTAATCAGTACCATAAGTCTGAGCATAGCCTTTTGCAACGAGACGGGCTTTCAGGCGGGCCATAGAACCATCAGGATTGACTTTAACTGTAAATACTCATTTGCACCCAATAGCTTTCTTGCCGATAGGTAAATCCACTAATGTCCAAGTGCCATTATGATCAAGACCATTCATCTCTTCGATCATGGCATCACGCCACCCAGGATGGGCCAAAGCTTCACGAACTGTTTTAGGAATGGATACAGAGTCTAGCTTGGCCAAAAAAGAATAAGAAGGAGAAGACAGGTGATCATAGGAAACAACTGAAGCAATAGGATAAGTACACTGACGTTTACCTTTTCGAAGAGCAATGGGAAGGTCAGAAGTAGGAGCACTGGAGGCCGGATCTGGCGACGAAGCAGATGGTGAAGGACATGAATCTGAACCTGCATTTGGAGGTTGTCGTCGAGTGTAAACATGGACAATAGGGGGCCGAGTAGACTCTGGAGGAGGTGCATGAGTATCTGTAGGAGGTGCAGGAGTATCTGTAGGAGGTGCAGAACAAGGAACAGTATAAACCAACAAATCATCATCCTCCCCCTGACTATGGGAAGGGGAGGAATGAGAGAAGAAAGGAATGTCTTCTTGGAAGGGGACATCGGGAGAGACAAGGTAACGATGAAGAGTGGGAGAGAAACACCAATAACCTTTTTGGAGACGAGAATAACCAAGGAAGACACATTTAAGGGACTTAGGGTCTAACTTAGTGACTTGGGGCCGGGTATCGCAAACAAAGCAAGTACTGCCAAACATGCGGGGGGCCAATAGGGAACACAGGTTTAGATGGAAAAAGAACAGAATAGGGAATTGCCCCATTGAGAACCGAAGATGGCATTCGATTAATTAAAAAACAAGCTGTAGAGACAGCATCCGCCCAAAAAGGTTTAGGAACATGCATTTGGAACAAAAGAGCTCGGGCAACCTCAAGGAGATGCCGATTCTTTCGTTCAGTAACTCCATTCTGAGCGGGTGTGTCAACACAGGAGGACTGATGAAGAATGCCATGCTGAAGCATATAAGACTGAAAGGAAGCAGATAGGTACTCCTTAGCATTATCACTTCTCAGGGTTTGAACAGAAACATTAAATTGTGTTTTTATTTCGGCACAAAAGGCACAAAAATATGAAAAGACCTCAGAACGATTTTTCATTAAATATAACCATGTAACACGAGAGTAGTCATCAACAAAGGTAACAAAATACTTAAAACCAGTTTTGGATAAAATTGGACAAGGACCCCAAACATCAGAATGTACTAACTCAAATGGAGACGCAGCTCGTTTATTGACTCTAGACCCTAAGGGAACACGATGATGTTTGGCAAACTGACACGACTCACAATGCAAAGACGATAAATGACAAAACTGAGGATAAAGCTGCTTGAGCGCTTGAAGAGACGGATGACCCAAACGACAATGCACCTCAAATGGAGACAAGGAACTAGAACACGCTAAGGATCTCGGCACCTGAATATCCAGTACATAGAGGCCTCCGGATTCATGTCCTTTACCAATAATCTGTTTCGTCGTAAGATCCTGAAAAAGACAATAATCAAGAAAGAATGAGACACTACAGTTCAAGCTACGAGTGACTTTACTAACGGAAATCAGATTAAATGAAAAATTAGGTACACTCAACACTGAGGGCAAAGAAATAGATGGTGTGAGGTTAATAGTGCCAGAACCAAGGACATTAGGGGTAGACCCATCAGCTATAGTCACATGAGATGAAGAAGCATGGTTACGGAAAGTTGAGAAAAGGTTAGGATTACCTGTCATGTGGTCTGATGCACCTGAATCAATGACCCACTTGGATGACGAAGAGAGAAGACATGTAGGGGATTTACCTGTATCAGCAAAGACAGCAGTCGAAGCAGGAGATTTCAGTGATTCCTGGTACTGAGTAAACTGGGCAAAGTCATCGGCAGAGACCGTAACAGTCTTATCAGATGATAAGGCAACATGCGCAGACCGCCCTCTTGGATGCTTGGTGAGAAGTTTCTTACAAGTGCGTTTCGTATGCCCCAGCTCATGGCAGTAAAAGCACTCGACTTCCCCTGACTGCTGACTCCGACTGTCCATATTCCGGTCACGATGATTCATCCCCCCTCGAGAGCCACCTCGAGTACTACCCCGAAAATCCCCACGACTAACAAGGGCACTGTTAGTAGCAATGGGCTGAGAAGTCTGCAGGTTCTCTGTGCGAAGGACTCTAGAAAAAATTTCCTGCAAAGACGAGATTTCAGGGTTCGAGAGAACTTGAGATTTAACAGCCTCAAACTCTGGACGGAGGCCTGCTAGGAAACTCATGACTGCCATTTTCTCCCTCTGATCTTGTTGAACTGTGACATCAGGGCTGAATGGGAGAAGCATATTTAGTTCTTCATAGGTTTTCTTGAACTCCATAAAGTAAGCAGTAAGAGGCTTATCCTGCTGTTCTCCCCGATAAAAGTTCTTACATACCTCATACATACGAGATATGTTTCCTCGTCCAGAGTACAAGAAATCTAGATATGCCATCAACTCCTTCACAAATTCACAATGATTGATCAGACCAAGTACCTCCGTATCAATAGAATTCCGAATCTGCAAGAATAGTCTTGCATCATCCTGCAGCCATGCTTTTTTGGTATCATCCGTAGGAGGAGCAGAGGTAAGATGATCGTCCTTCTTAATGCTCCGTAAGTACACCCGAACAGTTTTACTCTAGTCTAAGTAGTTGGAGCCTTTGAGTTTATGCTCAGTGATTTTTGTCATAACCGGAACTACCTCAGCCATGACTGTAGATTTATTTTCTGTCATAGATGAAGCAAGACACAAAGAAACCAAGCAAAACCACCCAAACAGCCGAAGCAATACAGAAACAGCGGAATAGCAAACTAAACCAGAATGTCAAATCACCACAATGGAATATCAAAACCAAACCAGAATATCCCCACAGCCAGCACCAGAATGCTCAAAACAGAATGAGAACAGAAGCCAAATAAACCCAAACAGAATTCCCAAACAGCAAAACAGTGAACAAAATGGGAGAGGAATAGTGACCAAACCAAAGGATGACGCCGGAAACGAGACAAAAAACACCGGAGATACACCGGAAATGGGACGAGAACGTCGGCGAGACAGATCGGAGGAGAAGAAGATGCCGCACGCTCCTTCACGCTCCGGCGCGTGGGTCGCAGGGCAGAAGCGTTGGCCTGCGCGTGGATGTCACACACGCCGCCGATGGCTGCCGGACTCTCTGGGTCGGCCGGCCGGTGGATTCTGAACAATCCAAATGGGGCGGTGAGGCAAAACAAGCACCGTATATGGGTGCCCTAGACTCACCCTCACAAATTCTCACAAACCCTAATAGAAGCTTGGACAAATTGTACCAAGCTCTGATACTATGTTATTTCTGGTAAAAAAGTGTGTATTTCATTCATAGGACCATCATATATATACATAGGCTAGCCCCTATAATCAAGCTATCTAATTCCTATAATTACGCTTCCTATAATTAAGCTATATTACCATATTTACATCCTGTAACAGCTATCTAGAATCTTTCCATATTTACATTCTATAACAGAATTAATTATGGATGTGCCATTAATGAAAACAGGTGTTCTCCGGTCTTTTAGTTGTTTTCAGAACAAAAACAAGCCAGACTTGTTTTGGTTTTCTTGTTTTTAAAACAAGATTTTCAGAACTTGTTTTTAAAACATGTACAACAAAAACAGCTTATCAATCAAGTTTTTTTGTTTTATAAAATTAAAAAACAGAAAATAGTTTTTAAAAACAGATTTCAAACAGGCCCTAGTCTTTCATCTCTGTAACATCATTTCCCCGGACTTGGAACCAGTTTTGAAAAGAACAAAACTTAGGTAAAATTTTATAAGTATTGGTTGTATTGTTCTCCTATTTTACATCTGTATTAATTTTACTACTTAATATCATCTCATTTATCTTTTAATATTTCTCAAAATAACAATTTGACCTCAACACCCAATTTCTCTCTCCCCCACCTACCTCTGATGTCTCTCATTTCCTTCGTAACAATGGCTGCCACTGAATCCGAACCTACAGCCAAAAAGCTAATATCCAAATATTTATCAGATGAAAACTGACATAACAGACAGATAGATACATAGAAGAGAAAGCAAGAGAGATATTACTTTCTTTCCCCAATACTATTGGACGAAAATGAAACTTGTTTGCTTCAAGCATTCTTGGAACCTCTTTTCCTGATTCAGAAGCTTTTACAGAGAGAGATAATCAATATCTTTCATGCTTGAAAAGAAGCCCTTAGGGGCAACTTTATTTTCACTATGATTTTCATTCTCTGTTGATTTATTTGTTTCATTGCGTAAGGGGTGCTGTTGCCATCGCCGACAGTAAACTACCCAATTCAATACCACTGCCGCACCCACCATGAACCACCATTGTAGTCCGAGAGTAGAACCAAAGCCGTCATCATTCAGGAAGGGGTGTGTCCAAGCCGGGGGTGAGAGAAATTTGATATTAGGGTCAGGTTGTTATTTTGAAAAATATTAAAAAAGAGATGAAATTGTGTTGAGTTTTAAAATTAATACACATGTAATATTTTAACAGAAGAATAACATCACAAACACCTATGAAACTTCATCTAAGTTTTGTCCATTTGAAAAATCACGTAAAGACATCATACTTATTCATTTATAAGCCTATCATCGATTCCATGTTTAAATAATAAATTTGTCCTAATAATACTTATTTTCCAAATGCATAAAACTGTTACTTTAAAATAATGACAAGATGAAGCTACAAAGTATAAACTGAAATAATATAAGAGGGCCATAAAAACAAAGCATATTAGTTTGTAAACCAAAATAATTAATGGGGATACTTAATTTGCTAGAGATTTACCTTGTCCACAATTTTTCAAGCAAGAAAGTTTGCCAAGCCACACAATAAGAACCACTTGCACTTTCAATTGGTTATTGTAGGAATGGCACACAAATCACTGAGTCTTATTTCACGCTTCTATAAAGCTGTGTTACAGATGAATTGATTCATTAGGTGTTTGTGACTCAGTCTGTTTTGATAAAAATAATTTTTAAGAAAAAAAATTTAGTCTAATATTAAAAACAATTTTTATCAAAACAAACAAAGCTTAATATTGGAAACAAGNGCTTATTAGTTCGCAAACCAAAATAACTAATGGAGATACTTAATTTGCTAGAGATTTACCTTGTCCACAATTTTCCAAGCAAGAAAGTTTGCCGAGCCACACAATAAGAACCACTTTGCACTTTCAATTGGTTATTGTAGGAATGGCAGACAAATCACTGAGTATTATTTCATGCTTCAATAAAGCTGTGTTACAGATGAATTGATTCATTAGGAGTTTGTGATTTGGTCTGTTTTAATAAAAATAGTTTTTAAGAAAAAAAATTTAATCTAAGAATTAAAAATTCTTAGACTAAATTTTTTTTTTTCTTAAAAACAATTTTTATCAAAACAAACAAAGCTTAATTTTGGAAACAAGAAAAGAAAACAGATTTGAAATATACAAGTATGGGATATAGGGTAAAGGACCCAAGACTTATGTGGGAGTCGAATTTCTTTTTATGCTTCCCAATAAGAAGCCAAAAATAGGGGCAATCTAAATTATATTTCAAACAAAAATATATAATACGTGGTATTTATATATGGAATTTGACATTTCAAAATTTTCGTTTTACTGACCATTTAGATGAACTCATACTTTTTATGTCAGAATGAACTCCTCTGTGGTCCTCTTTGAATTCTTTTTACTTATAATTTACTTCTACTTTAGAGTTTTGCTTTTGTTTTTTCTCTTCAAATTCTGGAAAAAGTTTTGAAATATAACTAGCCGTATGCTTATCACGTGAAGACCTTGCTGTTATATTTCTCTTCTATCAACTCCATCTGTGAATTCTTTGTTCAAATAATAAGTCTAACTTATGTTCTTGTGCAACTAGAGCATTGAGAAAGTATCTTCCCAATATACAAAACTACTTAACTAAAAAACCAAGATGATGATATACAAACTGAGATAGAAGGCAAGAACAACATATTCATATGAATGTGCAATTTTACTTAATTTAGCAGAGATTTACCTCTTGATGATTGTAGAATCTTTCCAACCAGTGCAGTGAGAAACACTTACAGTTTCTGATTCGGTTATTGTAGGAATGGCAGAATGAGCAATCACCTTGAATCTGGTTTTCAATTTGGTTACCGTGTAGCCAAGGGTGGGTTAATTGAGCCAAAGGAATCAGTATTCTGATTAAAGGATCTCAATCTCTGTGAGTATCAACATAAGTTGGTGGTGAAGTTATATGCATGGAATTGCTAAGTGGAGTGTGTGGCACTCAGTTTCATACTCACTTTAATTTTGTAGGCATGGAAAAGAATACATAGCAGAAATAGATTGGTATCTATGTATGTCATAGAAAAGCCTTTTGGAAAGGAATTTACAAAGCAAAAAAGAGATGCTAACAAAACTACTCTGAATCTGCCATCACAAAAATAACCATTGAAATGCACAAAATTTCTTCAAAAGACTTTTCACAGATTTACAAATTCAGTTGGCATCATTGTATCTCTAGTACAATAGGAATCCAACCAACTATTTGCACTCAGAACCTACAACAAAAGTATTCCAAATACTTCTTCACATAAAATATCCAATGAAATACTCACAAACTATCATTCAAGGGACCATTTCATACCTTAACTGCCAATCAAAAATCCACTGCACATCATTGTACCTCTATTGCAAAATAGGAATGCCTACACAAATATTCAATTGAAATCTAAAAACACAGAAAAAAAAAAAAAAAAAAAAAAAAAAAACCAATGAAATGCACACATTCTCAAGAAAGGACTTTGTATACATTTACAAATGTGATCAAAACATTTAGTCAGCATCACTGTACCACTTTTCTACAATAAGAATGCCAAGAAATAAGCCAAACTCAGTACCTAGTGCCAACACAAGCATTCAAAATCCAACTTCACAGAGGAATAGCCAATGAAATATGCACAAACTTTCATTTAAGGGACATTTTATTCATTTACACAGTTGACCAAAAATTCCAGTCATTCATTACCGACATCATCGTACCACTCTTGTACAAATAGGAATGCCTACACATGTGACTCAAATATTCAATTGGCATCAATGTAACCCTTGTACAATGGGAATGCCTACCAATCATCCACAACTAAAAAATTCTTGTTCTGCCTTCAGAAGAAACCACATATTGGGAAGAAAGGACTTTTTATTCACTTACAAAAGCTACAAAAAAATTAAGTAGGCATCATCATGCCTGAATGCCAATAAATAATCCATACACAGCACCTAATGCAAACGCAAGAATTCAAATTCACCTTCACAGAAAAATAGCTTAAGCAATGCAACACAAACTTTCAGTTAAGGGACATTTTATTCTTTAAACAGTGGACTGGACAATTTATTTGGCATCATTGTAGCTCTTTTCTACAAGAGGAATGCCTTCCAATAATCCAAACTCCTACCTAGGGCCTAACAAAAATTATGAATCCAACTTAAAATAAAACTAGCCAAAGGAATACAAACATTTTGGAAGGGGTTTCTATCCATTAAAACATGTGACACACACATTCAGTTGACATCATTGTACACCTGTCTTTGTACAATAGGAATGCCTACCAATTATCTAAACTTAGCGCCTACTGGCACCAAAAATATTACAACACATAAAAATAGGCAAAGAAACACGCACAACCTCTTTTTAAGGGACATTTTATACATTTAAAATGTCAATCAAACAACTCACTTGGCATCACTGTACCACTTTTGTACAATAGGAATGCCTCCCAATTATTCACAACTAGCATTATTGTACCTCTCCTGTACAATAGGAATGCCTAAACATGTGACTCCAAATATTCAATTTGCATCATTGCACCACTTGTACAATAGGAATGCTGACCAATTGTCCTCAAAATAGATATTCAAATTCTGCCTTCAGAAACACACACATTCTCAAGAAATGACTTCCTCTACACTTACAAATGCAACCAAAAAATTAAGTCGACATCATTGTACCTCATTTGGACAATAGGAATGCCAAGATATAATCCAAACTCAGTAACTAGTGCCATCACAAGTATTCAAAATTCACCTTCGCAGAAAAATAGCCGATCAATGCACGCAAACTTTTACTTAAGGGACATTTTATTCAGTTAAACAGTGGACCCAAAATTCATTTGCATCATTGTAACTCTTTTGTACAATAAGAATGCCTTCCAACTATCCAAACTCCATATCATCTGTCTAACAAAATATTCTGAATTCACCTTCAAATAAAAATGGCCATAGGAACATTCTGGAACGGGTTTTCTATACATTAAAATATGTGACCCACACATTCAGTTGACATCATTGTACCTATCTTGTACAATAGGAGTGCCAATCAATTATCTAAACTCACCACCTACTGCCAACAAAAATATTCCAAATACACCTTCACATAAAAATAGGGAAGGAAACACCCATAAACTTTTGTTTCAGGGACATTTTATACATCTAAACAGTCAATCAAAAAATTCACTTGACAACATTGTACCACATCTTTACAATAGGAATGCCAACAAATAATGCAACTCAGCACCTAGTGCCATCACAAGTATTCAAAATCTAACTTCACAGAAAAATAGCCTATGCAAGCACGCAAACTAACTTTCACTTGACAGATATTTTATTTAGATAAACAGCTGATCCAAAATTTATTTGGCATCATTGTACCTCTTTTGTACAATAGGAATGCTTTCCAATCAACCAGACTCCATACCATTTGCCTAACAAAATATTCTGAATTCACCTTCAAATAAAACTGGCCAAAGGAACACAAACATTCTGAAGTGGGTTTTCTATACTTAAAACATGTGACTCATACAATCAGTTGCATCATTGTACCTGTCTAGTACAATAGGAATGCTTATCAATTATCTCAACTCAACACCTACTGCCAACAAAAATATTCCAAATACACCTCCACATAAAAATAGGCAAGGAAACACATGACATTTTATACAGTTAAACAGCCAATCAAAAATTTCACTTGGCATCATTTCTTTACAATAGGAAGGTCTTTCAGTCATTACCTCTCCTGTACAATAGGAATGCAAACACATGTGACTCAAATATTCAATCAGCATCATTTTGACTCTTAACCAATAGGAATGCATACCAATTGTCCTCCAACAAAATATTCCAATTCTGCCAAATGCACATATTCTAAGAATCTCAAGGAAGTAATTTTATATACTCCAAATGTCGACCAAAAAATTTAGTCAACATCAATGTACATCTTTTGTACAATAGGAATGCCAACAAATAATCCAAACTCAGTAACTAGTGCCATCACAACTATTCAAAATTCACCTTCACACAAAAATAGTTTATGCAATACACCTAAACTATTACTTAAGGAATATTTTATTCAATTAAACAGCTGACCCAAAATTCATTTGGCATCATTGTATCTCTTTTGTACAATAGGAATGCTTTCCAGTCATTTAGCTAGTATCACTGTACCTCTCCCGTACAATAGGAATGCCTACACATGTGACTAAAATATTCAATTGGCATCACAGTACCTCTAGTACAATAGGAATGCCTACCAATTGTCGTCAAAAAGAAATTTTGCCTTCAGAAAAAACTAACTAATGAAATGCAAATATTCTCAATGAAGTAATTTTTATACACTCCAAATGTGACCAAAAGATTAAGTTCATGCATCATTGTACCTTTTTTGTACAAATTCATTTGGCATCATTGTACCTCTTTTGTACAATAGGAATGCCTTCCAATTATCCAGACTCCATACCATCTACCTAACAAAATATTCTGAATTCAACTTCAAATAAAAATGGCCATAGGAATGCAAACATTCTGGAATGGGTTTCCTATACCTAAAAACATGTGACTCACACATTCAATTGGCATCATTGTACATGTCTGTTACAATAGGAATGCCTACCAATTATCTTAACTCAACATCTACTGCCAACAAAAATATTCCTAATACACCTTAGCATAAAAATAGGCAAGGAAACATGCACAAACTTTTGTTTTAAGGACATTTTATACATTTAAAGAGTCAATTAAAAAATACAGTTGACATCATTGTACCACTTCTGTACAATAGGAATGCCCTCTAGTCATTCACAATTGGGCATCATTGTATCTCTCCTGTACAATAGGAATGCCTACACTTGTGACTCAAATATTAAATTGGCATCACTGCACCTCTTGTACAATAGGAATGCCTACCAATTGTCCTTCAACAAAATATTCCAATTTTGCATTCAGAAAAAACTAACCAATGGAATGCACATATTCTCAAGGAATAAAATTTTATACACTCCAAATACAACCAAAAAATTAAGTCAGCATCATTGTACCTCTTTTGTACAATAGGAATGTCAACAAATAATCAAAACTTAGCACCAAGTGCCATCACAAGTATTCAAAATTCACCTTCACAGAAAGATAGCCTATACAATGCACGCAAACTTTCACTTAAGGGACACTTATTCAGTTAAACAGCTGACCAAAAAATTCATTTGGCATCATTTTACCTCTTTTGTACAATAGGAACACTTTCCAATCATCCAGACTCCATACCATCTGCCTAACAAAATATTTTTGCATTCATCTTGAAAGGAAAATGGGCATAAGAGCACAAACATTTTGGAGTGGGTTTTCTATACCCTAAAACATGTGACTCACACATTCAGTTGGTATCATTATACATGTCTTGTACAATAGGAATGCCTATCAATTATCTCAATCACCAACTACTGCCAACAAAAATATTCCAAATACACCTTCACATAAAAATAGGCAATGAAACAGTTCAGGGACATCTTATACATGTAAACTGCCAATCAAAATATTCCCTTGGCATCATTGTACTACTTTTGTAAAGTAGGAATGCCTTCCAGTCATTCAAAATGTACCTCTCCAGTACAATAGGAATACCTACACATGTGACTCAAATATTCAATTGGCATCATTGAACCTCTTGCACAATAGGAATGCCTACCATTTTTCCTTAAACAATGACAGAAAATATTTAATCCCTAAAACTTTCTCCCTTAAATTATTGAGAATTATAATTAGACTTGGAAGCATGGAGCAGTAACAATTTTCCAGGTACAATATAGAATAAGAACTAGAAAATCCAATCAAGTCACGTCTAGAAAGTTTACCGTTATGAACCAGTTATGTCCTTTTATAGTTATGCCCGTTAATATTGACTTCTACTTCAAGAAACCCTCGGCAAACCCCCAACTGTTACACAAATTGAAAACATTCTTCCATTCATGCAATCTAGCTACCTTGGGACAAAGGTTGCAATTAGGCAATTACGGAAAGAAAAAAAAGGAAAACCAAATTGTTTCTTCATCTAGACCTTTTCCTTCAACTGAGTATATGAATAGAGATGAAAGATTTAGGAATCAAAATCTATCAGGAAAAACATACTTTGTTCCGCTCTGGCTGGACCCCATAGTCAACGCCTGCGGCGACCCCGTTCCCATCGGCAGAAAATAGCGTCTCCGACTTCCGGCGAACCACTTCCCGCGGTCGTTGGAGTCGCCGTGGAGCGACATTCTGAACCCCACTCTTCATAGCATCAAGAAGGGTGAAGGTCAATTTCGGCGGAAATTTGGGGGTTTTGGAGTTAGAAATTGCTTTCGTTTATAATATAGTTAGGGTTTGGCGGTTTGCTTAAGTCGGTAGTTATTTTTGCCATTGATGTAAATAAATTATAATTTTTTTTGAAATTTTTTTTTTTTGGCNTTTGCGCGAAATTTACTCCCAATATTACGCGTGAAAGATACGCTCCATAATTAAGCCTAAAAACAAACAAATAGTTTTTGACGTTTTATTTTTTATTTTATTTAAGGGAGTGTTAAAAAATATCTTCTAAAAATGAAAAAGCTATAGATAGGAATGACAATGGAGCCAGATTCTCACTCCTCATCCTCGTCCCAAATGCAACTATCTTCTTTTGTTGTTTTCATTTTAAATAGATTTATTACATTTACGCATTTTGAACTTATAAATACCAAATGAAATTCAAGTTTAAAATTATAATATTGAAACAATAAGATAATATAAATGAGATTTAATTGTAATTTTGGTCTCTTATTTTAATAAAGTGAATGATTTAGTCCACTTATTTAAAAATAAACGATTTAATCTCTCTATTTTGACAAAAGTTGCAAGTTTGATCCTTCTATCTCTCAAACATTAAAAAATAAACGAAAATGTTGATGTGGCAATAAGCACTTATTATTTTAATCTAATTCAGCCAAAAATACTAAAACTAACCTTAAAAAAAACTTTCATTTTTTTTTTTAATTCACATGTCCATATCAAGGCTTAAAGGTCTTGAAATCAAAATCTCACTGTTCAAAGTCAATATCGAGGTCTTTGGAACCTCTCTACAAACTTTCAGTTCGATCCAACGGTAAATGATTCTATATCATGGGTTTGATAAAAATTGCCAAAATATAAAATCAAAACCTATGTTTTGGTATTTTTCTGGCAATTTTCAAAAAATTAGTGACCCAGAGTCATCCACCGTTAGATCAAGTTAAAATTTTGTGGTGAGGTTTCAAAGATATAGATATTGACTTTGATCGGTGAGATTTTGATTTCAAGGCTTTAAGCCTTGATCTGGATTTGTGTATTGGGAANGGGAAAATAATTTTTTTTTTTATATTAGTTTTGATATTTTGGACTGAATTAGATTAAAATAATATTTTTTTATATTGTCATGGTAGTATTTCTATTTATTTTTTAATTAACATTTGAGAGAATGAGAAATCAAAATTATAACTTTTGTCAAAATAAAAGGGTTAAATCATTCATTTTTAAAGAGATTGACCAAATCATTAACTTTGTTAAAATAAGGATACCAAAATTATAATTAAGCCTATAAATAATCCTTAAATAAAAATCATCATCAAAATTATTTTCAAACAACAACAATAATATAAATAATGCTGAAACAATGACAAAGGTTTCCAACCTATTAGAATTAGAAGAATTTATCAAGTTAAAATACAAGCATGACTCTCGCTAAGCTTCAATCATCCAAAATTGGAGGGGGTAGCGTTACCCCTCCATCCACCAAAACCCACCCAATTAGATAGAGGGGTAGTGCTAACCCCAAATTTTTGGTGGATATGCTTGATACCATTGATATTTGGCATTTAATCTATATGATTGTGAATTTAATTCTTAAAGTAGACACTAATATAAAGTTTCTCTCAAAATCCAAAATCAAATAAGTGAATCACTACAGTGGACTTTAGTTAAAAGATCATTTATGTTTAGAACTATTAAAATTATGAAATTGAATTAATTCTGAATGAATCATTTAATAAAACTTATTTCGAATTATATATTAGTTTAAAAATTAATTCCATTGACAAATTATTTTATCTGTAGAAGATGAAGATTTATGAACCTTATCACTTTTGATGCGATTAATGAATCATTTATTTTCAACAGGTTGATTTTATTTATGAGAAATTTCAAAAACACCAAGGGAAGAAAGCGTGTAAAGAGAAGAATGATGAGAACATTGAATAGAATGAAAAGTTCTCAAAACATTTAATAAGAATATTTAAGACTATGAGGTAAAGCAAATTCTATAAATAAAAGGCCACTACTGGTATTTCAAGGGGTCTAATTGGTTATGCAACATGCCAAGAGTGTAAGATAATTAGAGGTGAGATTTGATTTCCTTTTGCGCACATGTATGTCGCTTTTCGTTGGGAAGCATGGCCTTAATGGACAAAACTATCAGAGTCAGGAAAAATATTCCATATCTCTCAATCGCCTTTATGCACTGGAAAGAATTACAATTTGAACCAACAATCNGAACATTGAATAGAATGAAAAGTTCTCAAAAAATTTAATAAGAATATTTAAGACTATGAGGTAAAGCAAATTCTATAAATAAAGGGTCACTATTGGTATTTCAAGGGGTCTAGTTGGTTATGCAACATGCCAAGAGTGTAAGATAATTAGAGGTGAGATTTGATTTCCTTTTGCGCACATGTATGTCGCTTTTCGTTGGGAAGCATGGCCTTAATGGACAAAACTATCAGAGTCAGGAAAAATATTCCATATCTCTCAATCGCCTTTATGCACTGGAAAGAATTACAATTTGAACCAACAATCTTTATTCAAATGCTCTCTCTCTTAAATCACTAAGCCAAGTGTAGGTGGTCTCTTAATTTAAAAGTAAAACCCTTTTTTAGTCATTGAAAAATATAATTATTGATAAATTTATCCTCTAAAAATTTTCGATGACAAATTGATCATTGAATTATTATTTTATCGGACAAATTAATCTTTAAATGTCACTAACAGGACTCTACCGGAGGACTAATTTGTCTAACGAAATAATAATTCAATGATCAATTTATCACCGAAAACTTTTGGAAGACGAATTTATCAGTAGCTACATTTTCTAAGGACTAAAAAAATATTTTATTCTTAATTTAATCTTCAAGTAGCAGGACCTTTTCTCCTAGTTAGAACAAAGGCTGTGGAAGCAATCTCAGTCCTCTTGCCTACACTTGCTGGACCCCTTGAAACAACATAACTTAATTATCAGATTTCTCAAATTCTAATACAGTACACACCCTCTCATGTAGTCTTTGAATATTTAAGCTAAAGCAAAAGTAGCAGAGTTTTAAATTAATGATTGCAAGTTTAGCTTTTGTTTGCTTTGCCAAAGTCAATTGATCAGCATGTCATCAGGGATGCTAATGGAGTAGCTGGAAGTTCAGCTAAGCTTGCTATTAAGAATAGAGCAAATCTAACCATAAAATATCATGATATAATTTTGTATACTTATAGGAAAGTCCCCACTTTTTGCCTCTACTTAATTTATAGTGGATGTATTAGGGGTTCCAACTCTAATAATTAATATCTGTAGCTCTTGGGAGCCTTTGCTTTGCTTAAATGAAGATTCCATTAATTTGGATTAAAAAAATATTTGTTTAGTAAACTATAAAATTAGTACAATATATTATACTGCATAATCTAACACTTTAGATATTCTATATCCATTATTCAGAGGTGTGACTATGAGATAACACCTAAATATTATGCTCTCACGTTTAGAGTGCCATGAGATAACACCTAGAAGGTATATATAAAGAATACAACTATGAAGTACCTACTTCATAATATATCATCACCTTTACCCGAAGGAAAGGAGGTTTGCTATGTCATGTGAGCTGACTTAATATCACATCAATGATCTTATTCTACACAGTTAGATTTTCATGGTGGTATACTCGTGCAATTAGTATAATTCAAATTTCAATAGATCTGAGTAGTATATATATATATATAAAAAAAAAATTCATTGACCTAAATATTATAATTTAGTAACAAAAGTACATATTTATTACACTTTTAAACTTAATTATCTAAATATTATAATTTTTTAAAAATAAAAAATTTTAAAAAAATAAATTCGGATAGATGGAGACCACGAGACAAGCCAACTGTCACGCGGTGTGTCGCCACTAAACACACCAAGTAGCTTTTGGTGCGTCCAGTCGTGTCCCATTCACGGCGGCCTTTTTTCAGCTTTTCAATTTTTCAGTTTTCAGCTTTTGAGAGGGGTGCAAATGTGGGAAGTGACAAGGGAACATGCTTGTTGTCTGGTGGCATGTTCCCATTGGACCTGCCAGCCACCCAATGACACGTTGCCATGTGGCAAGCTCTCCTTTTTCATTTTTTTTTCTCATTTTGCTATTTTCTTTCTCTAGCTGACTTTCTTTTTTAGTTTTTAATTTTAAAAAATTATAATATTTAAGTAATTAAGTTTTAAAGTATAATAAATATATAATGCTATTGCTAAATTGTAATATCCAAGTCAATAAACCTAAAAAAAAGTTTAAATAAATTTAGTAACTTAAATTATGTCAATTATATTAATATAAATCTGGACAGATGTGATATTATCTCATATTACTTGGGGGTGGTAAAAGAACTCTCCTATCCAAAGAGAGAGGAAGAGAGAGAGAGNGTTTAAATAAATTTAATAACTTAAATTATGTCAATTATATTAATATAAATCTGGACAGATGTGATATTATCTCATATTACTTGGGGGTGGTAAAAGAACTCTCCTATCCAAAGAGAGAGGAAGAGAGAGAGAGAGCGACCATAACAGATGATTGAGAAATGTTATATTTACGCAAGTTTTACATCTACAAATGCATGCAACTCTAAGAGTACACCTCCTTTGATTTTAGGTTGTTCAACTTAATTTTTTTTTATTAAATTCAAAGAGAAAATTTACTGATGCATTAGTGTGAGTCTATGAGATAGTATGTGAACTATGAGCCATGCAAGACGATGTGAGTTCAAATAAGCTCAATTATTGCCGACTTTGTAGGTGTGAAATAGTGTAAAATAAAGTCATATGTAAGTAGTATAAGTTAAATGTAAATGAATTCATGTATATAATTGCGAGTTGTGTAATAGTTTTTCCTTCTCTCTGCTAATGAAATAGTATATGATGGAGCAGCCAGTCACTAGATATTTCCATAAGAGCTCATATGTATTGCAGAGAATCTATTCCAAGAGAAGCCTAGATAGAAACCTCATCAATCCAACTTAACCCCTTTCTTGGGGGCTTAGCCATGAGAACTGCAAGTGCTCTCTCAAGGCAACCTAACCATATTCTGGTAGGCAAAGTGGTTAGAAGCCAATGACTCAGGATCAATGGTCATAAGTCTCATTGCCCTGCCTCCAAGGGACGACCTCCAATGTTTGCATATGTGTATATTTCTGAATGTAAAAGTTATTTGGTGAATTCTATTCTATCCTATCCCTAAGTTGGAGGTGATATTGATCGGTTGAAAATTTTACATACATTTTTTAGATTCACACAATGTTACACTAATATAATTGATACAATCTAAGTTTCACGAACTTTTCTCTACACAGTACCAATTCAATTAGTATGAGTCTAGATCATGTAAAGTGCATGTGCGTAACCTTGATGAGACTAATGTCTCCTCATGATGGGAGTAAGATAGTAATCGCCAAGTTGTTATATAAGTAGCTCTATAGTGTTCTATCTTATAAAGTTATACCTTGCTTACAACTACATATAAATTATGGAGAACATGGTAGTATTATACATAGAGAAGCTGAGAAAGAGAAGTGACATATTTACAGATGAAGGGAAGTATCAACATCCGAGTTGTCAAAATTTCTTGACGTACTTGATGTGGCTGCACCATCTGGCCATAAATTTGTAGACGGCGACCTTTTCATGGTGTTGTGATTATCAGTTACCTTGTTTGTCAAATTGAGGCCAAGAGAAAGAGAATCATGAAGTGTAGTTGGCCTATGTGGAACCACCAATCTTGGTTGCAAAGAAGACTCAGATGGCTGAAAGTGCAAAGTTGAGGAGCTCGTTTGTGTCTCAGAGAAAAGCTTAAGAAGCTCTTTCCCCTCTCTCCTTTCCTTCACTTTCTCCAATTGTCTAAACCTTTCTTGGAGAAGAGCAATGGAGGAGTTCGCCGTGGTAGGATCATTATCTTGCCTACCCATTTGGCAAAGAGTTGAATTTCAATCTTGGGTATTCTTTATTGGGGTTTTGGGAGAGAAGGGGGATCTTTATTTTGGTGGATTTGGCCTCTAGTGCTTTGGAATTGGTATATAATACATCGGTGAGTTTATATAGTAGAACTTTTTTAGCTGTGAAGCATTGATTTAGTGCATTTGGGTGTTTCTATTTGATTGCCACATATATTAGAATCAACTGCTGTTTTAGAAAATGCCATAGAGAAAAGTTTGAGAGCTAGTCTAGAGGAGGCAGGGTGGGTAAGTGTGTGGCCAAAGAGACTTTTTGAAGGGTGGAAAAGTGCAAGAGAAAGAGGCCAAATTGATGATGTAGAGTAGTATTTGGAAGGGAGTATTGCAGAGAATAAATGGTTAGGTGATGCTTATCTGGGCTTGACAATTTAAGACACTGTTTGCATAGGAGAAGATGGGTACTTTTTTGGTTGGTCTTGTTGGTATATTACTTCTTTTCTATCACTTATCAACTGTTGAATGTTTTATTCTTGTTTTGGAGTGTAAAGAAGGGAGGTACTGCTCTGAAGAAAAGACAAGAAAAATGAGAAGGAATATTTTTGGAGCTTGCCATCAATGATTAGGACTTCTGTACATGATAGGAAGATGGAGCAAAAAGAAAGTGGGGAAAGGGGCCCTATATAAGCGATGTACACTACTTTTTGATCCATCAAATCTGCTTAACAGTTCATGAGCTATACAACAAAAAGAATTTGCCATTACATTCCCCAGAAAAAGGGAAAAAAAAAAAACCCTGTGTAAAAATTAGGTCTTATAATTGTTTAGTGAATCTTCTACCTTTTAGTTACACTAATACATCACTTTCATTAGCCATAGCTGTTTTCCTTGGCTAGTAAAAATATATATACAGTTTTATATGCATAAAAACTCTGCAAATGCTGAAGAGCTTAGCTTATGACATTATTATTGAGCCCAAGCCTGGAGTAATGAGTTGCTCATCTTTATGCTGGATCTCAAGTTTGATTTTCACCACTTTAGGAAGTAACTTTTGGCAAGAGAGAAGCAAATGGAGTTCCTCATAACTTGGCTAGATGGGCCTTTAGAAATTAATCCAACTTTTTTTGGTCCTATTTCCCAAGGATTTCAACTGTTCTTCCTCTGTTGAGCCTTGTTGGCTTCTTGTTTTGTTGTGTGGTGCTGTCTATTGTTATTGTTATATAGTCAAAAAAAGAGTTGAATGATTTTTTTTAAAAAAAATATTAATTTTACAACTATGAAGTATATAAATTAGACTAGATAGTGATGAACTTTAACAAATTACTCATATAACATATTAATTTGGACAAAAGATAAGTTTTATTTGGATTCAGGGAAAAATAAATGAGGAAAGGAATTGCAAGGAGAAAACAAAGAGGTGAAAAGAGATTTTCCTTTGTTTGGATCACAAGGAAAAGCTAGGAGAAGGGACAATTTTGCCACAAAAGTGCACATGGAACTCACTTTCTCTCACTATATAATAAGCCTTACCAAAGATACATTTGTAAAATCATATATTTTATAAGATTTTACTTCTTTGCTATTTTCTTTATTTTCTATACTTTTTTTAATTAATCTTTCTTTTCTCTCACTTGTTCTACATAATCAACTAATCAAGCAAGAAAACATAAGGTCTGATTTTTGTTTTTGAAAACAATAAAACAAAAAAACTTGTTTGATAGGATTGTTTTCAAAAACATGTTTTGAAAACTTCTTCTCACAAAATTGTTTGAAAAAACAAGAAAGCAAAAACAAGAGAGAGTTATTTTCAAAAACTGTTTTTAAAAAAAAATAAAAAATAAAAACACTTTCAAATACACCCATAGTTTGTGTCCCTTAAAAAAATAAAATACTAAAAATAGTTTATTTCTTTATTTTCTTTTCATCCAGGTACAAATATCTTTTTTCCTGGTTTTTTTTTTTTTTCATTTTGTTTGGTCTTTACATTCAAAGATTCTAAACTAGCGTGTAGATCAGTTGGTAAGGGGCTGTTCTAGCTTAACCAAGGGTCTCGGGTTCGAGCCCTTGGGAATGCAACTGCGTCTATTGGGAGAGCTTTATCGCCTTTATGGTCCTTTTTGGCTCGAAACCGGATTAGTCGGGTGAAGCCCAGACACCGATGAAAAACCAAAAAAAAAAAAAAGATTCCAAACTAGTGAAAATGTGAAATGCAATGAGTGTGTTTAAAAATTGTAATTATTAAACAATATAAGATGGAGCTTCTAAGGGACGGGAGAGGGCCACGGCCCAAAAAAAAATCTTTAATATAACTTATTTTAAGAGAATTACTGGGCCCACTCAAATTTTTTTAAAAGATTTAATATAACCCTCAATAATTTTTTTTATATATCTCTTTGACACCCAAAAATTTAGGTCCACCATGGAGTGTGATAACAGAAACTGGAAACAAACACCTTCGTCAACAGGTTAAGTTACTATAAACTATGATGTTTGTACTTTAACGTTTTAGCGGAGAAACCGAATCTGCTTTCATTTTTTTCTGGCAATGGTCGTTAATGTCAGATTCAAAGCATTATTGCAATGCTGAAACTTTTACCTTCACCTTCTTCTTCTTCCTCTCTATATCCATTTTTCCTTCAAAACCAGAACTTGTCTCACCTCCAAAAAACTGTAAAAGAAGCAGAACAACTCCATGCTATATCCCTCAAAACCGGCTTTTTCAACCACCCTTCAATATCTTCGCGAATTCTAGCTCTCTACGCTGACCCCAAAATAAACAACGTTGCATATGCTCGCTCCGTCTTTGACACCATGGAAGAACCCACCTTGGTTTCTTGGAACATCATCATCAAGTGCTATGTTGAAAACCAGCGTTCAAATGATGCCATTGCTCTGTTTTGTGAAATGGTTCATGAACTTGTACCTGATCGTTTCACGTTGCCTTGTGTGATTAAGGCTTGTGCTCGGTTGAGTGCCATTGAGGAAGGGAAACAGATTCATGGGTTGGTCTTCAAAATTGGGTTTGGTTTGGATAAGTTTGTGCAGAGTAGTTTGGTTAGTATGTATTCTAAATGTGGAGAGATGGGGTTGGCTAGAAAAATCTTTGATAGGATGGGTGATAAGGATTTGGTTTCCTGGAATTCTTTGATTGATGGGTATGCGAGAAATGGAGATGTTGAAGTTGCACTAAAGTTGTTTGATGAAATGCCTGAAAGGGATACTTTTACATGGACTGCTTTGGTTGATGGGCTCTCGAAATGTGGCAAGGTTGAGAATGCAAGAGAGATATTTGATCAAATGCCAAGTAAAAATTTGGTTTCTTGGAATGCTATGATTAATGGCTACATGAAGTCGGGTAAATCTAATTTAGCCCGTCAATTGTTTCACCAGATGCCAATAAGAAATTTGATTAGTTGGAACTCGATGATTGCAGGATATGAGGTTAACAGGAAGTTTTCGGAAGCTTTAGAATTCTTTGAAGCACTGTTGAAAGAGGGTCTCGTGCCTAGTCATGCTACGATACTAAGTGCACTTTCTGCTGTTTCGGGATTAGCTGTTCTCAGCAACGGGAGATGGATCCATTCATTCATGGTGAAACGGGGATTTGACTTAGATGGTGTTCTTGGTACATCACTGATAGAAATGTATTCCAAATGCGGCAGCATAGAGAGTGCTCTTGCAGTCTTCAAAGCAATAGCCAACAAGAAATTGGGGCACTGGACAGCTATAATTGTAGGCTTAGGAATGCATGGTTTGGCTGAGCAAGCTCTTGAACAGTTTCTGGAAATGTGCAGATTTAGAATGAAACCAAATGCAATAACTTTCATCGGGGTGTTAAATGCTTGTAGTCATGCAGGATTGGTAAATGAGGGACGTCAGTTTTTCCATATGATGATAAATGAATATAAGATTGAGCCCACAATTGAACATTATGGTTGCTTTGTGGACATTTTATGTCGAACTGGATATCTTGAAGAGGCCCAAAGTATCATCAAGAGCATGCCGATAAGACCAAATAAAGTAATATGGATGAGTTTGCTTGGAGGTGCTAGGAACCATGGGAACTTGAAGATCGGTGAATATGCAGCTCGTCATTTGATTGAGGTGGATCCAGATGCTGCTGGATGTTATATAGTGCTTTCAAACATCTATGCTGCAGCTGGTAAGTGGGATAAAGTTTCACAAGTAAGAGAAATGATGAAGAAGAGAGGAGTGACAAAGGATGCTGGATGCAGTTTCATTGAATATAGAGGTCTAGTTCACCGGTTTATTGCAGGTGATAAATCACATCCCCAAAATGAAGATATATATGCTAAATTGGGTGAAATGAGAGAGAAGCTGAAGCTGGTTGGACATGTTCCTGACACAACCCAAGTTCTGCTGAATATTGAAGGGGAGAAAGAAAAAGAGTTTGAATTAGAAAGCCACAGCGAGAGGTTGGCCATTGCTTTTGGCCTCATCAACATGGAAAGCAAGAATCCTATTCGCATTATAAAGAACCTTCGTGTCTGTAACGATTGCCATTCAGTAACTAAACTACTCTCTAATATCTACAATTGTGAGATAATAGTGAGAGATAATAGCCGTTTCCATCATTTCAAAAATGGGTCTTGTTCTTGCAATGACTTTTGGTGAGAGCCTTTCCGATAAGCATGCCATGGATGATTTTGTAGCTCATACTAACATATTTATGAGCAATTCCAAAGATCAGATCTTTGAAGTTCACAGCCTCTGATCCCAGGTATTGGTTTCAGTAATAAGGCTATAGCTATATAGTGATAATTTACAATGAGCTTTTTACTCGATGAAGCATACGAACTTCATGGAAATCATTTTTTTTTTTTTCTTTTACAGAGAATTACTTAAGCCTGAATTGACATTTTAAGCATTATTAGATTTATTTGATCTTTTTAAGTTGGAATATTTTGGATTATCAAAAGCACATGGAAAAAGATGTTCAAACGTTTTAAATTTCTGCATTCAGTTGGGTTATTAAATAATTCTTTCGCATACAATTATAGAATTTTTGTTTTCAGTTGAGTCCTTTAGCTTGGTTGCAATGTCTTAACTATTGTTGGAGGAAGAGTGGTTCAGGTTATTGTAATTCTAAATGCTAATCACAAAATCAACCAATTTTCGAATTTGTGCATAAGAACCGATATTTCTAATATATAATTGTTCCAATACATTCAGATTCTTCTGCTCGTGTAATTACATCAGTAACAATGGAGTTCACATCAACATAACTGCAAACGGGAGCAGAAGAATGAGGAATGTTACAGCTGAAAAGGCACTCATCTTTAGTTTCTTCATTGACCTGGGACAAAGTTGGTGGCATAAGCCCAGGCATTGTTGGCAACAGGATCAGCAACGTGGTCGACAAGGTTCTGGATAGGGCCCTTGCCAGTAACAATGGCCTGAACAAAGAATCCAAACATGGAGAACATTGCCAAACGGCCATTCTTGAGTTCCTTCACCTTCAACTCAGCGAATGCATCAGGATCATCAGCCAATCCGAGTGGGTCAAAGGCACCACCAGGGTAAATTGGGTCTAGTCCTTCACCAAGGGGTCCTCCACCAACTCTGTAGCCTTCAACAAATCCCATGAGCACAACCTGGACAGCCCAGATTGCAAGGATGCTCTGAGCATGAATGAGGTTTGGGTTGCCAAGGTAGTCAAGACCACCCTCAGAGAAGATCTGGGCACCAGCCTTGAACCACACTGCCTCACCAAACTTGACACCATTCCTTTCAAGGATTTCTGGGAACACACATCCAAGTGCACCAAGCATGGCCCATCTGCTGTGAATTACCTCGAGCTCGCGGTTCCTGGCGAAGGTCTCAGGGTCAGCTGATAATCCAGCAGTGTCCCATCCATAGTCGCCGGGAAATTCACCAGTCAGGTATGATGGAATTTGGTCAGAGAATGGACCCAAGTACTTGGGACGGTCAGGGCCATACCTGTTTTTCCATTCACAGTTCATTTAAGTCAGATTCTGAAACAGAATATAAAGGCAATTTCTTTATAACGACCCACATGTTTGTAGGCGATATCATAATTAAGCACTATAACCCAAGAAAATGACTTACTTGGCTATACCATGAGATAGTAACTTGGGAGAATTACTAAAAGGGATTGAAAAAAGATTGAAATGTAGAAGCTGTTTTCATGTGTCCTAATCCTAACAAGCTGAATCATTATTTGAAAGGATGCTTCTGACACCAACTTTAAAGAACTTTACTTTTCAAGTTTGTTTCAGCTAATTTGTCCTCTAAAATTGATGACATATAACCAGTGTTGTAAATGTTACTGCAAATTAAAGTTCTTAGCCAAAAAAACACACGCACACACACATGCTCATTTGACTATTAGCAAAGCCAATGTTACTACAATTTAACTAGTTACCAAATGCTTTGGGGAGCACTCTTGACAGTGCGACGCATGGTAACACGACCATTGCCGAGGCCACCAATCTTCCTGACGAGCTCATTTCCCTGCTTGAGAGCAGTTTGGCCAGCAAATGCAGATTGTTGAATAGCAGAGGTGGCCATGGTTATGCTAATAAGCTTGTTATGTTATCCCTTTTGCTATTCTCTCTTTGCTGCTAGTGATGGTGGGAACAATAGAGAAGCACACTATGGTTTATAGAAGGGATGGGAGAGGTTACACAAAAATTCTCATGATATTGTGGATGAGGATTATGTACAAGTCAGCAGCTTCCTATTGGTGCTAGTGTTGGATGTGGATTCTCAAGCTGATTTTTTGTGCTGGGATAGTGGCTCTCCTTCTGCCACGTGGAGGCAAAGATCTCCTTGCTGAGATGTTTTCAAGAGGGGAAAGGGAATGTGAGCCACAAAAAAGAGTTGGAAGCAACCAAAAAGGAAAATGAAAAAACAAAACAAGAGAAGGTTTTGGGTTGGTTACTTGGGCTGATTTCCATAGTTCAATTATCTGATGATCTCTAACGTGAAGTCCAGAATGAGTTTTGGGATTCAAGAGGCCGATGATTTGTCTCATTTGAGTTTAAGAACACATGGGGTTTGGATGGATACTGGATACTGGATACTGGATACTGGATACTGGATACTGGATACTGGATAGTGTTATCCAATTGCGGAATTGCCTAATAATAAAGTAATAAAAAAAGAAGGAACACTTTTCTTTTGAGTAAATTGTTATTCATGTCCTTAAAATATTCATCTTTTTACAAATTAATCCTTAAAAAAATATTTATCATAAAATAGTTCTTCAATCATCAAGATTCTTGATAAACATAAATAATATTTAGGTGATTACTAAGCTACATTCTTTTTAGGGGTTGTAGTGCTACTAAGCCCTTTATTAGGAGGTTTTTAGTGAGACTCAAAGGCTAAATTTATTGTCATTGCTAAGATCTCAAAAAATTAAATCACTCAACATGTGATCGAACACATAATTTTTTATAAAATACAAAACAACATGTTATAAGAAAATGTGTTAAACAAACAAATTAACTTTTTGTCAAAAAATGAAATATGGTACGCTTTCTTATATCGTGTCATTCTTGCATTTTATAAAAAAATTGTACATTTTATCACATCTTGGGTGACTTATTTTTTCAAGATTTTCATCACAACATCAAAATTATTGAGTAAATCTTACCAAAAACTCCTCAATAAATAAGAAGTAACTTAGCAAACACCTAATATTTATTACAAAATAATCTTCACACCTCAATTTCTAAATTAGTTTGTTAAAAATTTTGATGATTAAAAGATTATTTTATTAANTATAAAAAAATTGTACATTTTATCACATCTTGGGTGACCTAATTTTTCAAGATTTTCATCACAACATCAAAATTATTGAGTAAATCTTACCAAAAACTCCTCAATAAATAAGAAGTAACTTAGCAAACACCTAATATTTATTACAAAATAATCCTTCACACCTCAATTTCTAAATTAGTTTGTTAAAAATTTTGATGATTAAAAGATTATTTTATTAACATTCTTTCAAAAACTAATTTGCGAAAGTTTAATCTTAGAAAGGATTTAAATTTTAAATGACAATTTTCTCTTTTCTTTTTGCCAAGTATGTGGGAAAAGAGGGGTAAGCCACGTAAGGGATCAGGCAGGGGTTATAGAACTTGAGATCGCAAGGTACATGAACATGACCATTTGGGCAGGTACCCTTGGGCCATGGTCTAATCTCTTAATCCCAAATGAAGAACTTTAGTTACATAATATAAATTGTTAAAAAAAAAATGTAGACTGACATCCCAATTGTTAAAATGTGTAGTAACTCGTACCATTTTTATACGCAAAACATTGAAATAAATAGCTAAAATAAATTTGAAAAACACCAAAGTGTTATCTTGTTCAATAACTAGATAAAAGAGTTAAAAGTTTCCCTCAGAACCCCTAGTTTTGAAGAGCTTGCTCTAAATATTGTAAGAACAAACGGTAATATTTCAATGCTACTAAATAAGAAACACTCTATATGTGTCGTCATCAATTTCTAGTCACAATTAGAATTTCTTTTCTCTTGCTAATCATCATTTGCATCATTAAAACTTATAGCTTTCAACTTGGGTGTAACCATGGCAAAAATAATAATAATAATTAAAAAAAAAAACTTGGGGCTAACAATTAAAGGAGAAAAAAAAATGGGAGTCATACATGGGTGTCTGCCCCTGTATTCTGGTTACATGCTTCCAGAGTTAAGGAACAGAAACAGCACATGTTAGTAGAGATATAGAGAAAATCAGCAGAAACAAGATGAAGTTTGATAGAAAATCATTCACTTCTGAAATAAGCCACCAAGCTAACTGGTGCATGCTTCATTTTACATGCAGTAAAGTGGTAGACTGAAGACAATATACAAAGGTAGTACATACACAGGGTTATACTACACTATGACTATATACAAAGGTAGTACCTGCAATCTAGAAATGATTATATGCAGTAAAGCTAGGGATATTTATGAAGATGACTAATGACTTAACATGGAAATTGGTAGTTCCAAATTGATTTGTCGCTATCGAAGTGTCTGGCCAATTGGGTCAATGTAATATGGTACATGGAAGAAAATGAGCATGAGAAATGGAAACCCCAAGTAAGGAATAAAGAACCAACGTGGTGTACTTGAGAAACTAGAGGGTGAGTTAATTGATATTGAAGCACAGTAGGCCATGAGAATATCTTGAAGAAACTTCAAGGGCCAATGCAATCCCCATGAAAGAGCACTAACCAGGATACAGATAGCCCATTGAATAGCATTCAGCTGCATGCAATCTGCTGCTAGGCCTTTTGCATACTGAATCAGCAGCACCTGGATAACTAAACAAACCCCTAAAGCCACCAAGAAGCAGTAGCTGTGAAGAACAATCTTGAAAACTCCCTTCTTCAATAGAGACATGGCACGAAGCATGTTGAAGATTTGACATAACATGAATGTGTTGAAGATCATAGTTTTCTGGACTTGTTTTGTGGTCTCTGGGACTAAGTCCCCAAATTGAAGTATCATGGATACAGAAACCTGATACAAAACCTGAATAACTACATCTTTGCAGAATTCTTTGGTTATAAGTGACTGCTTCCTGTGAGATGGTTGATTTGCAAGCTGTTCCTCGCTATTTAACTCCATTACCATCATTGGGCCACCCAGAAAGCACATTAACACATTCACCCAAATCAATTGAATTGCTGTCAGGGGCGATTCTCCAGTAGACATAGTTGTAATCAAGGTTACTAGCAAACCAGATATGCAAGCTGTGAGTTGAAGTTGAGTGAACTTCTGGATATTCTGATATATGCATCTACCACCCTTCACTATTGGGATTAGTGCACTGAAACAATTGATACATATACCAGAGTTGTCTCTAGCCATTGTTGTGCCCCGGGAATTCTCAACTATCCCTACATCAGCTACCTTTAGAACTGCAGTATCACTTGTTGTCAAGCCTCCAAAGTATGCAACCACATGGCCTTCATCTTGCAAGCACCGCACCATGAGAAGCTTGTCTTTAGGGAGGAAACTTCCCATTACAATGGCTAGATTCACCTTGTCCAATCTAGCAGTACCAGTCAAATCTCGAATTCCTTCTCCTTCAAGCACAAGACCATCTTCTACCTGCACTAATATTCCTAGATCGCAAGCTATGTCTCTCACTGCCATAATGTCATTGTCTGACACCAATTTGATCTTTATTCCAGCATTTTTGAGTTCTCCAAAGGCTAATTTTGTCTCTTCCAGGCATGTGTATTTGAGACCTATCAGTGCTAGCAGGACCAAACCATCTTGTGTAAGTTCTTGCACTTCTGTTTGTCTATAGGCAAATGCAATTGGCCTAAGCCCACTATCCTTCATATCTTTAACCAACTGATCCAATTTGCTTTTGTGATTTTCCATGGCATGACATTCCCCTTTGCTGTCATAGTAGTGTGAACACATGTCCAATATTGTGGATGCAGCCCCACTCCAGTGCAAGTGCAAAACTTGATCATCATTCCCAACTTTTCTCACCAGAAGTCCAATGCCTTTTCTCACAGAATTTAATTCACCGTGCTCAAGAATGGAAAAATTTTCATTGAGAGACTCTATGTTCATTCCCCATGCTATTTTTGCCCAAGAAACAAGTGAATTGGACATTGGAGCAAGAGAAAGCTCTGCAGCAAGAATAGATGCCCCAATTCCTTGCTTAAGTGCTTCAAGAACGACTTGATCAACTTCAAACCTCACATCTTTGCCAATATCTTTCTCCCCCATACACACTCTGCTAACCTCCTCCTTACCAATTAGCTCACTAGATGCATCAATGCAGATGACAGTAACCAACCCCATTGTTGCACAGGCTGAGAAATCCTGAAAATCTACAGCTTGGTTTGACACCACCTTATCTACTTGGTATTTGAGAGAAATTGTAACTGTAACTGGCATTCCATGTTGCATACATATTGCTGCAACAGCAAGGATGCTTGTTAAAATGGAAATCTTTCCTTTCGGTCTGAAGAAAATTCTTTCAATGATTTCCATCAAGGAGCCAACTGAAATGTTCCCCTTAATTTCTGGCAACCCATTATTTTCCCCATCTTGCTTGCAAAATAGGCGAATGAGCACCACAATAGCAACAATTACAGAGATTAAAAGAGCAAGATTGTCAATGTAAGAAATTGGCTTCTCAATCTGACTTTCCAACAGCTTTTTCTTTTCAGGACCATGAGCTATTGAGTTCTGCATCTCACCTAGATATGTTTTGTCTCCAACTGATGTTACAAGCATGCAACCTTGACCCTCAATCACCTTTGAACCAGAGAAGAGAAATGGGTTCCTAACACAATCAATTTTGGGCCTAAGTACCTCGTCTACTGCAAAGCCAGTACCGCTTATAAGCAAACCATCAGCTGGAACCTCATCACCCCTCTGTAGACACACTCTATCACCCACCAAAATGTCAGATATGGCAACCATTTGAGGCTCTTCACCTCTCAAAACGGTGACTTCCAACTTCTCCTTGTTCTTTAACAATTTCACCATCTTTCTTTGACGCCAAAAGTTTGCCACTGAAGGGAATGCAACAAGCAGGATAACAGCAACAACTATTGCAACACCATCATGCCAACCATATTTAGGTCCTTCCTGCTTCATCTCTGTGGCAAAGGACAATCCAGCTGAGATCATGAGCAAGAAAACTGCGCATCTATTGCGTTGGCAACTATGGAATAGCAAGTATAAGAAGCTTGTTACATAAACTGATTCAATGATCTCTGACACCCGTGGGTTCGAATGACCAATAGTGCCCACCTGTTTAAATCAAAGCAAAGTTCAATGAAAAATTACATCATCTGTACTAGCTAGAAGTTATAGATCCACCCAGATACCACTATGTACAAGGGATACAAAGGATAATTCTATCGTAGACAACTCGTGTGCACAACGATTCATATGGCTACATTTGAGTTCATTTTGGGATAAATATACAACTTTTTTCCCGCAAACGTTCTACAATTGCCCTATGTGGCAAAAAATAAGAAAATGTGAAACCACTTGAACTAAGCTTCCCTCACATAAGAGTCTAAGAAATTACTACTCTCAAGAGTACACAAGCATTTCTCAGTCTAAGACAGTTAAAACGTATGCAAAAATTGGTTGCTTATAAAACATTAGTCACTACACTTAGGAAAAAGTGTAAGTGGTGTCACACTAGTTCAATGATATTATCACAAACAATTGAAATGGCAAAAATTAAATCATACCATAAACAAAATGTACATGTTTGGTTCAAAGGTTAGATGCATCTAAAATTACTTTTACCCCCAAAAGTAACTTTTGATTTTGGCAATCTAAACTATGGATGTTTGTACCCCACAATACATGGGAATTTTAGCACACAATCATACGATCCAGTTGATTGATACCTCTGAAGAGAGAGGAGGACCAAGAAGTGAGCAAACGCGGGCAACTCCACCGAGCTCATGAAGCGATTTCAAGTCCTTCTCCTTCACAATTTGAGCAATCTGATTCTTAAAGCACTGTTCTTCAGCAACCCCATTCTCCTCTTGGTGATCTGAGTCTATGTCAACTGCACAATAAGATTTAGCAGAGGAGGTTCTAGAAGGTGGTGTTGGGGGTAACGGAGTGTACTCTACTGAAGTCAACGGTGATGGCGGAGAAGGTGGACATTGATTGTTTGCTGGGGTTGGTCTCCTCAGAGAGATGAATATTCCAATGTACAAGCTTCGACGCCATAGCCTAGTGTATCTTCTAGAGAGGAGTAAGCTAGCACCAAGAGCAACGTTAACACCATTATCATCACAAGCTGTGGAATTGCTTGCTTGGAACATGTTTGCTAGTGCTAATTTCAAAAGGGCTTTTAGTTCTTACTTGAGGAAATCAGAGAGAACCAGAAAGGCAAATATTTTTAGGCTCAAAGAATTGGGTTTTCAGAATTCAGACACCGGTTTGGCTATAGAACTGAAAGACTCAGAAGTCAGAATGGAATGAACCAGAATTAATGGTTTTTCGGACACCCATTTTCCCACAGAATTGAAAGGCCACAAATCAGAACAGAGAGAACCCAAAAGGCAATTCTTTTGCTATGGAATTGTTCTCAAGAAATGGTTTTTCGGACACCCATTTTGCTATCGAACTTGAAATGGGCAAAGAAGGTTCAGAAATCTATACACTCAACTAAGACCAGACCCAAACTGTTTTCTAAATGGTATAACAAATACCCATCTTCCTCTACTCTACCGAATTTGAATGTTTGGGATGAAAAACACAGAGGAAGAGTTTCAATTTATAGGCTCAAATTGGGGTCATATTGCAAATACTATATAGATTCAGTGGCATATCCCGCTTGATTTTGTAGTACGTCATGCTTAACAAGGTTGTCCTCTAACTAACAACGAAAAAAAAGAACAGATCCAAAAAAAAAAAAAAACAACGAAAAAGAAGAAGGTCCAAAAGTGAGTTAATATGAGCCACGTGTCCACGGTTTCAACGCAGGAAGTGTGGAAAAAACCTCTAATTAAATAAGGAGATTTTTTAAATACATTTTATATTTACGTAGTATGTTATATTAGATGAGATTAACTAATATGAGAATAACATGTGTATAAATTAATTATTTTTAAATTTATTTGAGAAAATAAAATAAAATATACTTATATTTAATAAAATATAAAAATTATGTATATTTGTTATGTTAATGTAGTATAATATATTCATATAGTATGATAAAATTCCCGATTAAATAAAAGTCAGTTATAGATAAAAAAAAGATAAACCTTAGACTCTTTTTGGGAGTTGAAGGGAAAGAAAAAAAGGTAAAGATAGAAGGAAAAAAGAAAAGGTGTTCGCTTTTTGGGTTAGAGAAAAAGAAAAAAATTAATATTATAATGTATTTTTATAAATTTATCATTTATTATTAAAATAAATATATTTAACATAAAATTAAATAATATAATACATTTCTTTTTTTTTCTTCTTCTTCTAAACTAATCAATTAATAAAAAAATATATATTTACTATATAATAAATAAATAAATATTTAATTGTATATATATCACTATTCATTGATATAGTCAATATTTTTTTTTTAAATGAATCAATATTGTGGATATAGCATGTGAAAGACGTTATTAGCATGCTTTTCCAACAAAGAAATAGAACCTTGGGTCATAAGCTGTAGCTTTTTTCCTTTTAATGTGCTGTGAGGTCGTAGCTTGTAAAGGCAATATGGTGAAATTGTTTGTTTTTCTCTCCGAGCATTCAATTTAGAGAAACACAGAAATGAAGTAAAAAAGGAAAGCGGAGTTGCAACTTATCTTCTGATTCCTTTTTCTTTTAAAATTAAATCTCTTAAATAAGGAAAGAGAGAGCCTTAGTCCTCTCCTTTTCTTTTCAGCATAGTAAAAAAGTTTAATTGTAATTTTGGTCCCCTATTTTAATCATTTGAACATTTTGGTTCCCCTTCTTTAAAAATGAACTATTGAGTCTCTCTATATTCATAAAATGTACAAGTTTAATCCATTTATCTTTAAGTCAAAATTCTTAGATTTATTTCAAGGTATAAAGTTTTCTGATTCATAATCTCACCGTTCAGATTGAAGGGCTACATCTTATGAACCTCCTCACTAAATTTGAGCTCGATCTAACGGTGAAACTTAGCACAAAATACCAAAATCATAAATTTTCATCTAACCAAAAATTTAGGCTTATTCACCATTAGATCGAGCTGAAATTTAATGAGAAGATTCATAAAACATAGCTCTTCAATCTAAACGATGGGATTATGAATCAGAGAACTTTACACCTTAAAATAAACCTAAGAATTTTGACTTAAAGATAAATGGACTAAACTTGTACATTTTATGAATATAGAGGGACTCAATAGTTCATTTTTAAAGAAGGAGGACCAAAACGTTCAAGTGGTTAAAATAGAGGGACCAAAATTGCAATTAAGCCTAGTAAAAATGCAGTTTTAAAAATATTTTATTTAAAAGGAATATTTTTAAATTTTTTTATCATTTTGAAGAACTTATAAATAAAATATCTTGAGACAAAATGATAAATGAAGTTTTGTTACTTCAAAAATAACATTTTTTTTTCAAGTTTTGCTATATTAAAATAGCAGGATCACCATCATTTTGCATTTGTTAAAAATATAGACAAATAACAAAATGAAAAAGAAGTCCTGCTACGTTTAAAATAGCGGGATCAGAATAAAAAAAAAATAAAGAACAAATAGAGACATAGAAGAGGAGAAGGAAGGAAGAGAAGAGAAGGGAGAGTGTGTGAGAAAGAGATAAGAGCGAGAAAATACCAAAAAAAGAAAAAGAGACAAAGACAGAAGAGAGAGAAGAATCCGTTACTTTGAGATAGCGTATATTTTGGAGTCCTATTAGTAGGACCTCCTCATAAATGTAAGTGTTGTAGACTTTTTAGGGCATAACCAATGTAAAATAATGGTAGATTATGTTATTTCAATATAACAAAATTCAATAAAATTTGCTCTTTTTAAAGTTGCGCAACTCAATTTATCTAATTGTTTTTAAATATTTTATTTAAAAGTACTCCAAAGTAATAAATAGTTTTTATATTACTTTTTTATGTAATTTATTTTTAAACTATTTTTGCTGTCAATTAACCCAAAGAAAGTCACACAAAATTAGAACTAGAAAAACAATATATTAGAATCTTAATTGTTATATATCACTCCAAGTATGTCACTTTGAAGTTTGAAGTCTCTAGTGTATATATTACAAATAGTGATGCTATTTACGCGTAACTTTATTTTAGTGGAGAAACTATGCTTGGACACTCAACTAAGACCAGACCCAAACTGTTTTCTAAATGGGTTACCAAATACCCATTTTCTTCTACTCTACTGAATTTCAATGTTTGGAATGAAAAGCAAAGAGGAAGAGTCTCAATTTATATACTCAATTTGGGGTCATATTGTAAGTCTTAAGAGTAAATTTACATTTGTGTCCTTAAAAAATTTAATATTTAACAAAATAGTCCTTAAAATAACACTAACTACAAAATAATATTCAAAAAAATTGATATACGTAATAAAATAATTCTTAAAATATTCAAAATTTAACAAATATTAGATTATTTTGTTATATATATCAATTTTTTTGATAATTATTTTGTAGTTAATATTTTTTAATGACTATTTTATTAAATCTTGAATATTTCAAGACTGCAAATATAAATTTACTCTTAAGTGTTATAGATTCAGTGGCATATCCCGCTTGATTTTGTATTATGTCATGCTTAACAAGGTTGTCCTCTAACTAACAATGAAAAAAAAAAAAAAAAAAAANAAAAAAAAAAAAAAAAAAAAACCTAAAATGTCTAAGTTAGTTAATATCAGCCACGTGTCCGCGCTTTCAGACGGGGGGATCTGTGGAAAAAAAAACCTCTAATTAAATAAACGTCAACCATAGATAAACATAAACCTTTAATTAAATGAACCTGGCATGGCATAGCCGACTGATCCTATAAGATGACAATTTTCCATCAAAAATTGGTTGACATAAAGAAAGTCACACAAAATTAGAACTAGAAAAAACAATATATTGGAATCTTAGTTGTTATATATCACTCTCATGAGAGTATGTCACTTTGAAGTTTGAAGTCTTTAATGTATATATTACAAATAGTGATGCTATTTACGGGTAACTTTATTTTAGTACAGAAATTATGCTTGGACACTAATGTGAACAAGAATAGTAGTTTTGAATTAGTCAAAGAGTTAGTTTAATCGATAAGAATTAAAATATTTAGTTTGTAAGGTCAAAGATTGAATCTTATTATTAATAATTTATTTTTGGTATATAATCTATCAGTATCATTATAACCTATGATATGTCCTAAATTTAAAAACGAGATAGCTTTTTTTTTCACCTTAAATTTTATGGACCAAAAAAAAAAAGTTTTGAATTATATAAGAAGATTTAAGTTAGTTTAGTGTAGTGTAATTAAAATTTAGCTAAGTTGAATTAAATTCAAATTATTTGTGCAGGTATAAAAAGGTGTATTTGTAAGTGTAATAATAACACTATATATGAAAAAAAAAATTATGTGTACTTAGTATCTTTTGTTTCCCAATAATAGGATTTTATTTATTGCCAAATACATGGGAGTTTGGTAGGTGGAAATAAATATTAAATAAATTAGACAAAGATAAAATTTTGTTTCTCATCAGATAAGAGAAGTAAGACTTTATAGGTGAATACCAAATAGTTGTGATTAAGTGATATTGAGTTTGTTATTGAGGTTTATAAGTTTTTTGTATGATTCTGTAGCTAAAGTATCTAAAAGAAAAAGATTTTTTTGGCTCAATGATATAAAGGATGAAGATTCAAACTTAAAATCTTATTTATTAGAGATCATTAGACTAATTATATCATATTTGTGAATTCAACACTCGATATGAGTATGGTATTGATATTTAGTTATTGGGTTTAATGATTGTAATTATGATTTTTGTTACTAACTTTTTTTTTTGCGCATAAAAATTTAATTAAGATGAAGAGAAATTATCTCATTTTTAGGTTAAGATATGTTACATGCTTCAATCACAGCTTATAGCGGTATTTACATATTATCTACTAAAGAGAAATTGCTAACAATAAATATAAAATTAAGATACACCTTATAAGTGAAATACTTCGATCCTAACCAGTTGAAGTAACCATATTAACATTTTTTACTAACTTAGAACAATATATATTAGCACTCTTTTGTCTACTAACACCCTTCTCTAATTAATTTTAATAGTAATTTCTTAAAGAAAATACTAGACTTCATGGGGTTGTTTCTCATTTGCTCACAGGATCCACCTAGATTCATAACCACCACTGATAAAATATTTGAGCCCCACTAGATACTTTTATCCTTGGGGCTCGGGCTACCTGTGAAAAAATTCCATGCTAAATAGCAAGAACCTCATAGGTTTATTTATTTATTTATTTTTTTATTTTAAGTAAGANATTTATTTATTTTTTATTTTAAGTAAGAAACTACAAATAAAAGAATTTAAAGGGAAAAGAAAAATTGGAAGCCATACATCTGCCACTGTATTTAGCTTACATGCTTCCAAAGTTAAGGAACACAAGTAGTACAAGCCAGCACAGATATAAGGAGAAAATCAGCAGAAGCAAGTTGAAGTTTGATTTTGGTAGAAATTTACTCATTTCTGAATCTGAAATACCTTCACATGCAGCAGAGTGGTAGATTGAAGGCTTAGTATATACAAATGTCAATGCCACATGAAGACCATGTACAGTTATTACAAACAAATGATCATATACAGTGAAATGGCATTCTAAATGATGACTAATGAGTTTAGTAGGGCAATGAACATTTTCAAGAGATGTGCCACTAGCGAAATGGCATACCAATTTGTTCAATAGAGTATGGTACAGGGAAGAAAAGAACGATGAGAAATGGAATCCCCATGTAAGAAAGATAGAACCAGCGTCTTCTGCTTGAGAAACCAGAGGGTGAGTTAGTTGATAATGAAGCACAGAAGGTCTTGAGAAATGCTGCAAGAAACTTGAAGGCACAATCAAATCCCCATGAAAGAGCACCAAAGAGGATACAGATAGCCCATTGAATAGCATTCAGCTGCATGCAATCTGCTGCTAGTCCTTCTGCATAATGGATCACCAGCACCTGCAAAAGCAAACATGCCCCTAAAGCCACCAAGAAAGTGTAGCTATGAAGAACAGCCTTGAAAACTCTCTTCTTCCATAGCTGCATGACATGGAGCTGATTGAAGACCTGGCATAACATGAATGTGTTGAAGATCATGGTTGTCCTCGCTTCCTTTATGTTGTGCACTACTTGTCCTCCAAATTGAAGCATCATGGATACAGAAACCTGATAGAAAACCTGAATAACTACGTCTCTCCTGATTTCTTTTGTTACAAGTAACTGCTTGCTGTCAAATGGTTGAATTGCACGCTGTTCCTCGCTATTTAACTTCATTAACATCATAGGGCCACCAAGAAAGCACATTAACACATTCACCCAAATCAATTGAACTGCTGTTAAGGGGGATTCTCCAATAGACATGGCTGTAATTAAGCTTATGAGTGACCCGGATATACAAGTTGTGAGCTGAAGTTGAGTGAACTTCTGAACATTCTGATATATACATCTACCAGCCCTTACAATTGGAGTCAATGCACTGAAGCATTTGATACATATACCAGAGTTGTCTCTAGCCATTGTTGTGCTCCGGGAAATCTCAATTATTCCCACATCAGCTTCCTTTAAAACTGCAGCATCAATTGTTGTCAAGCCTCCAAAAAATGCAACCACGTGACCTTTTTCTTGCAAGCACTGCACCATCAAAAGCTTGTCTTTAGGGAGGAAACTTCCCATTAAAGTGGTTATATCCACCTTATCTAATCTTACAGTACCAGCCAAACCTTCAATTTCTTCTCCTTCAAGCACAATAAAATCTTCTACTGGGACTGATATTCCTAGTTCACAAGCTATGCTCCTCACTGCCATTATGTCATCTTCTGACACCAATTTTATCTTTATTCCAGCATTTTTCAGATCTTTCAAGGCTGATTTGGTCTCTTCCAGAAATGTGTATTTAAGGCCTATTACTGCTAACAAGACCAATCCATCTTGTTTAAGTTCATGCACCTCAGTTTGTCTGTAAGCAAATGCAATTGGCCTAAGCCCACTATCCTCCATATCTTGAATCAAGTTCACAAATTTGGTTTTCTGATTTTCTATGGCATGGCATTCTCCTCCACTATCATAGTAGTGTGAACACATGTTCAATATTGTGGATGCAGGCCCAC
Organism: Cercis canadensis; assembly: GCA_003255065.1. Classification (NCBI taxonomy): domain Eukaryota; kingdom Viridiplantae; phylum Streptophyta; class Magnoliopsida; order Fabales; family Fabaceae; genus Cercis; species Cercis canadensis. The sequence continues at coordinate 98,059 of QAOA01004631.1, forward strand.
TCCAGTGCAAGTGCAGAACTTGTTCATCGTCCCCAACTTTTCTCACTAAAACTCCACTCCCTTCTTTGACTGAATGTGGTTGCCTGTGTTGAACAATGGTATGATTTTGACTGAAAGACACTATGTTCATTCCCCATTTTTCAGCCCAAGAAACAAGTGAATTCAATATTGGAGAAAGAGAAAGCTCAGGTACCAGAACTGATACACCAATTGCTTGCTGAAACAATTCAGGAATGACCATATCAGTTTCTGAGTCCACTTCCCTGCTGATATCTTTCTCCCCCATCCACACACTGCTAACCTCCACCAGCTTACAAATTAGCTCACTAGATGCATCAATGCAGATGACAGTAACCAAACCCATTGTCCCAAAGGCTGATAAATCATGAACATCAACACCTTGGTTTGCAATCACCTTATCAATATGGTACTTTAGAGATAGTGTAATTGTAAGTGGCATTCCATGTTGCACACTTATTGCTGCAACAGTAAGAACACTTGTCAAAATTGAAATCTTGCCTTGTGGTCTAAAGAAAATTCTCTCAAGGATTTCCTTCAGCAAGCCAACTGAAACCTTCCCCTTAATTTCTGGCAACCCATAATTGTCACCATCTTTCTTGCAAATTAGGCGAATGAGCACCACAAGGGCAATAATCACAGAGATAAAAAGAGCAAGAGTGTCAATGTAAGAAACCGGCTTCTCAATTCGAGTTTCCAACACCTTTTTCTTTTCAGGACCATGACCTGTTGAGGTATGCATCTCAGACAAATACACTCTGTCTCCAACTGATGTTACAAACATGCAACCTCGGCCCTTAATCACCTTTGAACCAGAGAAGAGAAATGGCTTGCTTCCAACATCAATTTTGGGGTCCAGCTCAAAGTCATCACCATTTATTAGCAAACCATCAGCAGGAACCTCATCAGCACTCTTCAGATACACTCTGTCACCCACCTTAAGATCAGATATGGCAATCATTTGAGGCTCTTCGCCTCTTAGAACAGTGACTTCCAACTTGTTCTTATTCTTCAATGATTTCATCTTCTTTCTTTGACGCCAAAAGTTTGCCACTGAAGGGAATGTAACAAGCAGGATAATAGCAATCACTATGGCAATGCCATCGTGCCAACCATATTTAGGCCCTTCCTCCTTCATCTCTGTTGCGAAAGACAACCCAGCTGAGATCAATAGCAAGAAAATTGTGTATCTATTGTGTTTGCTGCTGTTCAATAAGAAGTATAAGAAGCTTGCTCCATGAACTGGTTTAGTGCTCTTTAACACTCGTTGGTTCTCATCATCGACAGTGCCCTCCTGTTTAAATAAAAACAAAATTAATCAACAAATAACAAATCCTGCTAGAGTATTGGTATCTATATACGAGTTGCCCTCACACTATATATAACAGCATCTAAATTCAACTGGATCCACTCAAAAAAAAAATTTAAGACTTAGATCCTACACACTTTTTCACATAATGTGTTGGAAGACTTTCTCATCTACTATGCACAAGGGCTTTCAACATCCCAAAACAAAAAAAAGGCAAAATACCCATAAAACCCACATATGAATGTGCAAATATTTAAAGCAAATTGTAAATACACTATTTTTATACATCGAGTTATGCTATCCACTCTATTACCTTCTTCACCTAATCTCACTATGGTAGACCTAGTTAAATCTGCACTTCAAGAATTTAGTTGGACCCTCTTAAAACTTTACAAAATAGTTAAAATCCGATTAGACCCACATGAGTGAGATTATGTAAAATCTTGTAATAGTGAAACTATTATACAGATTAATGTATTAGTAATTTAGTAAGACACATATGGCCAAATTGGTTGATAGTTGATAGTTTATACCTCCGAATGACGATGACCAATAACTGAGGTAACACCGTCAAATCCTAGGATGTTATGCACCAAGTTCAAGTCCTCCTCCTCCTCAATTTCCGAAACATCGTTCTTGTTTTCATTGTCAGAGTGAATATCAATTGCACAATAAGATTTAGCAGAGGAGGTTCTACTAGGTGCCTCAGAGATAGCCGATGGTGATGGTGGGTCATGGTCAGAAGGGGCAGTTTTCTTCAGAGAGATGAATATTCCAATGTACAAGCTTCGACGCCATAGCTTAGTGTACCTGCTATTAATACCGGTGATGAGTAATCTAGCCCCAACACCAAGAGCAATGTTGCCACCAGCATCACCATCAACATAGTCACAAGGTGTGGAATTGTTTGTTTGGAACATGTTTTGCTTAGAAAAACAAATTCACCACCTATTAGCTAAAGTTGCCAAACGGCTACCTGATTTAAACATGAAACTCTGCTCTTCAAGTTTTGGATGGGAAAGGAGGTGGAAGGAGGATATATTTATGGATGATGGCTACTTTTGGGGTCACATAGCAAATATTATAAACGTAAAGGGTCATCGGAAAATATTATCAGAGATTAAGAAATTGCTTTCTTCTATAATACGCGGTTTAAATACGCGGGAATGTGGAAATATGAATACATTGTCCAATAGGGAAAGAGAAGTAAACAATTACAAATACGTCAAGCACGAACAAAAATAAACGTTGATGGTCATTGGCCGGTTTGGATTCAGAAAGTGGATGGTAATTTACTTGGCTCTTTTGCTCCACATATCTTTGTAAGGTGGAAGCAAAGTCAGATTAATGAGAACTCAAAAGCAATATAATTTATTTTAATGGCACTTTGATTGAAGTTCCAAAAATAAAAGTAATAAATAAAAAAAAAAATCTTTAATAGTTTTTATTTGGAAGTTAGTGGCTAGGGTTTTTATTTTTTGTGATGAGGTAGGTGGGAGTGGGAATGGATTTATTCATGAATGATTGTGAAGCAGATTTGGGAAAGAGAACTATCATGTTATCATTAAATGAGAAAGCGTCATGTCACTAATCTATGTGAATGTGTAAGCTGACAACGTTTATCACACGTGCACACACGACAATCCCCAAAAATGTGTTAAAATTTAACTGTAGATGTATCACTATCAACCACTCTCATAATCTAATTCCTTGGAAACTTCGGATTTCATTTTCTAAATCAATCAACACACTTGCCAATATCAAATATAAGTATCCACATCACACCCCCTTTTTGGAACTTAGCTGTACTGATTTTTTTAAGCAAATGATGATACTTAAAATTCTGTCCTAGTCTAATTGTTTTCAGTAATTTTAGTATTGGCGTATTTGGATGTATGACTCTCCCTATTCTAGATAGTCAGTATCCTCGTGGTTGAAGGTGTAATGGATAGAAAAGAAAACATGAAGACAACAACTGCACTCTACACGTTGTGGTAGTACAAAACTTACACTAAATCATTTATGGTTAGAATTTAGAAATTAATCTTTGGCCAGACTATTCCATAGGGGAAGGCCCCTCTTCTACTCTGGTATCATCCAGCTCACTAGCCAACATGAGAGCCATTAGCATTAGCTTTCCTGCAACTGGAAAGTCCTTGCTCTGCATCAGTATTGCTTCCACGGAAGAACTCATATCCGCCAAAATTGTAGTCTCCAAGTTTTCTTGCCTCAATGGCAGTACTTGGTCAAATCCTTCTTCAAAGGTCACTGCTCGGGGTCCATAACACCGGCTTGAAGCCTGGAAAAGCACAGTATTGCTCAAGTTCTGTAGGGTTTCCTCATCACTCCATCCTTCAGCTATGTAGGATTCATAAAATTTACTCCAGTCATCGTCACTGGCAGCCTTCTTCCAGCACTCCTCCAAAAGTTTTTTGTGGGTTTTACGAAAGGAGGAACTGGTCCATGCAAACACATCAAAAGCCCATAGCGTAAATTCTCGGTCTTCACCTTCCACGCACAGTTTGATCAGATCTTCAGGATGAAGTAACTGTTGCTCAACAAGTTGCTTTTCTTCAGCGGTAGGAAGAAGTTTCATTATTTCCTCCTGCAGGTTAAGTGTCCAAGTGACAATGGATGAAGAAAATCCATGATAATTTCAATTACGACTCGTAAATGTATAAATTTCGTCACCTTTTTTTTTTTTTTTTTTTTTTTTTTTTTGGTGGGTGTGGCATTATGAAGTTAAGAACTGGTAAGAAACCAAAAATCTACCTGCAGTCTTAAAATTTTCAAATCAGCCTCAATGCGATCCACCTTCACTTGAGAACCAGCATCCTTACCGGCTGTCGGACAACAAAAGGTAGAAATATTTATCACGAGTACAACAATCAAATTCATTAGCCATGCATCCAAAAAAAAACCAGTAGATGGAAAATTAAGCTCATTACACCCACAAGTTACAAGCAATAAACCAATTAGTTGTTATCTTTCTAGCATAGAACACTATAAGCAGGGGAAAGTAAAAGAAGATGCAGATGAGGAGTTGCAGAGATTGAGCGAAAATTAAGGGACTAATAAATTCTGTAACCAATAGAATATTGATAACTACGTGTCAGCTATAAGTTTTAAGTTTTGACAACAAAGAGGGATCTTTATAGGCATTCAAATGAATCCTAAACCAGCAGCAAGCTCAAAATTACATGATAATCAAAGAAAATAAGGTCAATAATGCCTACTTAAGACATCTGCTCATATAAGTATGTCCTTGTATCCTGCACCAGTGTAGTCAATACGAGTTGCCCATGTCCAGGCAAACAATTACATTAGTTCCCAAAGCAAGAAGACATGTTTAAAGCCAACATCTCAAATGTATTATTAGTCCTACACCTATTTGTGCGTATTGTAGCTCATTCAGGCTTTAGAATGTAAAAAACTGAACACCGTTTTACTGCAGCAATAAAAGACTGCTTTGGAGCATGGCCGTCAGCAAGTTAAGAATGGGAACAGTAAATGAAGAAGCAACGTGACAACTAGTAATTGCAGTTTTAGATTCATCTATATAAAGCAGCAATGACAAGTTATTTTAAGTACAGAAAATGTCAGCACAGAACAAATGAAGATTTCCAAGAATCTAAATTGTGATCCACCAATTTGCCTAGATAAACAAGTGTAAGCCTGCTAAGCTACTCACACTGAGTCAATTTGGCAGTTCATATCACTACGTGACCAAATAATTCACATTTTATCTGAAAACTGAACATTCATTAGAGTACTAGAGGGTATCCAACTTTAAGAGGCATGAGTTTAAATTCACACACGTTAGAGGCTAACACATTGAAGGAAAATAACTAGAGAGTGAAAAAGGGGGGAAAAGATCACACAAAAGAAGAGCATGGGAGGAACGAAAAAGCATCGATACAAGGCATGAAGTAATAGAGGACAATCATACCTGCAAAGGCAGCTATCTTGGAGAGATGTAAGAAATACTTTCTGTCAGCCAATACTAGTTCTAGATTCACATGCTCTAGTTCACCTTCCTCTTCAGCAAATGAAGCAGATTGTTTGTTTTGAGTTAGAGCCAATGCATGAAGAGTTTCTGAAGCAGAGGAAAACTGATGAAGAAACAATTCATGAAGCCATAAAAGATCAGGATGCTCCTTCAGAAAAATGGATAGCTCATCAGGAAACTCTTCCCCTAGCCTTAGAAGTTCAGAAAACTGTCTGCTTCCATGAAGTTGTTTAAAGACATAGTAACTAAATCCACCATTAGGTCCCAAGCTCTCATGCTGCATACAAACCACTGAGACATTATTGAGGGGAAAACAAATACATTCAATGAAAGCAGGCAATAGAAATGATATCTATACTATCAAGAATGACAACCAAACATACACTTCTTATGGGATTCAGATCCTCTAACATGCAGGGTCCATTTCAGAGAGTAAAGTTCACTTGGATAATAACTAATGAGAGAATCAAGGGAGTGGATTTTTGAAAATTTATTGATCATCATCCACGTGCTTGTACTTTATCAGAATCAAAATCATTGAACTATTCATCAATGGTCACTCTCCTGCAATTTACTCTAAAGTGCACCCTGCAATTTAAAGGCACTTTAAACAATCCAAATTCCTTTTTAAATGTTTTTCAATGTGTTTGGTGAAAATTGGGTGTGCCCTCAAAGTTTGGAACAGCTCCTTTTGATTAGCTTTAGAGGTCTTGGCAGTATAAAAGGAAGGAAAAGCTTTATAGCAGTGCGCTATGTTTGCTATTCATTGGTGTAATTGGGTAGAGCAAAATGCTCGTATTTTCAAGGAAAAAACTAGATGTATTGTGTTAGGATACCAGAAAATAAACTAGTAAATCCAGAGTTAGAGAACCAGAGAATCAAATAAAAGACTTAGGAGTATTATTCAATTCAATAACTTCCCTACAATGGCCCAGAGCAATAGCTCCTCAGAGAAAGGATTCTCTGCCCAAGTCTAACAGTAAATTTACTCTCCTCCTTCTCAAACAGAAATGTCCCCAATATAACTACCAGAACCGTACCCTCTCTTTCCTCTAACTAACTGCCACTAATCTAAATATCTCTAACAGAATTCCCTTCTGCCCCTCCTTTCTTTCTCCTAGTGTAAACCCTCCATATTTTGGGCTTTGCATCAGGCTGAATACACCTAGGCCCAACCTCTGAACCATGGACTCTATCATATTGTGAGACAGGGTTGGGTCCTTGGCCTCCCTCAGGTGGCATGCACATGGCTTCTTTAAGGCAATTTCCTTGACTATTACGGAAAGAATCTGGAGAGCCATTTTATTTGAATGTTTCTCTTTTTCTTGTGCTGTATTCTCTTGCTTAAGGAGGATTTCTTGTCGTCCTCATTCTTTGTACCCTTTCTTTCTTTCTAATGAAATTTCTTCTATTATCAAAAATGATTTTAGCCATTGCACCAAACAAGAGCCTTGTACATTCTCTTTCTCGAAAAAATAAAAAAATTCTTTGACCACATGATAGTGAACTGTTGGAAGTCTTGTCGGTGTATTATATCGGAAGTTCAATCCTTTGATAATGTCTTGTTCACTTATTCAAATGGAAATCTGCAATTTAATGTTTTTCTTTTTGGACAAACACTTAAAAATTTGAAAACACTAACACAAACTTGTAGAGAGTATGGACACATGGGGATTTAGGGTTTAGAATTGAAGAGGAATGATTTGACTCTAAATTTCTTTAATTATATATCAACAAGCCCTATTCTTAGTTCCTTACCAAAATTTGGCATTTGCTAGGCCAATAAAATCATCATTATGCATATCCCAGAAATAATAAGAAAAGAAAGCAACAACATAAACACAACAAAAGAGAAAATCATATTCATACCATGATATTTTTCAGTAGTTCTGAATCATTGATGTCACAGCATATTCTCCACATAATATTGTAGCATCCATGCCGTTTTGCAATTGATAGCAAATGTGAAGTAACCTTCCTAATGGCCTCTTCACGCTGCTCTTTAGTTCCTTCATTTAAGTCCTGCACAAATAACCAGTTTGGACAATGTGTTTGTATTCAACATGATTGCAAAAAAGCATTAAACAAAATAGAATAATAACCTTATGTTGATAGAGAATATCAAGAAGCGCATCCCGCCTCTCCCAATACTCATTTAATAGACCTTTATGTTCTTCTCCACGCTCAATTTTAGCTGTGACAGCACCACCATATGCCTCAAGCAGAACTTCAGCTAGTGCTTCTAGATGACTATACAGATCTAATTTTGCAGACTTATCAAGCCCAGATGCCTCATTTAACAGCTGAAGCAGGACAGAAGCAACGCTCCACATGCCCCTACGTGTCAGAAGTTGACAATACCAAGGTGCTAAACCCTCAGGAGGTGGATACCATAAGTGGTTCTCATTCTTATAGTTAAAGCACGTCCTAATTATAGTAACACATGCATTTGATAGTTCACATGCCCTCTGGACCTGGATCTTAAAAGGCTGCTCTGGGCTTATAACATATTCTAGTTCCCCATCTAAGCACTGAAAGAAATCTTCAAGATCAGAAACTTTACTGTAAAACACTTCAGCATTATCTCTATCCATAAGAAGGACAGTATTCCGGCGAGCTCTCTCACCAACTAGTTGTACCATGTCCCAAAGGGCACCTGACATTTGACTTTCCAAACTAGAAGTTGAGAAGCCAGCCCCAGTTGAACGATTCTGGCTAATTAGATTTTGCAGTTCCCTCAGCTGAATCATTGCTGCTAGCTTTTCACCATGTTCCAAGATAATTTGCAAGGCATGTCCTGTCAATAGGAAAACCGCAATTTAGGCCTGATAGGTCCCTCTATTGTCCCCTAAATATTGTTCTCTTTCTTTTTTTCCTTTTTCCTATACTTTTTATTATCTCCTTTACTATCATAATTTATTTATGGCTTTTTGGTCCCTCTAGTTTTCAAGAAGTTTCAATTACAATATTGTCCCTCTAGTTTTTAAATTGGAGTAATTCACTACCCTCTTGTGCTGATGTGGCAAAATTTGATGCTGTGACACTTACAAGAGGAGAGATCCTTATATGCTCTGGGAGTAAGACTCCAGAGGGGAGTCAGAAAGAGATCATGGGTGGGTAGTTTTAAATGCTAAAATCTTGGCACCGATCATAGTTGCTTGGTGGAGTAAGAAAGATTCTTTTAATGCATTGTTAGCCAAGTTATCACAATCTGTCAAGGTGGGTAACAACCATTGCTCCAATCTAAAAACACAGGAGTAATATTACTGCAATTGGAACTAAGGGAACCAAATTGAAACTTTTAAAAGATTAGAAAGCTCAAACTGTATTTAAGCCTTTATTTATTCATTCAATTTTCTTTTATAATTTTAGGCTGGGGAACATAAGCATAAGTTGAATCATAAATCAACCACACTTAAGTAAGCAATTTTCTTGATGACAGTAAAGAAATCCACAAGCATATCTAAAATTTAGAAGATAAAAGTCAGCCAGTCAACAAATTTCACAGCTAGTCTTTTATTCCCATTATTTTTCTCACTGTTCCTTTATCTATTGAGCAACATTCCTACCCAAACCCCATCACAGCCTGTAATACATACTTGAACCATAGCCCTAGGGAAACTGAGCTACTTGCATAATATAAAAAAGAAATGCTCCTCAAACATAAGACATCCTATTTTCATACATACAGAAATGCTGCAGGCAGAGGGGCAGAATGAAGATGATTGAACTTATGTTCATTTTAGTCACACTATAAACAGAAACCTATTTACCATCTTCACATTCTATAATAAATTGATCATCCAAACATGATTAATTTACTATAAGGTAGCCAACCTCTGCATAATCCAATAAGCACAATGTATAAAATATGCTCACACCATCCATGCATATCATGTATAGTAAAAGCCTAGCTAAAAACATAAACCCTCAATTTAATTGGATATGGCAATACTGTGAACGGATTTATTTGAAGATCAAAACAAAAATTTGGTGAAACAAAAAAAGATTTCATACTCTGTCTGGAACAAAGCTCCTCATGGCATTTGGATAAGGCAAGAAAGTGGAGAAATTTCTGATGTTTCTGCTGCTTTTCCAAGAGTTGGGTGGAAACAACAGCCATGGCCAAAATCTCTGCACCTCTGGTTGTTGTCCAGTGTTTAGCTAAGGTGTCAATTATTGATTTGCTCATCCTCACAAAAACACTTGTTTCTCCATCCCTTTCAAATGAACCAGAATTCTCTAGCTTTTCGAGTGACCTGTCAACTTGCCCAGATGATAAAAATTCATTGAAAAGATGATTCAGTAACGCTTCTGATTCTTCATCTCGTGCAGTTCGACGTGCGATCCCACCTACAAGTCCTCTTTGTCTATCTCCAGTATTCCATGCTTCAGAACTAGCCCTCCTAGGAACAACATTCCCTACAAACGTAATATTTCTTGTCTCTTCTTGCGCAGATCTTTCATTTGAGCTGCCTTTGCGTGATAAGCTCCGTTCAGGTGGTTCAACTCCACCAAGTATAACAGCCTTCTCCGGTATTGCCCATATTCCTGCTTTCTCTGTTAATATAACCCATGCCCCTTCGTCATAATCATCTGCAGAAGGAAGGATTGAAGCATCTAGAACTTTTCCTGCATCATAGGGTAGATCAAATTGATATAGTCGAGTAGAGTTTCTATAATAATGAGAGACAGTTGCTGTGCCATCCCCAGAAATTATGACTGTGGATCCTGAGGGCTTGCCCCCTACCCGAAGCCGCATGGAGAACAAGAAATCTTCATCTTCGACTCTTGCTTTTGGGATTATCACTTCAATAGGAGCTTTTTTCTCTAAAATCCTGTCATTCAAAGTTTCTACACCCAACCCTGATTTATATTGCATGGTCAGAAGAGAATACTGCATGTAGCTTGAACTACCAATCCGGTCCTTACAGAAGGTTGCAACAAGAACGGTAATCACTTTACCATGATTATCTACTTGCACATCAAGAGGCCAGATCCCCTTTTGTCCAGCCAGATCTTTCTTGATGCCCACATCACCATCTGTTCCAACTATCTCTTGAGACCACACTTTTGAAACACGTATATCAGAACTAAGCTCTACTCTAAAACACTGTAATTCATGATCTGTCAATACCAAAAATAGCCGTTCTGATTCCTCAGTAGAATGATGTGGAAGACACCACGTCAATGACCTTGGATACCCCTTATTGCTCATAAGTTGACCAGAATCACCCCCTTGGGAGGAATAATGCATAATATTTTCATATACTTTTTTTCGGTGAATGCCAGTAGGGCTGCAATGAAACTTCCACAGTTCACCATTTGAACTACATGCAAGGGCAACACACACATATTTATAACGAGGAACCGTAGAAGCAATCAAAGAGTTAAACACGTGCAATCCATTCGAACTACTTCCAAGCTTACTTTGTCGCCGCAGCCTGTTTGATGTTGTTTTACCATCAGGAACCGAAAGAACCCCCAATTCATCAGAAGATGCAAGACTAGTGACTAAAGCACAGTGTGATTCAGAATAGATATCAGGCCAGTATATAACAGCTCGAGTTTTTTGGTTACACATTACAACACCAGCTGAGTTGCAATGTTTTACATCTTTATTAGTTCTACCAGATGTGCTATCCCAATTAACAACACAAAGCAACCAACAATTGGCACCATTGTTTCCAACATCTACATCGCTTGAAACATTTAAAGGAATTTCTAGAACAACACATTCCATTGAAGATGCAGGTGATAAGTAATTCCAAATGAAGACTCTGTTTCCACAAATAATCCAAGCAAGGGTTGTCTCCTTGTCAATCCCACCAGACATGAAACCTTCAACTGCAAGACAACATACTCAACATCAAACCTTTTCCTTTGAAAGAATACTTTGTTACAGATAAAAGCAAGAGATATGTGCTATCTATCAACTCAACCCTATCTTGATCTTGCTACCTAAGGAGAAATGGTGGTATAGTAAAATACAAATGCCATTAACTGATAAAGCCAACTATACTTACCAGCAATTCGTTTCTGCAGCAAGGAAGCCTGCTCATCACAAACCACTTGAGGAAACTCTCCAACATATACAGGCTTAATTGGATCTGTTTCGCCCCCTTTTCCATTTCTATTAACCTGAGGAATTCTATGTAAATACAACAGAGAATATTAAAATTAGCCTGGAATCAAGAAGCAGAACACCAATCCATAACCTCTAAACCTGTGCATTGAGTGTAAGCAATAAATACACCTACAATGATAAAGAGTAACAGCTAGCACATGGTAAATCATCTACAAAATATCAGAATTCTAAGAGCTCAAATTAACTGAACCCTGATTAATCATGCAAGATAGCTCAACATGCTGACTTGTCTAGTTTTTTCCATTCTTGTATCCTTATTCCTAAGCCCATTTCTATAAAATAAAAAAATAAAAATAGAAATAATAATAATAATAAATTAAATTAAATTAAATAATGTTATTTATATATTCATATTGTTAAGATAAGACCCATTCTTGTCTCAGGCAATTACAAAGTATAGTAACCCAAGGACAAGAAACTAATAGTACAGCATTATGAACAAGAACTTAACTTCAAAAAGTAAATACAGGTCAACAATCCATGCCATTGCACAAACACATATAAAACAGTTAACCACCAATAAGGAGCAATGAAGTAGAACAAAGTGGATGAAAATAACAAGAGATTTGGATTCAGTCTCAAATTGAGATGAAATCTGCAGTTTCTCAATAACTGTAACATGAACAATTACAATATGCTGAAAAGGGGGCTAACTATTAAATCACCAAAGCTGTAAAACTTGAAGACTAATATGCCTTATATTATATATAGGAGACTCAAACAACCCTAATTATTAGGACTCTTAACACGCAACTATCTAAATGAGAATAGGAATAAACTCCTAATCCAACCAATTAGTAGATATCCTAAGACCCAAACAAATAATCATAAATTTCTCCAATTACTCATAATTAAACCCTAATTTCCCATCAAAAAATCTAGATCCCAAATCATAAAATACATAAATAATTGACGTAATTAACATAATTTTCATCTCCCCATACTGCATTAAGCAATCACCTCAACCAAATGCTATTGGCTTGTAGCAATCAACTCAAAATGTATCCATTTCAGCTTATACAACCATTATGACTACACATTTCTGCAGACTAATTTCATTTATACCCACCAACACCACAGTTTGTTATCAGAATCCACTTTTCAACCCACACCATAGCTATAATTCTAAACCAATTAAATCCAACCAACTACCTTACATAACCTGACTACATGAATGATGTTATATCACCCATTTCCGTTAATTCAAAACTCAAACTTTCACGTATTTCCGCTCAACAGGCCAACACCCAGAAAATCAATTGCGATTAAATTCCATTTCCGTTAGTGCTTTGATCAAAACCATTAGTTCAAGTTGCAACACACAACAAAACAGACTATTCAAGATCAATTGAAAACCCATTACCTGGCAAGAACAGATAAACGAGGAGCCCAAGGAGCCGGAGTGCCAGTGCTGGGACGATTTGGAACGGCGTTCTCATAGAGAGACCTTGGTCTCTCTGGAAGAGGAGTGATCGGAGAATTAAGCACTGTGCCGCCGCGCGCTTGATCTTTCCGAGAGCTCACATTGGGCCTCTTCGTTCCTGGGGAAAACATTCCAACTGAGAAATTTAGAAGAAGTGAGGTTTTAGGGGTTTAGGGTTTATTGGTTTCTTGAAGTGAGAGAAAGCATTTGAAGGAAAGGTGACCAGAAGAATAGACAGGTAAAGGGGGAAGAGGGAAGGGGTTTTGTTACTTCACACTAGTTTTAGAGGGAAAAAAGAGGGAAGTACGGGTATGAAAGTTGTCCGCATCATCCAGGGAGTGGATCCAGTCATGTTGTTAAACAACATGACCTGGTCCTGTTTCTTAAATCTCAGCCCTCCATTTAAATTAATCACTCATCTATGGCTGTTATTGTGCCACGTCACCTTTTGATAAATTTTTTTTTTTTCCCGCATCTGCTCTTTCTCTTCCCCGCGCGAGCTTCATTTCAGAATTTTTCAGCCTCCTTTCCTCTTTCTCTTCCCTGCCCAACAAGTGAACCATAATAACTACAAGAGCTGAAGGCATTTTGTCCCTTTTGATCGCATTAACATCGTTACTGCTTGTTGTTTCTGTTGCCACTACAATTTTTCGCAACAGAAGGTTGAAATCGTCAGCTACAGAGGAAGACCCAACAGCCCTTTTCCTTCACAATCAACGCTCTGCGAGTCTTCTTCCTCCTGTGTTCACATTTGAAGAGTTGCAAACTTGTACACGGTGGGTTCTGCTCGGTGTACCTGGCTNTTAAGTGATTTTAAAATAATTGTCTCATCATAATTTTATTAATTTGGATTTTTATAATTTTTTGAATTTTTAATTTTTTTAATACTATGAGTGTAAGATGGTCCTGACGAGATATCTAATGTTTAGTAGGAGGGAGCATAGGCTAATCCTTTTTGGCCTAGACTCATGAAAAAAATAAAAAATAAAAACAGGTTTAAAATATACCTTCAGTAAAACGAACATTTAAAATTACTCAGAAAGATTATTCTATTTCAGGCTTTGATTCAGCAGATAGGAATCATAATTCCCACCTGTGAGGTCAGGTGGAAAACAATGTATCAGTACTTTCTTTGTTTCTTTAATTATCTCACTTAGGCATACAATTACAATTTCTTTTCATCTTGATTCTACGCATCAAGCATAAAATACGAAATGGAATGAAATAGACTAAAATTCCATTTTCAATAGAACTAAACAATGGAATACGAATAGTTAGTCCACACCACTTCAATCTATTCCCATTTGAATTCCTATTACAATTCCAAAAAAATTGATTCAATGAACCAAACGTGCCCTTTTGTTTAGTTCTATTTCAATACCTGTTTGGGTTTAGGTCTCATTGCTCCATTTTTTTTTTCTTTTGCCCGTAGACAGAAGATGAGGTGACCAAAGCTTAAGGCTGGGAGGCAGTATCACTTTTTACTTGCACATCACTTACACCTTCTCTCACAAAATATTCTATCAATAAATATCATTTACATCAACTTTATAACACTAAATCAATAATAAGAACAACATGAAAGAAATGTGAAAATAACATTATCCATTGAAACTGGTATTAACTTTTCAGTTCTCAGTATTACAACACTAAAGCACTAGAAATTTGCTCCTCTCAACAATTAAAATTTTGGCTCTGCCTCTTGTGAGTACCACGTTGCAGAAAGCATATCTGTGGAGAATAGAGAGCTCAACTGCTTCTTAATCAGAAATGCCATTTATGGTGTTTTTGTTCATATAGTAGGAGAGAATACATAATTACACAGCACCAGAGATCAGTGCAGAAAAAGGACCTCGTATATAAAAGAGTTCTCCAGAGGAGAAGAAACAACCACATTGTGAAAATAAAGACAAAAAAATGCTAAAAAAAAAAAGTCCTTTCCCTACATTCTATTTTCTAAGCAAAACGAAAATTGCTATACGTACATATACGCAGAGGTTGTATCATGGTTCCAGTTTCAAGGAAACAACTCTTGATTGTCTGTTGCGTTTTGCAACCTTTACGAACACTACAGAGAGGCAAGAGGGAGCCCACCATGGCCGACGAACCTTTTGCTCCCCTTTCAGACAAGCCACTAGAGACATGAATATTTAGCACACAGAGTCAGGGTTAAATGATAATGTGCATGTTTTATACAAGCTAAAAAAGCACTAATTCCCACGAAAATTATTACTTGTTGAGGGTAAAAGTAAAACCGGTTTTCTCAATTCAGTATTAGTTTTTAGTGCCATCTAACAATGTAAGCCATACCATCAATGACATCTTTAAGAACAAGTAAATCGCATAGTTCTGTAATAAATGCACCACAAACATAGAAAGAAACCACTTTTGACAACTAAATTTCAGATAATCAGTGTTCTTCCATTAACAAGGCTCAACCTAGAAACAAGAATGCAATATCGACTGATTGGTGTTTCTATGGGAAGCTGTCTTGAAGAAAATGTGATTTACAAGTTGTCTTTGCTACAACATGTAACAAAAAACTATGTGATTAGAACCTGCTGATGCTTACCAAAGATATAATGAAGTGACATCTGTTCAGTAATAGAAGCTGCATAACAATTTCTGGATGATCTCACACTAATGTGAAACTATCTATCTATTTCAATCTTTAAAACTTGTTTTACTTGTGCTTGCTTAGGTTGTTAAAATGGAATTAAAACAAAACAGTAAGAACCACCAATGACCATGATTAAGAGAAAATGATGGTGAATGCATTTGTGTGTGAGTGTTTTGAAGAGAGAGAGAGACCTTTAATCCGCCTCAATTCCTTGCACAATGTGATGAAGTCACCCCACTTCATGTGGCACCGTCTAATAAAACGAAGGATCTGTTCAGTTGTAAACATGGACATTCCTTCCAGGTATTCTCCATTAACACCATTTTCTTTAAAAATTTGACGGTAACTACCAAGATTTATCTCTTCCAACCACAAGCCAACATCCTGGAAAAACAGAGAAAGACATGTACAGGAGACCTTTTGTTAATCCATATATCCTCATCGACATTTTCTCACAGGCAGGAAGATGCAGATAGGTTTTTAAACAAGTACTTTCTAAACAAAGAGAAGATGAAGCAAGAAGAAAGGTTATAAAACAAGCATTTAATTCAGTAAAAGTAAAGTCTTCCTCTAAATCTAATTTGGACCACCAAAAATACAACTAGTAACATAGATGAATTAGGATCAAAGACAAAGTAAGTTTTCCAAAGCTCATTACTTTATCTATCAATAATTGACCACAATACAACAATTACTTTGTACAATAATTCGAAATGTCGACTAAGTAATCAACTACAAATAAGCACTTACTAAAATATTTCTTTTGGATAAGCACTTATTCAAATATTACACAACACATAAGCAGAACTATACTGCAATGTCATCATTGAGATACTCTCTCTAAAATAATTCCAACTTTGCAACAGCAACAAACTCCCTAATAGGTCATGATTAGATTGTATGTTACGTTTCAACAAATTTTGATATCATCTGCCAGATATGACAGCAACATGTTGTAACCAAAACTTTGGTGCGACTCATTCTTCCTTTTACCACACTTAATCTGCATCAGTCAACAGTTACCTAGTTCCCAAACCAGTTCCCATTATCAGTAACCATCAACAACCCAGTAAAAATTCATATGACATCTTGATAACTTCTAAAAAAGACAATGTTCAGCAATTCTGCTGTATGCACAACCAATGCATAGTTGTTGAAGGTGAAATGTGCAATGCCAAGATATGCACCTAATCATAGCAAGGTTCATATTGTACAGAACAAAATTGAATATGACGAACTTCAAATTTGCATCAACAAAATAACAAACCATCTAGGATCAAGTGACACCAATTTAAGATCTGTTACTTGTACATACACAATAAAATAACATTTCATGGGTTGCAAGTTTCACATTCAATAGTTGGATTACATCCAAAACCACAGACATCACTAGGTTCAATGACCAACAATTGCTAGCTCCTTGCAACAAAAACTTTCATACTTATCAAACAGCCTTATAACTGTAGACATATATCCTTGACAAAAGCCATGTTCTTATGTAGGTACATTGGGTACCATTTCTCAGAATCTCGAAACACATTACACGTCATCAAAGAACAACAACAACATGATCCATATCTAACTGTAAATTTATGCTAGAGATTTATGGTACTATAGCTCTAACAGTTTACTTAACTGAGCTACTGGTGAGAGGCTAAACTCATAAGAAAGGAAACCCATCCAATTGGCAGTAGACAAATTTGTTCCTGCACATAGGTGTAAGCACACTCAGTAGGGAATGATGTGTTTTACTTTGAGATGACACTTTGATTCATTGGAGGGAAAATAGTAAAATCCCAAATCCCTCACTTTCATGATATTTGAAATATTGTTGTCAAACTCAAACACTGAACAATCACGTTGTATGAATTGGGAAGTTGAGTCCAAAAACCATATAATTTGTGACCCCAAACATGGTAATGATCCAATCAAGATGATAAGATTCACAGGAAAGTGCCTGCACAAGCTTGATTAGCAAATCATTTCCACAATTTGAGAAGGACTTTGAGTTCATCTACTCAAGTTCATCACTAGTATGACAAGAATCATTCAACTTCCCAACTCACAAGAACTACCTCTACCTCTGCTCTCACTAGTTAAGTTAAACCTTGTATTCCATGATATATATAAGAACCAACACTTTCAACTGGAAAATTGTCTGAGTTGACAAAACCAAGAAAATGAAACATATATACACAACTGTGATGCTAATAAGACCAAAACAGCTGTTATAAACATAATAACTATCAAACTGATGCACAAAATAACACAGAGAAGCTCATATCCATAAGTTACAAAGTAAATGAGTATGTCAAACCAGCGTACCACAGAACAACTGCAGTTCATCCACCCAAACAATCCAGTTAAGCTAAGAGAGTTATACAAGATCCAATTGTACAGTAAAACATCCAAATCAAAAAAACTGAAGAGGGTATACATAAAATATTTAAGATAAAATTAATTAATAAAAAAAAGAGCAAGTGAATGATGGATTCAAGAAAGAGGGGAAGAAATGATTAACCTCAACAGTCCAGATGAAGAAATCAAGAGGCTCCGGGGCCTGCCCTTTGTTCATTTCCCAAATCAAACTTCCCCAAATAAACCTAACCATAGACCAAGTAGCACATCAGAACAAAAAGATTTTTTTTTATTATTATTTCTTTCGAGAAAAATTCATTACAAACTTTCCCAAAATAAGAATATGATGAAGAGACCAGCTGGAAAGGGGAAGAAAAATAGACGCCCGCTAAGATGGAAGTTACAATTGCAAGATCTCAACTACTCATTTTCCCGGAAACCAAACAAGAATCTATGGGGGAAAAAACATAAAGAACAAAACTTGAATATGCTTACCGTGCGCGAGTGCAGATACAGTTAGATTACCATAAAATTTCTACATTTGAGATTAGCAAGGAGACAGAGACAGAAAGAGAAAGAGAGAGAGTGAGATTGAAGAAGAGAAACGGAAAGAGAAAGAGAGAGAAATAGAAGTGGGGAGACTGAGAGGAAGAGAGAGAGAAAGTAATGTCCACTCTTTGATGTCTCTTAATGGCCACCTGCCTTTTCAGCTCAGAATTGCATGCTTTGCGTTAGTAGTACCGTGTTTACTCCTATCCACGCGACTCCACTGTAAGAATAAAGCACGCTTCAACACGCGCGAAAATTGCCACCTCCCCACCTTCCTTTTCTTTACTTTTTTTTTTCTTTTAACTTGTTAAAAAAAATAGAACCCGTAAAATTATTTGCCGCAATTATTCTTAACTTTTAATATTTAAAGAGAAAAAATTTCGAAGTTTAATTGGTGGTTTAGCCATGTAGCTCAAAAAAAAAAAAAATAGATCACAAAGTTTTAGATAAAACCTTTTTTCAGTTCTTAGAAAATACAGTTATTAACAAATTCATCCTCTAAAAAATTTTGGTGATAAATTAATTCTTGAATTATTATTCCGTCAAACAAATTGGTCTTTAAATGTCACTAACAGGATCTTATCGGAAGACTAATTTGTCCTATGGAATAATAATTCAATGATTAATTTGTTATCGAAAATTTTTTGAGAATGAATTTGTCAGTAACTACACTTTTTAAAAACTAAAAAAAAGTTTTACTCTAAATTTTTAAAAGCACTTATAAATGAAACACATAAAAATAGTGATACAATTGGTCCTAAAATATTTAAGCACATATAACACACTTTATAAACTATTTTGACTCACAAAAAGTCACTCAGTTTGGTACCGAGTCTAAGAATAAAGATTATTTCTATCCATAATTATTGGTTTGTTTGATTTCAATTTTTAAAAATTGTTTTTTGTTTTTAAAAACAATAAAAAAAAAACTTGTTTGATAGAATTATTTTTGTTTATATGTTTTAAAATTTTATTCTTAAAACATTGTTTTAAAAACAAGAAAACAAAAATAAAAGAAGGTTGTTTTAAAAAATAATTTAAAAAAAACAAAAACAAAAACAAAAACAAAATTAAACACACCCAATATCTTTAAGAGTCAATGTAGCACTACTCCTATTTTATAAATATGGTAAGGTAGCATATCTCAAACCTAAATTT
>QAOA01004631.1:117820-148536 GCA_003255065.1 Cercis canadensis
GTAAGCATAATAACTATAAATATAAACTTAATAATTATATATAAAAATAAAATAATCACATATATAAATAAAATAATTATATAATATTGAGATGTATTTTAATAATTTTATATAATATAGCAAAGCAAATGCCTTTAAATTTCTTTTTCATGTTTTAGATTTGTGTGAAAAGACTTTAAACTTGCAAATCTAAGGACACCTTCTTTATTCATAAAAATTAGAAAACTGATATCAACAATTTTATTTGGGTAGTATACTTCCCTCCCTTTTCGAATGCCTTGGCCTTAACGGAAAAAAAAAAAAAAAAAAAAANAAAAAAAAAAGAACTAATTGCAAATGTTTTTTCTTTTTTGTTTACCTGAACAAACAGTCCACATGGACATTGGATTGAACCATACAAACTCCAAAAGGTATCGTTAAGTGGGTCCGACGTGGGGCCGACATGCGTTGATTCATTGATTGTGCATATTCGGCTAAAACATCATAATTCGACAAGTGGGACCCAGTGGATCTATCTATCCCAGATCGTATAAAGCACTCCCAAGGTCAGGCCAGATGCGTAGGTCAAAAATAAACAGTCATCACAGTTAACGGAGTGGATGAAGGTTTTTCTGTTGTGGAAAAACTTAAAGAAATTAATAACTGGGGTTAGGCTAAAGGCAGAGATCCTAAATGATATAAGATGTCTGTTTGTTTGTTTTTTATTTTTTTATTTTTTGTCGCACTGTAAATGTAATTAAGAAAATTTGAATGTCATGATGCCTGATCTGGACTGCTGGTCTAGAGATGGATGAAACCGAGTTTGAATGTGTAATAGCTGCACAATATCAGATGGTCAAGAGTCAGATGGTAATACTCGAGCTCTGATGTTTATGTTAACACAAAGTGAGCTAAAGAGTATAATCAATGTTCAAAGAAGTTAAAGTCTTTATACCTGTGGCATGAGGTTATTTATAGCTGATGACTGAGAGATATAGAAGGCATATATAAATTTGATGATATGGGCCTTTGGCTAAATAAGCTTGGATACAATTGAGCCGAGTATTAGATATCTATAGAATGAAGAAAAAGGATGAAGAAATTATCCTTATAATTTAGAACATATTCTTTGAATTAAAGTTCTTTCTTAATAATATAAGATGTCTTATCAATTAATTTTCATAATCTCAAATTCAAATAATTAAACGAAGACTACATTGTTAAAGAANCTAAGAGATATAGAAGGCATATATAAATTTGATGATATGAGCCTTTGGCTAAATAAGCTTGGATACAATTGAGCCGAGTATTAGATATCTACAGAATGAAGAAAAAGGATGAAGAAATTATCCTTATAATTTAGAACATATTCTTTGAATTAAAGTTCTTTCTTAATAATATAAGATGTCTTATCAATTAATTTTCATAATCTCAAATTCAAATAATTAAACGAAGACTACATTGTTAAAGAACATGGATGCTAATTTCCACATGTATGGGTGTATTATTAGTGATATCAAATATTTTTTGAGAAGAAGTTGACAAGTAGAAGTCTCTCATATGTTGAGAGAAGTTAATTGGTGTAAATTTTTTGACAAAAAATAAGAGTTTTAGGGCGTGAAGATTGGTCATTTTATGAACAATCTCTCTCTGAGATGTGGACAACTTTTTTGGCTGATAAAATGGCTGTTGCCTTTTCTAAAATATAGTTTTTTTTTTCCCTTATGTAACCAAAAAAAATCAAACATCTATTGACAACGATGGATGAGGTTTGTGACATTTGTCCATTATACGTTTTGTTTGGTCAAATAAATAATAATAATAGAACGAATAAAAATAAGAAGTAAAACTTGAATGTCATATTCACACCCAAAAAAAAAAAAAGAAATCTTGTTAAAAAAAAAATTAGTATGATTTTTGAGCAACTGTTAATGGCGTAAAAAAAAACAGTTTACATGGTATTTTATTAGGCTGCGCCGCTATGTGTATGCAATACCTATCACTAACTTAATAATTGAGCTAACGAAGGTCTTGCATTGAAACATTTAAAACATTCAATTATTCAATTGATAAATATTAAAAAATTTAGGACTAAATTGAGAAAATATCCCTATTTTAGAGACCAAATGGATAATTTTCTCCATATATCAAGACAATAAAGGACTTGTTTACTATCCAAAGTACTGCTTATAACTTGGAATGGTGTCAATCTAATGCCAATAGGTCAGAAATATTAGAGAGCAGAGCAAATTTTCAGAGGCTGGAACGCTTTGTGAAACCTGGATATTCCCATTTCCTAGCAAAGTGAACACTTTGGGAAGGCAGAAACTCTGGTGCATGC
The DNA here is from genome assembly GCA_003255065.1 of Cercis canadensis. Lineage (NCBI taxonomy): Eukaryota > Viridiplantae > Streptophyta > Magnoliopsida > Fabales > Fabaceae > Cercis > Cercis canadensis. The sequence goes on from QAOA01004631.1 coordinate 120,141, forward strand.
CTTCTCTTTTGCTACGTCTTTGTTGCATTGAATATTGTTAGTTCAGCAGCGTTGGTTTCGTGGTGGCTGGGATTAGGTAAACTCTTTGTTTCAATCCTGTTTTGAAGAGAAGGTGAGTTGGGTTTAATTTTGTTTCATTCTGGTTCTTGTGCCACAACCAAACCTCCTTTTGCATGGGAAGGTGACTCACACTGCTTCAAATAAATGTTGATGCAGCTTTTGCCATAGATGAAGTTCAGTTTGCGCTTCGGATCCACCACGGTGCATTGTATCAAAAATTAATTCAGTCTAAAAGTTTAAGCTTTTGAGTATAGATAAAACACAGGCTCACTGATATCATATGTTGAAATTTTAATTAGCCTTTTATTGCTTGGTTAATAAAATTCTGATACCATATCAAGAACTAATGCAGTCCTAAAACTTTACTATATTAGGTGAAGATCAAGAATGATTTGGCTGGAGGAGTTCTACCTGGTCATTTGTTGTTAACGCTGCTTTTGATGGAGCTCTGGGTTGTGAGGGAGAGTTTACGCTATGTTGTTAATTTTGGGTTTGATTATGTGGAAGTTGAATCAGATTGCAAGCAACTTACTTTAGTACTTCATAGTCAAGTTGAAGATTTGGTCTGACTGAAGTGGGTACTTTGGTGGATGAGATTAACTTTCTTGGAACTCAGTTTCCTACAGTTTCTACCATTGCTTTCTAAGCCGTCAAGGTAAATAGGTAATGGTGTTGGGACTACTAGCTCGCAAGTCTTGTGATCTTGTTGATACCAGGGTCTGCCTCCATGTACTCAGTTTCTTTCGTATGTTCTCTTTGTTGATTATGCATTCTTATCTTTCCCAAAAACAAGAGGAAAAAACATAATAAATTAATTAAGCTATTTTTATTATAACTTACTTTGAATCTTTTATTATGTATAAGTATGATTGTAAGTCACTATGTACAAATTAGTGGTGAGATGTTCGAGTAGTTTACAGAAGATCACGAGTTCAAGTAATATTGTGACAATTTTTACATAAACTAATTCTCTTTATGTTTGTTTTTCTTTTTTATATTATATGACATCTAAATGAAAGAGAAGAAAGATTAACAGCTTTTCATTTTTATTTTTATTCATCTTAATTAATATCACTCCTTTTATTTTATTTTATTTATAAAATGTAACATCTTAATTTATTTAATATATTTTAATTTTGAATAACACAATATAAATTTCTATCACTAATTTTCTTTACTCCTTCATTAATTTTCACTTGAAGAAAAAGCACATACGTTCTTAAGTGAAATGGTTGTTGGTCACATACATGATACTACCCATTTCCAGCATACACCTGCATGTGCAGCACGTGTGCACTAGCGTCCCCTGCGTTGCGTTGCACCCATCTTCTTGGGACCACGTTTAGGAATGTTGACCCCTTGGTTCAAAGTTCAAACCCATACTGCAATAATTAAAATTTGCAGGTTGAGCTAATATTCATCCACATTGGTAATGGGGTACAATAAATTATCTCCAAGAGTCAAATAACTAATAATTTCTTCAACAGGTTATAAATTTAATTATTTGAAACTTTAAATAAACTTTCTTCTATTTTCAAAATATAAATGATGATATCCTTATCTGGTCCTATATACGAATCTATATTCTCTCGAGCTAAAAAATCTAGCTCTATCTGACGGTTAAAAAAATGATGGCATCTTTAATTAGTTTATTCTACAATAATTAACATATCTTTAGAATTGTGGTAAACCCTAAATAGATTAGCATAATGGCATTATTCAAAGGAGGCATTTGGTACACTATAGCATNCATATGAATCTATATTCTCTCGAGCTAAAAAATCTAGCTCTATCTAACGGTTAAAAAAAAATGATGGCATCTTTAATTAGTTTATTCCACAATAATTAACATATCTTTAGAATTGTGGCAAACCCTAAATAGATTAGCATAATGGCATTATTCAAAGGAGGCATTTGGTACACTATAGCATAATTTTGCACTGTGTATATAAGATACACTAATATCAAATATCATGGATATTTAAGATTCCCATATTGTTGGTATAACAATGAAAATTATTTAAAAGTATACATATATCTTGAATTCCGAGATATCGTTTCTTTAATTACGCAATGACCAAATTATTTAAATCCCTTTCCACTATTCCACATCGAGTGACTTATAATACCAACATTTCAAACATTGATACCCAAAATACCTCTAGGACCAAGAGTGTGTAGTCCCTTCACTTATGGAGGCAAGGAAGGAGCTGATTGTAAGGGGCAACACTGAGTGATCACCATCTTACAACATCTCTTATTTTTCTACATTATAATGGAAGATTCATGAACCAAATCAGAACTCAGGAAGAGGAAGGACATGCATGATTGAAGTCCTCAATCACTTGGGATTTGGATAGTGATGGTTCACCAAAAGGAGCCTGCAAACAAGGGGGAAAATACAAAACCCTTGATACACATTCATAAAGAACCTGATATATGTTTAAATTTGGGAGAACCATATGGCAGACAACTCAATCATACAACTCAGTTTCGTGAAGTCATCCTATGTTTCTAAGTTTGCAAATTATTGGGCCCCTCCCTAATTATTAGAGATCAACCACCTCCATAAATTATGAGTGCCTTTGGATTCATTGTAGAAATCCGATTATGCAGTTTTATGACTCACATTGAGCTTTTGATTTTTATTTTTTTTAACCTTAAAAGCCGAACAAGTTTATTTTGAGCAGCTAATCTAATTGCATACTAATTGTTTTTGAGTGAAAATAAAAAATATTATTAATAAGCAGAAAAATATGCAAAAATTACATAGAGATGAAGGCCGGTGGATCTTTCAACCTAAACTTTAGTATCATTAAGTTGTTGAAAGCAACAAATAAGTCAGTGAACAATCATATTGTCAACACAGCGAATACAAAAAAACAAGATAGAACGCAACCTATAAAACACCGAATATCAGTACTCAAGCACCCCCTATGATCTCTAGCGCTACCCTAATTAAGCTTGCCAAACAATCAGACAATCCCCTTCCACCACAATAACCAAGAACCCAAGATCTGCTGCAAGCTAAGACTCAATGTTTCTCTTAAGAGTGGGAGAAAACCGAGAGGTACATGGCATAGAGGCCACCACCAAGAACTGCCCTTCATGGTCACGCACCACCATCTCCATATCAATGAGCCTCAGCATGCTGTTATGAGTTCCTCTGGAGATCTCCTCTAGAAATTTCTATTGCCATAATGCTTTGCAAGAATTACTTTCAAGAAAAAAAGAATTGTAGCTGATTTCTGCTTCTAGTTGCAATTGTCAGCGCAAGCTCCAAATACCTACTTCTGTTTGACAAATAAAAGAGAATAGATCACATAATTAATGAAAAACTATATTTTGACTATTAAAAATACTAGAAAGAACTTTTTATTAGAAAAATGTTGGTTTAAATACATTCGGTCTCTATAGTTTGACCTAAATCTTAATTGGATCTATATACTATTCTTTATAATTCCTTAATTATAGTTTTAATTTTTTGTAATCAGGTCTTTATTGTCAATTGTTTATAACGATGTTAGGAAACTATGGAAGTGATAGTGTTTGAAATGTGTAATAAGTTTAAATTATGTGATGTACCTGAGTCTACAACATCAACATTTATTTAAGAATGTTCTCGAGCAATTGGTTATGTACTCAACTTTTAAGGTTATGGAGGTTCTTAAAACCCTGAATCAAATCTTGGTATATGCTTGTTCTTTGGTGATTGTTGTGTTTATTTTTTTTCTTCTAAAGAGTTTCTTGAAAATATATGTAAATATATATTATAATATAAATATTCTTTGACAAAAAAAAAACACTTATTTAGTTAAAACAATGGTTAATGGCAGATAGCTAATCACAGAAAAGTTAAAACTATAAAAACTAAATTAGATAAAATATATATGTAGACCCAATTAAAAAAAAAAAAAAGATCAAACTACATAAACCTGAAGCATAATTAAACCATGAAAGCACTTTTGAGCTGTGCAGGTACATTTCTAAACAGAGTTAAATCGCAATCATAAAAGTGCTATATAGTGAATGGATATATAATTCCCAAAGATTCATATAGAGACAAGAAAATACATACAATTAGAGCAGGTGAAAAAGCTTGAACGTCACTTTAGTAGGGTCACCTTATTAACAGCTAGAGCAGGGAACGTGATTAAGAAGAATCTAATCTTCAGTGTCTAAAAGCACCAACAGTTCAGTGCAAATTGTGTCAATGTTTTTTGTTTCTATTCTTTTATATCTTTTGGACTTAGATTAGATGTAACGACCATGCCGTTAGATCATTAAGGTACATCTATCTTCCCTTATATTATATAAGCCATTATCTCTATGAAGCTTTCCAATATTTTTGTGTTGTTCGGATCCATATAATAAGAAAATTGAATTTTTTTTGTTTTGTTTTTTTTGCACTTTTAGCTTCGACTCTGTGTTCAAACACGAAACTCACTAAATCTTAGAGTTAAGCATTTTTGTAATAACAATAGGACTTTTCTAATAAATGTAGAATAATGTTACTTGCACATATACTAATTAAATTTACACTGCTTTATATTGACGCATTTGCAAAATGTGAGTTTAACAAAAAAGAGTTGAAAGCAGGTTTTAATAAGCTCAGATTATGTCTATTATGTTATTGAAAAATAGTATAAGACTAACTAATATATAAGTAACGATTTGCACTATGCAGTTCTAAGTTTATTTTGATAACTAAGATGATGTAGAAATTAAGTATACATTGATTGTTGTGGGTCAAAATATCCAGGTTCCAAGAAAACAGAGAAGTAGTAAACTCACAATCTTTAGGTACACAACTTACACTACACATAAATTGTGATGTCGCAGAATCTTAGTTTAAGTAAGTTCTTTGTGAAGCAGGATCAAAACGTGAAATTGAGGTTAAGCAACATTCGGGTAGACAACCTAAAATCCTTTAGACATAGTATAGGCTATTTATATCTGTAGTAAAACTTGTCTTGAAATAAAAACACTGCTTCAATATTCATAACCTATATAGTATCCTATTAGAATTTTAAGACTGCCATAGTTATCCTAAAACTATATAACTGAAATAAATAAAATATAAAACCCAAAAATTTGTCCCAAAGGAACACCTCAAAGAAAATATTGATACTCTTGTATGGAGATCCTAGATTTAAATTCCATTGAAATTAAGTTTATTGTCGCGATTATTGAAGGAATAAGCTATCCCTATTGCGTAGCTTTTAGTGAACCAAAATTGTTATCAAAAAATATAATACATAATTATATTATCCTTCCTTGTTTGTCCTACATAATTCTTTCACACTAGAGTTTGTGAAATTTTATATCAACCAATTTTTGTAAATATCATTTACTTACAAATATATACATGTTATTTGAGTAATGTTATTTACACACTTGTAAATTCACACATTCTTTACTTTACACCTGCAAAAATGACACAATCTTTTTTCTATTTTTTTCTTTATTAGAGGTAAAAAGTGGCCAAAGGAATCCAAATAGGAAGAGGGGGTGAGGGACTAGTCTTAAGACCAAGAGTGAAGCCACTGCTTCAAACTTAATCCTCATCTTAATTTAATGGTTGGTCCTTCAACAACCATTCTAAACTCAATCCTCATCTTAATTTAACGAGACCCACTTAAATTTTTTGCATACAATTTAGATTTTTATATTGTATGAGATATACAAACATCATTTTTTGTGCCAGTTTCATTTTCTAATTTTTTTTTCTTTTTTGATACTTTGACTATAATTTTCATTTAGAACACGAAATTCAAAAATCAGACAACCTTAATACCACTTGGAAATGTGGCATTTGGTTCATCTTCTAAACTCTAATATCCAAAAAGGGGACTTTCTTTTTTAGTTTAGTATCTAACCCAAAAGTGGACTTGAATGATGCTAAAAGTGAGCTCATGTAATATGAGTTCCGAGGTTCTTTCATAGGCGCGATTGTCAATGGAATGCAGCACTTTCTTCCTAAATTACAGATGACAATAAAGGGGCATTCCTTGGGGAACACAAATCCAAGGTAAGAGTTTTAGTGCCTCATGATACTTTCCACCACTGAAAGAAGCTAACTATTTGCAAACAACAATACCAAACAAAGCTTTATTGCATTTGCTAACAAGTTTAATTAGCCATGGCATTTGCCGAGGGTAATTGTTCTATTATTTGAACGTTGTTTTAATGTCACCATTCCATGATATTTATTTATTGGCACCAATCACGTTATGGCATGCAAATTTTAACAACCGTATTTAGAAGACATAATGTTTCATGTAGGGGAGGAATTAATTGTTATAATTACATCTAAAAATAATTAATAGGACAGAGATTACTCTTTTTTTATATATGAAAAAAATAATATTTCTCTTAGCCTTAGAAATTTGTCAAATTAAGGGACACACCCTTTTGATTTTTTTTTTTCGAACAAATTAATATGAAAAACAACCAAAATAAATTTTTCGTAGAAGTTGAAATTTGTAATCTTTTTAAAACATATTTTCTTGCTAAAATTGTAGTAACTTATTTTTATTAAAACTTTTTGAAAAAATAATAAAATTTTATTTTATCCCTTTTCATTGAAGAATATTCATAGCATGGCCCCACATGATGCCAAGCCCACCCTCTCTCATGTGATTTGAAGTTTTAAACCAAAAATCAAGGATTTGTTGATCCGTTGTCAACCTTTTTTCTTAAAATAAAAAAAAAAAAAAGAAACTTCTTGGTTAAGTGTGGTAAACACTAAGCTAAGATGAGCTTTTGAGTTCCAATCTAGTTCGAGGGCAAGTTAGAAGCTCACCACTAAATTGAAAGTGAAATGCAAAGCCCAGAATTTCCGAGGATTAAACTCAAAATACTTCATTTTTCACAAAGCTCTGGTGTAGATTTCAGCCAGCAATACAACTTTCAAGAGCAAGAGGCATGTCAATATTCTCCTGGTTTTGAAATTCAGATGTCAAAATTGAATGCAGTAACTTGCAGTAATATTGTAGCATGCAGTAGAATGATTCAGTTGCTTGATTATAAAAGTTGAATAGAAGAGGAATACTACTATCATAGTAAAAAGTAATCTACCAGTAGAAGATACTAGGTTAGAAGTGCAAAAGCAACATTAATAGAGAACAAAGCAAACAACACCATGAATGAAATGTAGCATTTCAAATTAATAGATCTTTTTACACTTTTGATTTGATTATTAGATTTTTCACTTACTTTAAATACTTCAACCAGCCATCACCAAGGTAAGAGAAGGTCAACAAAGGGAACAATTTGATAACCAATGAAGAATGTTGAAGAGACTAGGGTTTATCTTAAGGACACTGATAAGCAAAATTTGACTGAACATGCTATTAGTGATCATGACAACGCTAATGAGTTAAACTTTGTTAAGAAATCATGGAAGAACCTATAGATTTCCCCATTTTATCTCACAATGAATAGCCATGAAATCTCAGTCATTAGCAGGAAATCAGAGTTCATTTTGAATATCCTGAGCATGAATTGAAAAATGGGAAGAAGTTTCTGTGTATTAGGGCTTACTCTAATTAAAACTTAAGAATAACAAAATAGCAACATGAAGAAAATGTTATAATGCAAAACAAAGGCACTGATCTATCCAAATATAGTGAGGAATAAAATCTCATTAGAAAGCAGTGAAGAAGCCTCAATTCAAATGGAGAGCAGAGAGCCACTACAAATGCACTTCTCGTCTTGAGTGGCAAGGATATCTGAAATGAATCTTATTAAAGAACAAAGCCCACCCAAGAAGTTATGATCAATAACACCCCTTCCTTCCGTAACGTGTGCAAAATCAACAAGTTTAACTACTGCACCTGAACTGTTTCCTTTCGCCTGAGACTCCTTTTCATACACCATGAGAACTGAACAAGAATAGAAATGGAAAATGGTTTGAACTTCAAACCATGCCTTTAGCTCCAACAGCTGTGCCAAAATTCCAGAAGAACCACCAAAAACACTTGATACAAAGGAACAATCGGGCTGCACGCTATGATCCGCAGGCACATTAGAAGAAACAAACTTCCTCAAAACCAAATTGGCATTCTCTGCAGATAAGTTTTGAAGAAACTTCTTCGCAGGCTTCCAGAACCCAGAGTCTTTGGAGCCGAAAACCTTCATTCCTGATATCCTAAAGCCCAATGATAGGCTAGAGGTTTCTCTATCCTTTTGAAGGCACTTCCGGATGTAGTCTTCCGAAGCTTCTGGATACCATGTTCTGGAACCGATCTTAATATCTGTGATAGATGGATTTATGTAACTGGAGACAAGGTCTTCCAAAACAATGTGGGGATGTAAGCCAGACCCATCTGATGCATTTATAACTTTTGTACCATAAAAGATAGGGAAGTATCTGTGAATGTTATCAGGAATCCTGGCATCAGTAGATAAAGAAGTATAGAAAGCCAACTCATTGGAACCGCGAGAATCATTTTGAAGAGGCTTGTAGAACCGACCAGAATCATCCACTAGAGGGCCAAGCAGACCATCTTGGGCACGATGGCCAGCAACTTGGTGATCTGGGACCTTAAGCATTTTCCTACATGTTAAGAAGAACATCAAAGAAGATACCACAAAAATTTACCATGTGTAACATAGAGTATACCATGCATAAATCGAATCTATCCAATTACAATTTGTATGTGAATATCATTTCTAAAGAAGCAATACCATCTTAGTTAATAAGTTACTTTTGTTCTATCTTGTTCACAGCTTTACACCTTTTGGTATGGGTTATATCTTTAGTTATACATTAAGTTCTAACTCTTTCCAGAGAAACAAGGACTCTGAATTAGGTAGACAAATCTATTCATTCATTAAGGCAGGGAATCTACTGGAAAAAAAAAGTAAAAATAAATATATGGATTCATGAAACTCAAAAGGTAATATATGCAAGATTTAAATCTTGGAAAACAAGTGCATCTTCAGAAAATTGTCAAATTTAAATTATTATTCAGAATTGAAGTAATAAATTTAATTCAGGAACTGAATCTATTCCAATGATCAATTTAAGATAAGTCTCCCAAATTCATAATCATAACAGCAGAACTGAGGAAATGGCAACCATATAATCTTCAAAAAGTTGACACAAAATCAAATAGAGAAGAGGAAATGGCAACCATTGACACAAAATCAAATAGAGAAAATAAAAGGAAAACGAGGGGGAGGAGAAGAGGGGGGGTAGATAAAACTCAACAATATGGTCATGACTGATTTTATTTTCCCAGCTTCAAGTCATTTTCCTAACCATAATTTAATGGAAAATAAGGAATCAGAATCTGCAGAATGAAATTTCCAGCTCAATGAACACAGGAAGATATTTAAGAAGCTATTCTGGGTAGAACTATCTATAAAATCAACCAAACCCCACTTGCCCCACAGGAATTAACATCTATATATTTTATAACAGCACCCATAATCAAACCCAGAATAAATTTTATAAATCAGAAGAACAGAAACAACAAAATATAATTTTCATCACCACCCACGTTTAAGCAGCATAATCCAAATCAAATCAATACAGGGGCAACCCCATTATGGCAATTTCACAGAACAGAAAGCTAGAATCAAGTAAAAAAATACACTGAAGGAGAAAGTGTTGAAATGGGTAAGCAGCAATGTTGAAATTACCTGTTTGGCTCTTGGGGGAAGATCAAACTTTTGAACTTTTGACACAAAGAATAAAGCATTGGGGTAGGAGAGCTATTATTATCACTTTGCAATTGAATGGCTTTAAATCAACGCGCCAACATCATCCATGATGGCCATGTGCATTTCTTCTGTCCTTTTTAGTGATTCTATGGGGGCTGTAATGAAGTCCATCATCTGACCCGTTAAAAAGACCAGAAATTTTATCAAAAAAAAAAAAAATGGCAATAATGAAAATACAACCTTGCCCTTGTCAGAATTGAAAATTTACACGAGAGCAAAACCTCCTTGCTATTTGTTTCCCTTCACCGCCACGGAAAGGGTCTCAATTTCTGATGTGATCCTCGGACAAAGCTGCGAGGCTTCTCCAGTTCTTTCTTCCTCATTGCGAGATAAGGGTTACCGCTATACGGCAGCCCCTCCTACCGTTCAATTACTTACTTTTTTTTAATGGGCTTTTATTATAGGTTTATGGATGCTGGGAAAGAGATGCAGGCCTTATTTTGGCCTTTTTTTTTTTTTCTAACATTTAACTTATTTATTTATAGAGATTTTTTAGATATTTTTTTTATATTTATATAATATGTTATACTACATGAGATTAGCCAATATATAAATGACATTTGTACAAATTAATTATTTTTAAATTTATTTGAGAAAATAAAATAAATTATATTTATATTCAATAAAATATAAAAATTACGTATGCTTGTCACGTCAGTATAATAACATATTTATATAATATTATAGAATTTTCGTTTATTTATTTATTAGACATATTATAGTTGCATTTATATTGATAATTTTTTAGAAATTGATGTTTTAGCATACCTGCATGCGATGTGATATAGGTTCTTACTTGTTTTTCTTATTCAAATTATGGGCTTTTTTGGAAGATTGTTTTCGAAAATGAAATGAAAATTATTCTCAAATAAAAAAAGGTATTGGCTTCTTGTTTTGTTAAGGTTTCGTTTATTTCGATAGAAATAATTTTTATAGAAAATATTTCAGTCCAAGAATTTTATTTCTTAGATCAAATTTTTTTTTTTTTAGAAACTATTTCTATTAAAATAAGCTGAGTCTGAAAAAAGGTAGTCGTGGGACCAAGACCAAAGAGAAAACAAGCCCAAATATATTGGACTATAGGAGGCCCATGTTAAGGTCCATTAATCCAAACAAAACGTTCTGCAGGCCCAACTCTAACTTTGTTCTCGAAGCCCATTGGAATAAATGGATTCAGCAATGATTTCTGTTTTCTTTTTTTTAAGTTATTTAAAATCTTATTTGATAGAGTTACTTAAAATGTGTAACACAACTTTCTTTGTTAACAATTTTTCTTATAACATGGCAAATCAAATTCACACTAAATGAGGTGTTGTACTTGTCTATTTAAATTTTTTTGTCACATCTAAACAGTACACATTAATAAGTGTAAAAAAAAATCACATAAAAAAGGTGTAAGAATATTATTCTTCACAACTTAACTATTGTCACAAAAGGAAAAAAAATAAAATTGAATTCCCTTATATACAAATACAAAGTCACCTATTCCCCTTCTCCTTTATTCTATTTCCATATCTCATGCCACTTTTCATTTATTGTACTCTTCCAAATTGTTATTTAGCCCCTATAACAAGTAAAAATATTTTTTTCATGGTTCTTTACTTCTTGATTGTGTGAGCTTTTTTTTTTTTTTTTTTNTTTTTTTTTTTTTCTCAATGCCATTTTTTTTAGGTTGTGTTTGGATGTGGTATTTATAAAATTTACAAGAATTTAAAATACATATAATTGAAATGATACATTTTAAATACTGAATTTTGCTCAAAATAAGAAATATATTGAGTCAACTCGGTACAAATTCATTGAGTCAACTCGTACTCAAACTTAATAAAAGCAAACTCAATGAGTTAACTTGTCACAAATTTATTGAGTCAATTCACTCAAATAAGTGAGTCAACTCGTTGCCATTGTTAAAACATGCAGCAAGCTTGATTCTTTTATTTGGGAATCTTGCTTGCTTGATTCTCTTTATTTGCTTCTTGAGTTGCATAGAGAATTTCACATTTTTTATGTGTATTTGGTGAAAGGAGGAATATGAAGAAAGAGTTGTTTGCATCGATGGTGGGGTTGGTAGTCGATGGTGGTGATGATGGTGGGCAATGGTGCTAGTTGGAGGAGTGATGGTGAACAAGAGGGATAAGAGAGGTATAGAGGACTTGAGGGAGAAAGAAAATGAATTTAAAATACACTACATTGCAACTTTAAAAATCACTAAAAAAATAATACATTAAAATTTTGAAAATATCTTAAAAATTATACAAACAAAATAATTTAAAATTAACATTTTAAATACACTCAAAAAAATACATTATATCTACAAATATTTCATCCAAACATTATGATGGAAGTTCTACAAACATTACACCAATGAAGTTCTTTTGGTACCCAACGTTTGTATCAAGTTGGTTATTATGACTTTAAGGACCCAAAAAAAGAAAATTTTGGCTAGTTATCATGGAAGTTAGTAATGAGTCTGCAAACTTTATCTTAAAGTGCTTAGCATGTTGTACATTTTAGAATAGCCATGGGTTAGTGGTAAGTATTTTAATTGGGGTGATAAATATATAATAACTATTTTAGTAGGGAATGACACAACAAGCCATCAAGTAATCACGCTATGTCAGCTTGTTTTCTACTTCATTATGTTGCCTTTACCTAGAAAGGCTTATTATAATCATACCTTTTGACGATGGATAGTTATGTCATATCATTATTCTCATGTACTAATTGATCTAAACTTGTACTTCTCTATCAAATTGCAGAGATTTTGTTAGAGTATTATATACAAAATCTAATTGAGTCAATTTTTCTTGACGTAAGTTAAATCTTTTTTGAAATCTTTTCAAGGGGGTTGCCTACTAAGTTGTTACAAGTTTTAAATTTTTATTTATGAGAATGTCATATTTTTTAAAATTTATATTTTCACCTATAATTTTAGGAGTGTTGTATCCTTGTATTTGGTATACACTTGACATTTTAAGAAATATGGCACCATTGTCCACCGCTAGTCACCCATTGACAGGCCGTCGTCAATAGTAATCGGTATCGTCAATAGTGATCGGTGACCGTCACCCATAGTGGCCTAACATTTTAGTGCCATGGAAATCCAACATTTTTACCGCTCTAGGTAAAAATATTTGGTGAAAATAAAAGCTAAAGTTCATTCTTGAGACTTTCACATTCCCTATCATACATTTTTAACTCTTGTATCAAATATGGATATACAAGTTTCTCATCTCACAATCCTGAGAATGTAAAATGAAAACCTTATACTAAATGCCACCTACTGGTTGAATAATCAGTATTTTATCGTGAAAAACTTGTGTTCAAATTTTATTGAGACCGAATGGAATAAAAATTTAAAAGAAATTAAACTATGTCTAACTTCAAAAAAAAAAATATTTTCAAAACATTTCTTCTTATAACTTTCCCATTATTCATTCCCTATATCTAGTTATCCATGATACAAGCAAATATATTCTACAAACATCTATATGTGGGTGAACCTCAACATAATCAATTCAGAGAATCTTGGATTATCAATCGTTTTTAATATTTAATACTTAATCATTTCTTTTAAATATGTCGTTTTCTGTAAGCTGTCCACGTTTTGGCTGGGCTTAATTACACTCATATGATTTATTGGCTAAACTATCCTTACCTGCAAACAGCACATAGATTTTGCTATACAAGTAAGTTCAAACCCCAATATCTTCATTTCTCTCNCCATGATACAAGCAAATATATTCTACAAACATCTAGATGTGGGTGAACCTCAACATAATCAATTCAGAGAATCTTGGATTATCAATCGTTTATAATATTTAATACTTAATCATTTCTTTTAAATATGTCGTTTTCTGTAAGCTGTCCACGTTTTGGCTGGGCTTAATTACACTCATATGATTTATTGGCTAAACTATCCTTACCTGCAAACAGCACATAGATTTTGCTATACAAGTAAGTTCAAACCCCAATATCTTCATTTCTCTCTCTCTTTAATCTTTATATTATTATAGAAAACCCAAAAATAAATACACCTACCATTATAATTTACACTTATAATGAGATATCAAGTCGCACAAAAATAATCTCAATTAAGTTTTTTTGGTTTTTCAAGATATTTTCAAGTATGGTCTATGACTAATCCTTCAAGATACCGTCAGACGCTATTAAAGCAGGGACCTCTCTCAAAAAAATTTATTACATCTACAAGAGCTTGAACTCGAAACCACTTACTTAAATGACCAGAGCCCCTTCCACTTAGGCTAACATTCGTTGGTACAATCTCAATTAAGTTAGCCTCTAATATTAGTTTTTTTTTTTTTTTTAAAAAAAATGAAATTGTTATATATTACTATTGTTATCCCTATGCCATGTCAGCCTAACTACCTGCCACCTCAGCGTAACCATTTAACTACTGTAAAGATCAAAGTATCCTTGATAGTTTTTAAGTGTGCTACTCATACTAAACAACAACATAAAAGAGAATGTAGAAGAGTTGAAGGGAAAAAGAAGTGATGCACGGGTGTTAGTTGCAACTTGCAAGTGATATAATATATTGTTCTCTTCTTTCCATTTCTAAGTTCGAATGTACTAGAAGAAATTTCTATAAATTTATTAGTTCGGTATTTTTTTTTTTGGGTACTTTTGGTTGAAATTATGAATTTAAATATAAAATTTATAAATTTTAAAAATAATTTCAGTATGACTGGATTACAAGCCGTTTATTTTGACATTGTTAAGCCTACTTAGATTAACTTAATTAAAAAAGCTCCTAATTACACAAAAAATAGAGTTGAATTAAATTTTTTAATAATATTTTTTCTTGAAAAGGCCATTTAGGCAGTGCACAGGATCTCATATTAAATGAATTTTCTGAATAATTAATTAAATCCTATTTGTTATCCGTTTGAAAATTAATTTCCATATTTTACGTTTAGTCAAGTGAAGTAGTATAACATAATTTAATAATCTCTTAAAAAGATTGAGATTTCAAATTTAAATTCTAATATTTCATTTAACCAAATAAAAATTTAACTCTATCTATTTAATAATAAAAGAATAAATAAAGGAGGTTTCTTAAATACTTTTTATATTTATGTAGTATGTTATACTACATGAGATTAGCCAATATAAAAATGACATGTGTATAAATTAACTATTTTTAAATTTATTTGAAAAAATAAAATAAATTATATTTATATTCAATAAGATATAAAAATTATGTATGCTTGCCACGTAGTATGACATACTTATGTAGTATTATAGAATCCCCGATTAATAAATACAATAGCAAAATATTACATCATTTTATGATAAAAATATGAGAGAATTATTATTTAGTTACTCAAGTAAATAATCTTTTCTAATGAATGAAAAACAAAAATATTCTTAAAATAACCCTTTACTTAAAATGGTTGTTATATATTTCTTAGTGATGATTATGAATAGAACATAATAACTAATAGATATGCTCACTAGATACATTGACCAATCGTCATTGTATAAGATGATCATTTTAACAAAAACTTTAATTTTGAAAATTTGTCCAATAAAGTGTTACTCATTAAAAGATAATTTTATTTTAATCACTCACTAAAAGTATTTATAATTTTAATCACTTAATAATAATTCTCTGAAAATAACTTGCAATTAACGGTGACGAAATTGTAGCAAATACACACATATGCCATGTAGCGAAGAAATATTGAACGCTTTAACAAGACGGAAAGATCCGATTCCAACGGAGACCAAAATTTTCTCCGCATTCGCATATGGGAAAAAAAAAGTCTACATTGGATTCCTTCAAATTAATTAATGTTTCGCCGGGCATTGACGGTACCCGGTGATCCCACTTTTGCAGCCGGTTGAACCGGTCACCCATGGAGGATTTTGCTTTTTATTCCACAATTACCCTCTGTCTTTTTCTAAACCCATAAACAATCAAGTAAATAAAAAAATATTTTCCTCTCCGCCACCAATCACGGAGAGTGAAACCAATTAGAGTGGGACCCATAGTTTGCCAGATGGGTAAGAATATGGATGACGTGGGTCCCGCTTGAAACCGCGAACTTCCAAAACAGTGCCGCTATTGGCGGTTCTGATTCTATGTTGTGTCCGTATACAGCAGGGTAAGAATCAATCGTAAGATGCCACGTGTCAGACATGCAAAAGTGTTTAGTTACATGTTTTCATGCTTTAACCGCCAGAGTTTTTGGGTGTCTTTCATGCAATGTGTGTAAAGTTAAACGAAATACTAGGGCTATTCAATTTACATAGGAGGACTAAAAATGATTTTTTTAGGACTTTAAAATATAAGGAAATTTTAATTTTAGTACTATTAGCATGTTTAAAACAATTAATTCTTTATCAAATTTATAAATGGAACAATACATAAAATTAATAAAAATATATTAAAATATTAAATTTTAATTATATTAAATTCAAATTTTATTAATAATTTGAGAATGTAACTCATATTACTTGACTTAATTTTTTAAAATTTATCCGTTGATATTAAAATTAAAAATTCATTTTACTTTAAACTTCTAATAAAAGGTATTTTCTATTTTTATACAATATAATACTTTTTTTTTTTAATATGCAAAAGTGTAAGTTGAAGGGATACTACATCACTTTAAACTTTAAAGTCAATACATGCCACAGTTCTCTATAAACACTTATATAGTAAGTGTATGAATAGAGTTACTCATTATATCAATCTTATCATCGTTACTCCTTGTACTCTAGAATCCACTCAGCATTGGACCCACATGCTGATTTACAAGTGGGCCAGAGTCTCTCACCATCGAATTGTCGTTCATTATTTGATCTTGATCCCACGGTGGTTATTGATCTCTCACCATCAATACATCTTCTAAGGAAGCAGGCAAAAGTTTCCACGTAGATATTGTCGAAAAACCTACCCACATGGGTATCTCCGAAACCGAAACATTTTAATTTTTTTCCCTGAAAAATAAAGAACATGAATATATGCTAGAAAAAACTGAAGAAAACAAAATTTTAATCTTTGAAGGGTACTTTTGGCGTTTAAGGCCCAGGTTGTTTCGAAAATCCAGGCATATTTAGAAAAAAAATCCCTGTATTTCTGTAACCACAAGTACATCATGTACTCATATTTTAGAAAAAAAAATTCATAATATTATATAATTTTGGAGGAAAATTTTTCAGGATAAGCGTGAGAAGAAGACAGAGAAACGTGTTTATTTAATCACAGAAATATAATATTTCTTTATGAGATTATTTACTACCTTATTTAATTCATTTGCAATTTTTCATGTGATATATTAGAGAGAGAGAGAGGAAGATTTTATCTGTATATTTTATATTTTATGCAAGTTTGAACTAAAGACAATGCGCCCTTTAAAGCTATTCTTTCTGTCATTTTTACTTCTTTTTTCAAGAATGGGGCCGTTTTTGCAAAGGGATTGAGGGAATGGTAGTGGTAGAAACTAGAAAGAGAATAATTTAGAGAGAAAAAAGATAAATAAATAAGAAGAGCAGAGTAGAGTAGAGACTAGGGACAGAGGAAGATAGAGGCAGCACATAGTGAAGGAATCAGCCATGGAAGAGTTTGAGACACTGGATTGGTTGCTTTGACTTGGTTTCTTCTTCAGAGGGTTGTTAGTTTTTGGTGGGTATTTCAGATCTTTGCTTAAATTGGCTAGTAAATTTCTCTGCTGGTTGCTTTTGCTACCTTTCATGGTTGCTTGTGTTAAAAATTTGAACTTTACACATGGGTTTTCTCACAGCTGTTTCAAAACTATGATTTCAGTGCTTAAAGATAGGAACTGTAATTCTCTGTACTGTAACTGTGCTTTTCTCTCGTTTATGCCATCTTTGATGGTCAACTTCTCTATTCTTCCTTGAAAAGTTCTTTTTTTGTGTGTGTTAATTTACACTTGAACAAAAGAAGTATATTACTTTTGGTTCAACTATTTTTTTTTTTTTTCGAATTGTATAATGAATGACAAAGTTTTACCCTCTGAAACTTCAAAATATTTTTCAACGAATTAAAGGAAACGGTTTTGCAGTTCATGGAAAAGGTAATGTTTTGTGGATGCTCCTATTCCTGTTCTAAGATTGATTTAATGATGATTTTTGCCTCCTCCTGTTCAATTCTACTTATATTGTTTCAGTCAAAAATAAAAGTACAAGGAAAAAAAAAAAGTTAAGAACTTTGGGTAACATGTTCCTCTCGTCCTGTCAGAAGCACCTTTTTTGTGCTCTAAATTTTTTGACAATGCTATGATTGATAAGGATTCGGCAAGTTACTTTCATTGTTCAGCAGTTCATATTTATGCTCTGTGTATGTCTTGGCTATTGAAGTTATTTTATTGATTTAAGGAAGAAACCTAAATTTTAATGCTGATGCCACTGTTCTGAAACTGGGTAGGTTTCCAGAATCTCCAGCTTATCGTAGGCTACATGGTTTTTTGTTGATTATTCTTTCTTTTCTAGCAAAAAGAAAAATGTTTCTTGGATCTTCTCTTCTTCTAAATGGGAGTTTGTTAGTGCATTTTTATTTTCTTATGTTTGCCATTGTTATAAATATCAATGCCATTTGTTGTGGTAAAGGATTTGGTAAAGGATGCAGCATAAGATTAAAAGATCCTTCTCCTTCAATTAGCAAAAAGGGTTAATGTTGTATATGTAGAACTGGATCTGTGTTGTGTTCTGTTAGCAATATCAGAAACTTTTCATAGCTTTATATATTGTTGACTGTAACACTTTGTCCTTTTATAACTTTGCATCTACAGAATTGGGGTTTTAGATGGATTTTTCAAATTCCACAAAGATAGTGTATGATAGAATCCAGACATTGGAGCCTCAAAATGTCTCAAAGATTATTGGGTATCTTCTGCTACAAAGCCATGGTGACCATGACATGATCAGACTAGCATTCTGCTCTGATAATATGATCCAATCTGAAATTAACAAAGCCAAGATTGATCTCGGCTTATCAAAACCAGCAGTTTCTGCTTCAATCTCTCCCTTTCAGGTGGACCATGCAACAGTTGTGGACCTGCCTCTACAGCTCACACCCTTCTCACCAGTTTCATCACACTCTATTTTATCTCCATCAACTGTTGTAAGAAGTGGAAATAAATATTGGGACCCTCAAGTTCCTGCTAATCAGCAACTAGTGCATAATGTGGATTATGTCTCACCAGCATATTCAGATTCATTTTCTGAAGACTATCTACAAAACCATATGCAGCTCTTGAATTTGGAAACTCAGGTGGAGACTATAAATTCATTTGGTTCTGATTTTTCAGGCAATTATCATTACACAGAACCTGCATTGGGTGTAAGAACCAGTGGAAGGTCTCCAAGCTTGCCTGAATTCCCTATTAAGGTTTGTCATTACTTCAATAAAGGATTTTGCAAGCATGGAAATAACTGTAGGTACTTCCATGGTCATTCTATGCCAGAAAGCTTTTCTCCAATCCTCAACCCAAATTTAAATGAGGTTTTAAATGAAGAGCAAGTATTCTCTCCAAGGTCACTGGAAAAACTTGAAATGGAGTTAAC
This sequence comes from Cercis canadensis, assembly GCA_003255065.1. Classification (NCBI taxonomy): domain Eukaryota; kingdom Viridiplantae; phylum Streptophyta; class Magnoliopsida; order Fabales; family Fabaceae; genus Cercis; species Cercis canadensis. Next base: position 139,488 of record QAOA01004631.1, read on the forward strand.
TGAACTTTTGAAGTCTAGAAGAGGATTCCCAGTTTCAATAGCCTCATTGCCAATGTTATATTATGAAAAGTATGGGAAGACTCTTCAGGCTGAGGGTTATCTTACAGAAAGCCAGAGACATGGTAAGGTTGGGTATAGTCTGACAAAGCTTCTTGCACGGCTGAAGAATAGAATTTGTCTCATTGACAGGTGCAATATGGTTTTATATTATTTTTTTCTCACGTATCTATGTTGTGCTTCAAGTGTTGGTTTTCTTCAATTTTGTTATTTTGGGAACAGGCCTCATGGACAGCACTCAGTTGTCTTGGCAGAAGATGTTCCAAAGTACTTGGAGTACTGTGGTGAGGGAGGTGATCCTGGTGAGATAGTTGCTAGTTCTCGTCAGATTTATCTTACATTTCCAGCTAATAGCACTTTTATTGAGCAAGATGTATCAAATTACTTCAAGTAAGGAAGGCCATATTTAATTGTCTACATTTACTCAATTTTGCAGGATTTAGTTTCTCAACTGATAAAGTTTTCTTGTTTTGCATTCTCTTTGTAGCAAGTTTGGTCCAGTTCAAGATGTTAGGATTCCATGCCAGCAGAGGAGGATGTTTGGATTTGTGACATTTTTTTACCCAGAGACAGTTAGGCAAATTTTGGCGAAGGGAAATCCTCATTTTGTATGTGGGGCTCGTGTTCTAGTTAAACCTTACATGGAAAAGTCAAGGCTTGTTGACAGGTGGATCTCATTTATGTGTTTGTGCTATTGTTGTTTATTTTGACTCTCTTTCTTGTTTAGGTATTTTTCCAGCCCAAACTTTTGGAAAACAAAATATTGTTGCATGATACAACTAGTAATGTCAAGAAAATGGTTGGTACACTTCTATTCTTTGGGGCTTGGTTTGGGGGGAGTAGGGGTAGAAGATAGAGGGATAGACAGAGGGAACACAAAAATGGAGGATAAAACATCTGGTTCAATAGTCTAACAAAGGACAGAAAACGAAGCAAGCAAAAACAACAAATCAATATCAATACTATTAAGTCTTCCAATCCTTCTGCTTGTCTAACAAGGAAACTTCCCTGAAATACCATTGAGCTGAGCACTAAAGAGAAGCCATTAAACAACCTTATACCATGACAAAGGCAAAGAGAGAAACTTTTCTTTGGATATAGAACCTTACAACTCCAATCAAATGTTCCAAGTAGTGGCATATGTGGCATGTCTTAACAAGTGTTCTTCGCTCATATCCCTTTCTTTCATCATGAAAGTCCTATCAAATTTGGTCTTAATCATAGTTTGTTTGTTGGTCTTTGTCTTCATTCTGAGTTTAATTAATATGTTTCAATTGCTAATGCATATCTATCTTGGCAAGTTGTGGAAGTAGCTTTTGATTTGAGGTTTATGCATTCATATGGCTTTCAGCTGGCCTATATCCTTTTCTTTGCCAGATCTCTTGGTCCTATTAATTAGCCTTAAACTCATTGAATGATGTTATTGATCAATTCTTTCACTTGTTTGGTTTTGTTCGGGCTCTTATGGAACAATAAACAGGATTACTGAGCTTTTATTGGTGTTTGCTAGTATATTATATAGGTAGCATTCTGCAGTTTAAAAGTTGATTACTGTCTTAGAGCTTGCACGTTTGCAAGCCTTATGAACTTAGCCAAACCAAAAAAAAAAAAGAAGAAAATCACTTAGGGTTGTTAAATTATTCATAGTTTAGCTTGTAAATTTTTAAGCTTGTATAATTGTAGTCTGTTGACTCTGTCCTGCATTTCTATTCTGTTGCTTGTTTCCAGTTAGCAAAGAGGTGCTTATGGTACTGAAGGACATTTACTTTTGCAGGAAGCTTCAAGAGAAAATTAAGCATGCCATGTGTTACAGGCCACAGTTTGTAGATGGAGATTCTGAGCACCATTTAGGTGGCTTAAAATTGCTGTTGCTTTAGACTTGATCTTATAAATATTTTTCAACACATCATTTTTGTATTTGACTATAATATTAATGTTTTTTCAGCGACTCAAGTTTGTGATCAATCGAAAATACTTAGGAAGGTGCTCATGGAGGAGTACGAGCATGCAGCGGAGAGAAAGCGACTCTCAGAATTTCAACTAACCCCCAAATCCATATCCAGTCATCCTTACTTTGGATTCTCACTGGATGAGTTGAAGCTTTCAGAAGGTCTAATTTGTTTACTCTTTGTTTTGTTCTTCCTTTCATATTCTCAGTGCGAACCCCAAGTTTCTTCTATCCATTCTTTGTTGCTGAATTTGTTTTGTTTATACTGATGTAGCCCAAGAAGGACAAATGGAGTTCCCAACTGCTGAACAATGTGACTATTTGTTGACTGTTTTGAACAATGGATCAAGCAGTGATGTTAATATCAGGCATATAAAAGCCAACTACAATGACCAAGATAGGTATGAATGACTAGTTATTATGCATGAAAGATTTGATGTAGTTTTCTTTCCATTGTATGTTTCCTGAAATTGTTGTGTTTCTCATCTGCACCTGCAATAGGGAATGGCATATCAACAGTAATATAGAGACTGAGAATCAGACACAGACACAAGAATCATAGGACTAGGGAATCAAATTCAAGACTAATTCAAGGTTCATACAGCAGGAATTTACTGTTACCTTTTTTTCTTTACTTGGTGGGGCTGTCAGCTAGCTTTGAAATAGTTGTTAATCAATGCCAACTGATGCAGACAGAGATTAGAAGTTCCTCCATAGAATTGTTTAGAGAAAAGATAGAGCAAGCAAATACATAACAGGTTTCAAAGTACTTTTTGGTCTTTCTTTTTCAAAGTAACAAGAAGAAAGCTTGTGGGTCTTTTAAGAGATGATGTAATATAGTTTGTTTTAGTGGAAAAACAATACAAATTTCAAGCATGGTTCAGAGGAAAGGTTTAGAGTTTTTTGCAACACAGATGCTAATAAATTTATAAATGTTTGCAGCTTTTAACTTAATACAATATTTTCTTTATCTATTGCATTGAATTGCTGACATGATCTATATATATACTTATTTGTTATTTGTTTTTGAAAGTGATCAGACTAGTTTGCCGCTACTAAAGATGAGCTGCAGAATTCTGCAGTTGTAATAAATTGCTGCAATTGTGTCATTTCCATCTTCATACCTAAAGATCTTCATCATGACACACTTGTTTATTAAGACTTACCAAACATTACCTGTTTAACCCAATTAATAAGCAAGTCAAATTTGTGGGACATAAAGAACAACCCAAAATCAACCCATGCATGACCCATTTAACATACTTATCGAGTATCAACTTGATATGAATTTACAGACTAAAGTTCCATTTCTGAATGAACAACTTTTGATAAAAGTGTATGAATTTTATTTTTTTCAAAAAAAGAAAATTAGGTACACCAGTAAAGGAACGGTACTAAATGGAAAAAAAACGAACACAAGTATATTGAGTTATGTGAAATACATGTGTTGCTAAGTCAAAGATACAAAATCAAAGTATCGAGTGCGAGTTTATTGTACATAATAATTATCCAAGTCTTAAAATACACAGCTAAATTTATTTGAAGACATAATGTATTATTGGAAAGAAAAAGTAGAAATTCTCAAGATTGGTTTGCAGCAGCTGTACGCATTTGCTCAAATTCGCTATACAAGGCTGACCATCCAGAATCCAGCTTAAATAACTTCTGCTGAGCTTTTCTTTGATCTTCCACCATTTGTGACTTCCTTTTCTTCACAAACTCAAACTCTTCCTTGAACCCTCTGACATCAGTGTGAAGCTTTTCCTTTTTCTGTTGAAGAGATGACAGGTTGACATTACAATCTATGATTTCGTTTTCCACGCTCATTAGTTCATCCTGCAACTTAGAGATTTTTTCCTCTAAATCTGCTTTCTTCTGTTGAGCCTCAGCCATGGACTTCTTGGTCTTGAAAATTCTTGAAATAAAAGTAGTGGCTGCCTCCTTATGTCGAGGGAGTTCTTCCTTGATAGACTTCTCTCTTTCTTCAAGCTCCTTAAATTCATGGATAATAGCAGAGGCTTGCTTGAAAGAAGATAGAAGATTTTGAACATTTTGGATTATAGAGTCAATTCTAGCTTTAAGTCCGGCCAAAAGAGCTCCATCTTCATAACAACTATGTGACAAGATGTTGAGAGCGTTCTCAAGGTGAAGACAATTGGCCTCTGAGTTAGCTATGTCTTTCAAAGGCATCTTTAGACAAGCTTCTAGGTCGGCAAGGGCACTAAGAACCAGGCTATCTTCAAGGGCAGGATCCTTGACATCACCAACTTCCTCCATAGATTGAAGCAAGTTAAAGAGATCATCTCCCTCAAACTCATGAAGGTTTATAGGATCAGCTTCAGTACTGTCTTTATCAACATAGTTCTCAGTTTGGGTGGCCTGGATTTGACTCTGGATGAATAAGAAAAAAATGCATTACTCTTAAACCATAGGATAGCATAGAGCATGTTTGTGTGAGCTATACAATTTTTGTTTCAGAGTGTGTACAGTTGATTGCAAATTATTATATTTGTTAAGATCATAAGATTCTTAATTAGTAAAGAAACACATTTCTACAATTTTACTGATTTAGTTTAACCACAAAATTAAGACAGAATTATGAACACAATTAAATTGAGGAACATAGATAAGTAGAAGATGACAATATGATAAATCATATTTTAGATATATCTCATAGTACACAATGATTTTTAGCATATAGGTTTAAGTATTCTACAATACCGTGTTTCCATCAACTCCTATAACATGCAATGAATAAGAAAAACTATGTAATCAATTTACCGGGAGAAATGCTTCCTGTATAGAAATAACTAATGATCCTGGGGATGATTTCTTTGGCTCTGAATGAGAAGTAGAAATCTCTAGAACAGTTGGTTTCTGTTTTTCATCTACATTCTGTATGGCAGTAAAGAAGGAAAAAAGTTGGAGTTTCTTTGATGTTGTTACTTCAGAATCATTAGGCATTCTTCTAAGGTTCTGTAAAATTATATACTTCTTCAGATATTTTGTACAAAGAAAAGAGCTTATTAAACCTACCGGTAAAGGTTTTGGAGTTGGCCTTCTCAGTTCTGACTCGGTTGATGAAGTTGCGATTGCTGGTTTTTCTAATGTTGAACATTTTTGAGCAATTTCTTTCTCCGATTCTTGAATACTCTGAGCAAAACCAAATGATGTAAAGAAGTTGGCGAATAAGTTAACTTCAATAATAAACTTCCTCACGTTTCAGCAAATAAGAAAAATATGTGACATTTTTGAAAGAGAGGAAGTATTTCATTCAATTCTAGCACCTTTATTGGAGAGGGGGAGGCACCCCCTCGATCTATAGATGTTATAGATATTTGGGAGAGAATCTCAATCTCAATCTCAATCCCAACACTTATTTTTATATTATTACAAAGAGACTTCTAGGCTCATTAACTTAGTTTTATCATTATTTTAGATCTTTAAAATATGGAGCACTAACATAAATATTTATAACTCTCAGACTATTACAACTGACACAATTATAACTTCCAATAACTAACACCACACCACATATTTTATTTTCTTCTAGTGCATGTTCCACAGCATTCGGTTGATTTGTTGGTTCTTTTACAAAGAATTCCTATAACAAGTAATCAATAAGCAACAAGAGGGGTGCCACTGTATATATTCAAAAGCTAAATAAAATGAATGGAATGAACAAAAACATGCCTTTGGAGATGTTTCATGCAGAGAAGTGACTAATGGGTCTTGCTCTAAGCTCCCTGTATGAACTGACGAACTTTCTATCTTAGCTTTTTCTAATGTAGGACCAACTTCAACATTTTTTTTGGTACTCTGCACACCACCAAAAGATATAAGTTGAATTTTATTTTCATATTAAACCTTGATATTTTAGTCAATCATTTGAATGCATATTCGATATTGTTTCTCCATAGTGATGACTGTATTGCTCATTGATTTTCCGTGCACCATCTCCTATACAAAAATAAGTAAGCAAAGGGCAAAAAGGTGAAAAATGCTTACCTCCGCACCAACTCCCATATCAGATCTCGTTTCTCTAAGTACCTGTTGATCTTTGCTGGCCAACTCCTATAGGAACAACCAATAAGCAAAAGGTGTAAGTTTAAGCAATCTAGAATACTTGTATTCCCATATTGTAAAGGGCAGCAAATTCACCTGTGGATATTCTTTGTGCATAGCTTTTTTTGATTTAGGACTTTTTTCTTCTTTTTGTTTAATACTCTGTTTAGCACAAAAAGATAAATAAGCTACAATTTCTATATTGTTGTATCTTTAGAATCAGAAGCACTATTCTTTGAGTTAAATTCTATAACATTTTGCACACAAGTAAATGGTACACACATTAATTTCCTGAGATGGAGGTGAAGTCTCCTTAGGTGGTTCCTCTGACATCGGACAATGTTGAAAAATTCCATTTTCTGTTTCTTTTACAGTCTAACCAAGAACAAAAAAAAATAAAAAATGAAGATCTTTAGAACTTAAGTAATCACTTATTGCTAGTGAACACATTTACATCAGAGCAGTACGGTCACATGTTCTTAATGAATTGATTAAATGAAATCACTACCATGGTTGTCTTTGATGTGGGAACCTCTTTGTCACTTGCTATAATACTCTGCACAGTCCAAAATATATGTAAGTTGGATTTTGCTTTAATAGTAAACCTAAATATTTAATGAATTATTACAATGTATTATTAATACCATTCCATTCTTTGATTGTTTACCCTCAATAGGGAAGTTCTAGCCATCAATAGACCCTTTTCCAACATAAAAAGGACAATAAATTTACCTGTGGAGATGATTCCCTGGTTTTGAGTAGTGGTCCTGTCAATGGATTCTCTGTTTTCGAATCAGTTGCTATTGTTACTCCTGCAGTTGTCTCTGGTTTATGATCTTCTTCTACACTTTGTTGCATTGCTTCTTCAATACTCCCCTAAGAGAAATAGGTAAATTAAGGTGTAATTTCTTTTGAAAGGAACTCGTGATTGATGCTACTAGTACTTATAGTGATCGAGTATTACTATTCACCTGTGAAGAAGATGCTTCTTCATCTTGATATTCTACATCTTCAGGAGTTGGATTATCGTTATGGGTCCCTTCGATTTCAGAATATTCATCGGATTGAACGATTTTGCGAATTAGTTCAGCAATGTCCTCAGATTGCTCAGCTTCTGGTACACCAATTTTGATTTCTACAATGTGGGTTTATGAGCATTAGCAATTAAATTGGAAAGCCAAATTCTTTTTGGGAAAAAAATAATAATTCAGGGTATAACTGTCCTAAATTTGTCTCATGCATAGAATAAATATTAAACATGTACTCTACATAAATAATATGATGAATACAGTGTAGTGTGTACCTTCATCATAAAAACGAAATTGATCCTGCAATATCTCAAGAGTAGTAGTTGAAGACAAAGCGAGCTTGGGACAATGCTGCACAATACAGTATTCTACAGGCTGTAACTGAATGCCTAGGGAAAAAATACTAGCGAGACTTGGCAATTTCGTAAGTATTAGATATCTCAATTCTGGAAGCACACTGTGCATGCTCTTATCTGTTCCCCCTAGTTCACCAGCAAATAGTTGCTCTAGCTTAGAGGATCCATTTACCAACAACAGGTTTAGTTTTGGGAATTTGTAGTGAGTAGATATAGAGAAGAGACGTTTCAAATTGCCACAACCTTTCACAAAAACCATGACTAGCTGTGGGAAGCATACTTCTTGGTTATGAGGCTTTGNTGAACAATCATTCACTTCATTGGATTTCATGGGTGGACTCAAACAATTTTGATGTTCCAGATCAACCTCAATGATTTGCTCGAGTTGATCACAATTCTCTATCTTTAGCTCCTGCAACTGAGGTAGTCCTTCTCCAATACAGGGCGAGAAGACGGATTTTAATTTTCCGCAATTAGAGATAACTAGTTTCACTAGATATGGGAAGCTCATACATTGTATGGGACCCTTGCATGTATACCTGAGTTCAGGTAACTCAGTTAAATACAATTCTGTTAAGCATGATGTGAACGGATGTCCATCCGCGCCGTTGGAAACTCCTGCCAGTTGAAAAATACCTTGTATTTTGCATTTAGAAACAGTGAGTTCTTTTATATTTTGCCAATTTTGTAGAGGATTCATCATTGCCAGTTCCTATAAAAGCATGATGGAGATGTATTTAGCAGAAACAAGATGGTAGCGTATAAACATGTATATAAACACGATGTTATAAAGGAGAAAAAGTGGAAGTGGAACCTTTCTGATTGTTGCACCCTGACTGTCCTGTATCATTTCGGAACCAATCATGCAATTATTGATAGACATGATGCTCAACTCTGGACAATCCTCAACACGAAAGACTTGCAAGGACGACCTCATGACACGATAATTTTCTGGGCAAATGGTGATGATACTCTGCAAATTACTGAGAGTCAGTTTTTCCAAAAGAGGAAGTTCGATGCTCTGGTACTCAATCTGGTTCTGATTCTGATATCGAAACTGATCTTCATGATAGCATTCACCAATCACATATTTCAGCTTAGGAACTTTTTCTATATGCAAAATTTTCAATTGTAATAGGCCCCGAGCGTGAGAGACATGGAGTAAGTATTCCAGCTGGTTGCACTCACGGACTTTGAGGTGCTTTAATTTGGGGAACAATAATTTATCATCTGCATTTCTGATTTCTTCTTGCTCCTCCTCATCTACTATGTGCTTCAGTCCGTGGCACTCCTTTATTTCCATTTCTTCCAACAGGACAAGGTTTTGAGCAAGGGCAGGTGTGAAGAGATATGTCAACATTGGACAATCAACCAATTCCAACAATTTCAACTCGTCGAAAAGGCCATGAGGAGGTGGACCGCGGCATAGAGTTTCCATGCACCTCATTGATTTAATTATTAGCTTTGCCAACTTAGGGAAACCTGTTCCCACATGTTGCAAATGATCTTTGGTATTGTCAAACAGGCACTCTATCTCGTCAGATTTATCAAGCTCCAACCTAACCAACTCTTTCAAACCTTCATCTGCTTGGAGA
>QAOA01004646.1:30025-49443 GCA_003255065.1 Cercis canadensis
TTTTGTAGAGTAGAGAGAGAATTGGAAGGTGTGGTGGGTTGGGTTTCTTTGTTCAGTTTCTATTTTGTGTTCTAACAGAAAAAAAAAAAAATTTGATATAACGTGTGAACATAAAAAGAAGGGTGAGATGGCGCTGATGTATAAAAATAATGCACATAATATGTTTTAATAGAGAAACAACACTACCAGCACCTATTAAACTTTACCTAAGTTTTGTTATTTATATTATTTGTCATTTAAATTATTGCTGTATTTATTATGAGACTCTATTCAGCTTAGACGAAAAAGCTACAATGATGTTCTAATTGAAAAATAGTACTTGTTTCCTAAACGTAACCATACTCACATCTGTCACTTAAACTATCAATTATTAAAATAAATAAATAAGAAAGCATACATCTAAAAACTGTATTATGCTTAATCATTAGGAGAATGGTGTGCATTACTTAAAGAGCTAGATCATTGATTAAAACTCAGTAACATAGTTTTTTTTTTTTTTTAATGTGAAACTAGATAACATAGTTTTAGCTCTTATTCTTCTCTTAGAATCAAAATTCTAGTTTTTTTTTGGTCAAAATAGCATTGTGGCTAACTGGTACTAAAGTCGTCCTCAAGCAGGTTTATGAGTTGTGTTCAAACTCAAAATCGTAATGAAAAGAATCATAATTTTTGGGCTTGAACCACTCTTATCGAATTTTGTTAGGCTAATGGTGTTATTTCTTTGTAGCTTATGCCATTTAATTGTTTCAGCCTACCACCGTTTTGTTTTGTTTTGTTTTTTGTTTTTTAACTACTTTGATTACAACTCTGGATAACCTTGAACAATTGTATAACCTAACCTTAAACAATTGAACAAGTGTGAAGAGTTGTATATATATAATGGACTTATTGACTATTTATAAAGCTCCAGAATTACTTAGGAACAGTCTCCGCAAATAACAATGGTCATGCAGGAAAGACACGCTTATTATTCAATTCGCCATCAAGCAAGCAAAACCTAGATTTAAAAGACAGTTAAGTGATTTACAAAAGCAAACTAAACCAAGATTTCAAAAAGGGGTTACCTCTTTTCCTCGATTTCCTCGTAACTTGTTGCTACCTTGGTACTGATTCTCTTCTCCAATCTTTCAGCAGCAACAAAAGGAAGCAGCAACTTCAGTAAACTAACTAGGAGCTTAGCTTATCAACCTGCCACACACCATAAACATCATTTATGAGATAGAAATTCTTGGTTTCTTTACTTCCAAACTTTTAAGAAAATCATTTTATTTCTTATGGATAGTTTCTTTGTTCCCTCATCCATGAACAATAGTGCAATAATAATGGTACTTTTGACTTCTCTTGGTTAGGTAGAATTCATCATATCATGCTGTTATTGATTTTTGTTATTTTTTGTTCTGAAATATTTATAATTATTCTCTGTTATGACAAAGTATGCCGTAGACAAATGAATTGAGTACAAATAGAGAGAATTGTTTGGCTCATTCTACTTTCTGAAATTTTTAGGCTAATGGTGTTAGTTCTTTGTAGTTTATGTTTGATGGTGCTTTGGTAGTATATATGCTTTTACATATCCCGGATAATCATCTTCAATGGTAAGTTTTTATCTACCTTTGAAAAAAAAAGTGTATATTTCGTAAGGAAAAAATATTTATAGCATATTATTTTTAATTATATATTTATATAGTGCTTTTAAATATATAATTGGTACCTTGAAACTATTTTAGAATATATCTTGCTAAAAAGAGGCTTGTTTACTTGAGATATGATATATAAATTAGGGGAAATCAATGGCTGCTTCTACCTCTTTATATCTTTAAGATGACCTCCCAATGAAAATGCTTAGGCTCCCACCAATATGACAACCGCTAAACTTGCAGAGAAATTGAGACACTAGAAATCTATGTTTCTATGAATGAAAACGGACTAATGGTCTCTTTATAGTGCTCTGTTAATAACAATATGGTCATGCAGGAAAGAAAAGACTTTAAACTTATATTCAATTATCAAGAAAGAATTTATTGATAATCTCTGATATTAGCCAAGAATGCAAGAAGAACCAAACTTACTCAAAACCAAGATTTAAAATATGAATTCGTCACAAGTTGTCACAACCTTGGTGCTAATCATTCACTTTTCCAATCTTCACCAGCAACACAGAAAACCAACTAGTTCAGTGAACTAGAGGAGCCTAGCTTATATATACCTGTCACACACCATACAAATATCTTATGCATCTGTGATTTTTTTTTTTTTTTTTGGTTTCTTTACATATTAAATTCTGGGGAAATCATTTTATTCCTAGTTTTTTTTTTTACTGCATCCCACAAACAATGAAGGCCACAAAGGAAAAAGTGTTCTAAAAATGACTGATAAATGATTTACAACTTATTTTTGATTTATTTCTAACTTTGAAGGCTCAGGAACAACAGAAACTCTAACCCCGTGGCCTACTACACATTTAATTCACTTTGTTCTCTAAAACTTTAAGAGTTAGACTTGAATAGAGTTTAAATGTTTAATATTTCATCTCAATTATCTTTGGACAGAAGGAAGCATGGAGCAACTGTCCTGCATTTCACTTGAAGAATTGTCATGTTTTTAATCCTCGCCAAAGTTGGCTCGTGTTAATATGACCTTTTTAGTTGTACTAGTTTTTTGTCGAATTGTGTTATGAACTATTAGTCCTATGTGTTATGTGATCTATTGCCGTGGACATGTTAATTTGCTTATTAAAGATTAGGGTAAAGTTTCAAATTGTCTTATTTCTAGTTTCTTTAATACTGTCCCATATCTTCTAAGGTTCGATATATGTCTTACTAATAACAAATCTTAAACATACTAAGTATAGTAAATCTTATATCTTTTCTTAGTAAATTGTTTCCCTTCTATTATCTTTTATTGGAATGACCTAGAGATTCATTAACTAGTTTGTAAACTATTGTTCAAACTTCAAAGTGCATTATTTTCCTGTAATCAAAATCCTAGTTTTTTTTTGGCTCGTTCTACTTTCTGAATTTTCTGAGGCTAATGGTGTTATTTCTTTGTAGTTTGTGTCTATTGAATTGTTTCGAACTATGTTGTTTAATGGTTCTTTGGTAGTATATATGCTTTTACATATCCTAGATAATTATCTTCAATTATAATTTCTTATCTACCTTTGAAAAAAAAAAGTGTATTTTTTACAAGAAAAATTATTTATAGCATATTACTTTTAATTATATATTTATATAGTGCCTTTAAATATATAAATGGTACCATATAAAAAAAAAAAGTATATATTAATTGTACCTTAAATTATCCAAGAAATATTTTGGGATATTTTTTGCTAAAAGAATGCTTGTTTATTTGACATATGATATATAAGTGGAGAACAACGACTCTACCTTTGTAAATTTTGTATTCAAATCCAAAGTCATAGTGAGAAATACCAAAAAAAAAAAAAAAAGTTAATAGCTGTGTGTAGCTCTTTATACCTTTAAGATGGCCTCCCAATAGAAAAGCTCAAGCTCCCGCCAATATGACGACTGCTACTCTTACAGAGAAATTGAGACACTAGAAATCTCTGTTTCTATGAATGAAAACGGACTTATGGTCTCTTTATAGTGCTCTGCAAATAACAAAATGGTCATGCAGGAAAGGAAAGACTTTAAACTTATATTCAATTATCAAGAAAGAATTTATAGATAATCCTCATATTAGCCAAGGAAGCCAGAAGAACCAAACTTACTCAAAACCAAGATTTAAAATATGATGAATTTGTCACAACCTTGGTGCTAATCATTCACTTCTCCAATCTTTACCAGCAACAAAGAGATCCAACTAGTTCAGTGAACTAGAGGAGCCTAGTTAATACCTGTCACACACCACACAAACATTTTATGAATCTCTTAATTTCTTTTTGGTTTCTTTATATTAAATTCTGGGGAAATCATTTTATTCTAGTTTCTTTCTTCCCCCATCCCACGAACAATCAAGGCAACAAAGGAAAAAGTGTTCTAAAATGACTGATCAATGATTTACAAAACAGCAAACAAAACCAAGATTTAGTATATTTTACCGGTTTTTCACGAGTTCCTCACAAGTTGCATTGCCTTAGTGCTGATTCTCTTCTCTAATCTTTACCAACAACAAAGAGAAGCAGCAAGTTAAGTCAACAACCTAGGAAATTAGCTTAGCAAGTTAAGTCTATGGTTTTGTTATATAAAATCCTTGGAAGAACCGTAAATTGCGATGGAAGGCTCAAATTGTCGATGTGCGTCATGTGGATAGTTTATTGGAATTGGAAACTGTTTGTGTCAAATGGGACAAGGTTGAATATAAACATCCTCTTCTATGTTTTAATATTTGTTGTCTCTTATCAAATTTCCAAATAGTTTTTGTGTATAAATAAAAAAAAAAAAATTATTGTTTCTATACCTTCAACATTAAAATTAAAGATTACTGTAGAAAGGATAAACTCATCAAATTCTCTTTTTTCGAGGACTTTTTTTTTATAGTGGTTCATGTTGAGTGCATTTTATATCCACCTTTTAGGAAAAGGAATCATACATAGTAAGAATAGAACATGTGACATCAAACCATCTACTTCTTATTATTAGAGGAGGTCTTATTCGACCCAGAGGTCATTAGTTATTCTCATGCACTTTACTCGTTAAAGTGTAACCTTATTTTAGAGGTCCAAATTTTAATTTCTAATTAGTAATTAAAAACCTTAAATACAATAAACCTTATATCTTTTTATAAGAGGAAACAGTAAAGTCGACGATTGAGAGTTTTTTTTAAAACTATAAGAGAAAAGTCATATCTGTAAAAGCTTTGTAAATAATATTACTGAAAATGTATCTCATGTTACTGTCACGACCTTGACACATGAATATATTATTAATTCCTAGCTCAACCATTTTATGTCCAAGAAGTTAAATTAGGGTCACTCACCTCTAAATAAATAAATGAGGTACCTATTTCACATTAATAGATTAAAAGTAAAATCCTAAATTGGTCAATCTCAATACAAATAGTCAATCTCAATTCTATTGCTAATTTCACTTACAGCTTTGTGATTTGTACTTTCGTTTATTAACAAAAGGTTTGTCAACATCTAAAACTAAGCTATATATATAATTTTAGCAGTGCGAAAGGGGATATATAAGTAATTTACTCCCACGAGGACGAATGAGGAACCGGGTACAATCCAGTAAAAACATGGCACATCTCGTTTTAGTAAACCGAATATCTCAGACAATGTTTTAAAAACCGGACCGGACCGGGCGGTCCGACCGGTCCAACCGGTGCCCGTTTGGAAATCCGGTCCGATTCATACCCCTAAACCGTTATAGCGGTTAAACCGCCTAAAACCGGAGAGAACCGCCAAAACCGGTGTGAACCGGTGAACCGGTCCGGTTTTAGAAAACCGGACGGCTTGAAAAATTGCTAACTTGGAAGCAAAATTGCACTTGGGTGAATTCGATCCCCTCCCCTTTTCTTCAAATGTAGCATTCTTTACCACCAGGACATATCAATTCTTGAGTATAATATCACATATAAATATATTTATTAATAAACTAGTTAAGAAATTAATTTTTTTCCTATCCAAATCATTGGGACAACNACCAATAAATAGAAAGCAAACATTGATATATGATCTGAAATGAAAAATCACAAGTCACAGTACATAATTATTCATTATGGAATTCAAGCAAAACAAAAAGAAACTAACTGAAATTTTAAAAATTATAAAACAAAAACAGCTGAAATTTTTACTAATCCTTGAACATAAGATGACATTTGTAATGTATAAACAAAGAACTGGATGAAGCCAGTATATATAAAAATAGATTAGAGGAAGGATTACCTTTGTGGTGGTGTGATCCAGTTGTCTGAATTCTAAACCAGCAAGAATGCTTTTTAATGGTGGACAATATTTCAATTTCAATGAATCCAAAGATGGCCATGATGGATAACAATTTTCTGGGCAAATGCTAATGATGTTTGGCAACTCATCGAGTTCTAGACTTTTCAGAGCTTGAAGCTTGACGATATGGAACTCATTTTCATTCAGATTCCGATTGCAGAACAGATCTTCAGCTTCATGATTGGATTGGCCAAATACATATTTCAATTGAGAAGCTCTTTGTATTACCACCTCTTCCAATTGTAGCAGGCCCCGGGCAAAAGACATTGGCATTAAGTATTCCAGTTGTTCACAATTTCCAATAAAAAGCTTTTTTAATTTTGGGAACAATGGATTATAACTCCTTAGATTATCACCATCTAAAATAATCTCCTCTGCCTCATTTGCTATTATATGCTTCAATTGATCACAGTAACTTATGCTCAGCTCCTCTAATTTCTCAAAACCACCATGATGAGGTGGGCCAAGGAACAAAGTCTCCAAATGATTTACACCCCTAAATTCTAGCTTGGTCAAGTTGCAGAAGACAATTCCATTCTGACACATAAGAAATCATGTCAATCACACACTCTATCTCATCAGAATCAAGGACTATAATTAAGCTTATTCAACTCCTATTCATACCAGCTCCTATTGTTTTAAGTAAGTCATATGTATATATGATAATTTTTCTTTGATACTGAAGATTACCCAAAACTCTCCCCAAAACACACATTACTTATATTACAATCATAAAATTTAACATTCTATCATAAATTTATTAAGTTTTAGCACATTAGCAAAAGGAGATTTTCAGTTTTCCAAAATTTAAGAAAGTTTTTGTTGACTTGAAACTAATTTTCCTTAACTAGTCTAACATTTCATTGTCAATATAGGCATCAAAAAGTGAAAATACTTTTTCTTAATAATTAAATTTTGGGCACACCAATAAATAGAAAGCAAACATTGATATATGATCTGAAATGAAAAATCACAAGTCACAGTACATAATTATTCATTATGGAATTCAAGCAAAACAAAAAGAAACCAACTGAAATTTTAAAAATTATAAAACAAAAACAGCTGAAATTTTTACTAATCCTTGAACATAAGATGACATTTGTAACGTATAAACAAAGAACTGGATGAAGCCAGTATATATAAAAATAGATTAGAGGAAGGATTACCTTTGTGGTGGTGTGATCCAGTTGTCTGAATTCTAAACCAGCAAGAATGCTTTTTAATGGTGGACAATATTTCAATTTCAATGAATCCAAAGATGGCCATGATGGATAACAATTTTCTGGGCAAATGCTAATGATGTTTGGCAACTCATCGAGTTCTAGACTTTTCAGAGCTTGAAGCTTGACGATATGGAACTCATTTTCATTCAGATTCCGATTGCAGAACAGATCTTCAGCTTCATGATTGGATTGGCCAAATACATATTTCAATTGAGAAGCTCTTTGTATTACCACCTCTTCCAATTGTAGCAGGCCCCGGGCAAAAGACATTGGCATTAAGTATTCCAGTTGTTCACAATTTCCAATAAAAAGCTTTTTTAATTTTGGGAACAATGGATTATAACTCCTTAGATTATCACCATCTAAAATAATCTCCTCTGCCTCATTTGCTATTATATGCTTCAATTGATCACAGTAACTTATGCTCAGCTCCTCTAATTTCTCAAAACCACCATGATGAGGTGGGCCAAGGAACAAAGTCTCCAAATGATTTACACCCCTAAATTCTAGCTTGGTCAAGTTGCAGAAGACAATTCCATTCTGACACATAAGAAATCATGTCAATCACACACTCTATCTCATCAGAATCAAGGACTATAATTAAGCTTATTCAACTCCTATTCATACCAGCTCCTATTGTTTTAAGTAAGTCATATGTATATATGATAATTTTTCTTTGATACTGAGGATTACCCAAAACTCTCCCCAAAACACACATTACTTATATTACAATCATAAAATTTAACATTCTATCATAAATTTATTAAGTTTTAGCACATTGGCAAAAAGAGATTTTCAGTTTTCCAAAATTTAAGAAAGTTTTTGTTGACTTGAAACTAATTTTCCTTAACTAGTCTGACATTTCATTGTCAATATAGGCATCAAAAAGTGAAAATACTTTTTCTTAATAATTAAATTTTGGGCACACCAATAAATAGAAAGCAAACATTGATATATGATCTGAAATGAAAAATCACAAGTCACAGTAGATAATTATTCACTATGGAATTCAAGCAAAATAAAAAGAAACCAACTGAAATTTCAAAATTCATAAAACGAAAACAGCTGAAATCTTTATTAATCCTTGCACATAAAAATAGATTAGAGGAAGGATTACCTTTGTGATGATGTGATCCTGTTGTCTGAATTCTAAACCAGCAAGCATGATGTTTAATTGTGCACAATCCGTCAATTCCAATGAATCCAAAGATGGCCATGATGGATAACAATTTTCTGGGCAAATGCTAATGATGTTTGGCAACTCATCGAGTTCTAGACTTTTCAGAGCTTGAAGCTTGACGATATGGAACTCATTTTCATTCTGATTGCATAACAGATCTTCAGCTTCATGATTGGATTGGCCAAATACATATTTCAATTGAGAAGCAAATCGTATTTCCAAATTTTCCAATTGTAGCAGGCCCTGGGCAAAAGACACTGGCATTAAGTATTCCAGTTGTTCACAACGTCTAATGAAAAGCGTTTTTAATTTTGGGAACAATGGACTCCTTGGATTATCGCCATTTGAAACAATCTCCTCAACCTCATTCGCTATTATATGCCTCAGTTGATCGCAGTCACTTATGTGCAGCTCCTCTAATTTCTCAAAAAGACCATGATGTGGTCGACCAAGGAAGAAATTCTGCAAATGCTTCATCCCTGATATTTCTAGATGAGTCAAGTTGGAGAAAACGGTTCCAATCTGATAAAAAGAATTGGTGATGCCAACCACACACTCTACCTCGTCTGAATCATGGACTATAAGCTGAGTCAACTCATTCATACCGCCTCCTATTTTTTGAACTAAGTCAGGGATGATGCTTTTACAACCTCTATGAATTCCCCCAAGAGAGAGAACCTCTGCTCTTTGAATCAAACCATCAACTGTTGCATTTGAGGAGCAAGTATCAAAATATTGGACGGATAAATATCTTGTGATAGAATAATCTCCGTAATCAAATTCTTTGAAACTCTCTCCTATTTCTATATGGTACCTTTGCAATTCAAATACTTGGGTAACGCTATTTTTACCAAACAATTCAACACTGTTTTCATCTTTGTCTTCCCATGTATTGCCAACAAAATACAATTCTTCTAGTTGTGAGCTTCTTTCAATCACTCTACAAGGATTCTTTTCAATTTTGCATTCTGACAAATCCAACAATCTCAAATATTTTAGATTTGCCACTCCATCAGGTAATTCATGGAATGAACAATTCAATAACAAAAGAGACTCAATTGTCTTTAGGCTACATACAAAGGAGATGTCACCTAACTGCCATCCAAATAGCATTAGACAACAAAGATTTGTTAAGGATTGGATTGGCTTTGACATCTGCAAGATTGGATTTTCCCAACCTTTATTGTGAAGAACCAAAACTCTGAGCTCCTTTATTCCGCTGAAGGATTCATTTGGCACTTCCACTCCATTTTCTAAATCTGTATTGATGACTAGACACTCAAGTTTGGGACAATACAATTGATCTAAGAATTCCTCCACTTTACACCATAAATATCTTATTGGCCTCTCTTTCAAAATTGAATGTTCCTGTAATTCCTTTTTACTTCTTTCCTCCCCTATGATAATCTTATTCTCAGTGCTTGCTATCCACAAGGCTACATCCCGAACCAAGTCATGCATTTTGATGCAATTTTCTTCATCACCTTTCAACAACAAACAAGAATCTATAAGCTTATTTTTTGCTCTACTCACTTGGTTCCTTGCCCTTTTATTGGAGTCCACCTTCCCAAATAGGCCTAACCCTATTGCAAATCTAGTCAAAATTTCCACTTCAATTTCATAATCTTCTGGAAAGAAAGAACATAATAAGAAGAATGACTTGACATCTCTACTCCTTAGATTATCATAGCTTAACTGCAAACATTTATATGGATCTGGCAGACCTGGTTCAATATCCATTGGTCTAGAATCCCTTAAAGTATCCCGTGCTTCTTCCCATTCAACCAGCTCCTTACCCTTTAAAGAGCTTGCCACAGCAGCAATGGCTACTGGTAAACCTTTGCACTCATTTGCAATTTCCTTTCCCACATCCTTGAAAGTATCAAAGTTGTCATCAGTTATGCCAGCATGTTTTAGGAATAAACTCCACGATTCTCCACCATCCAAAACTGACAGTGGAATCACCTTTTGACATTCCATGGTACTACATACTGATGAACTACGTGTAGTCAAAAGAACATGACAACCTTGTGGTATCCCTATGACTTCAAAATCAAGCATTTCCCATACATCATCAAGTATTACAAGAATCTTTCCCCTGTTACTCAATGCCATGGACAATCTTCTTGCTCTTTCAGGTTCGTTTTCTTCCAGCTCAAATTTGATGCCTAAAGAACCTGCAATGCTGGCTTGAATTTTTCTAATGTCTGGATGATTAGACACAACAACAGTGAGAACTTTTTCAAAAAGTCTTAGTTTCTCTGCTTCCTTACCCACTTCTTTTACCAAGGTGGTTTTACCAGAACCACCCATCCCATGCACTCCAATCCTACGGATCCCATCATCTTTCAGTGCTTCCATAATTTGATCATATGCCCGTTTTCTACTTTCAAATGAAATGAAACCTTCGGAAGAATAGTATTCCATACCTCGAAGTGTAGCAAGGCGAGCGAATTCACTGAACTTACAGTTACCTTTGACTTGTGTCAGTTCCTCTGTTTTCTTTGCCAACCTCCTGCCCAAGCGGTAACGCTGAATACAATTAGGACACCATCCACATCCAGCACTGTGTATAGTAGTTTCTTCTTGTAACTTGTCCACTTCAGTTATGAGATTCTCAGCATCTTCTAACCATTTCCGAACTTCATCCCCAATTGTTTCAGTTCTTCTATGGGCCCTTTTAGCACGCTCTTCTATGCTTTGTTGTGTTTCAATCAACTCCTGCTTATTTTTACCAAGGTTTTCAACAATATTATTGAAGTAGAACAAGTAACGTGCTTGATGCGCTGCTTTGTTTATCAAACTAGTTATTATGTCAGCCACAACATTTACACCAATGGCCACCGCCGCCATTGAAACAGGGTAGCCTGAGTAAAAGAGTCAATAATACTAATTAACTACGAAGCCATATAAACATATGCAATTAATGTTGTATAAATAGTAAACAATACGAAAATTAGAAGTGATCGAGTCCTTGGTATTCACAAATGACAAACAATATAGAGCTACTGAGTAACAAAGAAAAGTTACCTAATCAATCAGATCAAAATTTCATGGGATTTTGCAAAGCTCAACAAAGTCTTGTTAATTTGAGATGTTGGCAAATGTGTATGGGTTGTGTGAGCGTCAGTGGTGTGTAAATAATATGTATGAATGAATCTTCAATTTAGATTCGTAAATATAAAGACACATAAGGCATGATGTATATGAAAGGGAATTAGAAAAAATGGTTTAGAACTTAAAAGAGAACCAAGGAATGCTTGGGTTAAATCAATCGTCTGAATAATGGGTCAATATGGAGTTATGGAAAAATTTTGTGCTCTTATCAAAATTTGGTAAATTTGTGTGTTAAAATCTCTTATAAATATAATAATAAAAAAATTCAAAGATTTAATAAAATCTCTTCTAAAAATCCTTATACTAACGATGCATTTCATAAAACTAAAAGACTTTAAACTGAAAATTTATATATTTCATAGATAAAAAATGAGTTTAAATTTGATCTTATTTAATATAAAATTGCGTTCGTTTATAATTCTTTTGTTTAAATTAAAGTTTTTACTTAGTAGCAAAAGTTTTATATTTTATAACTTTTAAAATATCTTTTTATGTTTTACAACATTTCTTAATTTATAGAGGCTAACCTATTATACCAACAGACAAACTAGCCCTTCTAAAATTAGGCTAACTACTATTTATTTGGGTACTCTAATTTTGTTCACATTGATGATCTTTTCTGTCCTCTTCTAATTTGCCCAACTAGTATTCTAAACTCAATTAGTCCAAAATATTTTTATACATAAAATATTTATTTTCAATATCACTAGCCTGTATCCTTAATCTTGCATAAAAGAAAAGTAATTGACATACATAATAATATAAAAAATATTACTTGCACACATTCTCTTTATGCATAATTACGAATAAAATAATACAATTGCACACAACTATTAATATGTGAACTTTGTAAGTAATATTGCTCAAAGCATGCCGCTATGTATAAAGAAAAGAAAATATTACTCAAAATATATTAAAATACTTGACAAATGAATATATTCATGCTAGCTTAAGTCATTCATATCCAAGAAGGAAATTTGGCACTCACCTATAAAAGGATGAACCAGGTACCTATATACATTAAAAAATTAAACGTAAAACCAAACATTGGTTTTCTACAAATGACCATTTTCAATTTTGTCCCTAATAAATAATTTTTTCAATATGTGACAACATTAAATGATGAGATGAACTTTATTCTAGGCTAGCAAACCGAAAATAGTGAAATTAGTGAAAAACTATACTTATTTTCTTGGTAACAAGGAAGAGCACTGCTATGGATAATGAGAAAACAACAAATGGGGTTGGGTTGGGGTTAGATCTCTCAACCCTAAGGTCACCATATGAGAGGGGCATGGACTATGACCAGTAGCTAAAGCTCGAAGTCGAAAAACTATGCTTATTTTGGTTGTGTGAAAGGGGATAATTATATTGTAGGAAGGAAATACTTTATAGTTGCTAAATTTTTTATCCACCGTACATTGTTGCTTCTGACTCCGTTTTTTTTTTTTTTGGACATTATATAGATAGAGATATATTTTTTAGCTAAAAATATGAGGATATTGGGATTCAAACTTGAGACCTTAAACAGTTTAAGAAATTTCTAGACCAATTATGTTGTATGTACTTGTGTATTCTGATTTTTTTTTTTATGGTTACAAAAAGGGGAAAAAGAAAAAAGACACTACCATCTAAAAAAACAACTGTCATCTTATTTGCCAACAAAGTTACATAAACTATATAAGATAAAACACTATTTGGCCCTTACAATTGTAGGGTCAAATATTTGGCTCATACCATGCATTTATATTAGAACAAAACTTCGGTAAAATTTCATAAGTGTTGGTGGTACTGTTTTCCTATTAAAACATCACATGTATATTATTTTTTACACATCAGCACCACTTCATCTCCCTCTCCATGTTCACACATTTATCTTAATTTTCTTCCGAGGTTTAGCTGCCATCGCTGATTCCTCGAGAACAGGCTCTGTCCATCTCATTCTCATGTTATTCTCTATTTGGTTCCTTGTCACTTCACTTACCACTCACACTCGAAATCGTGATGTTTAAAAATCAAACCCCCGACTCCTCTTCACAATCAACTGCTGAAGGCAATTGATTCACATTGATTCCATAAAAATGTATGTTTTTTTTTTTTTTTTTCAGGGAAAAGAACCCGCAAAAGGTAGAGAAGAAAAGGAAAGTAAACCAGATCTAGAACCCAAAATCATGCAGATTTAAAAGTGAAGAGAAAATCAAGCAGACAATCAAATAATACTCACTTGAGGAAGTTAAAGCCTCGTTCAAAGAGGGTTTCTAAAGGTTGGAACCAGAGGGAGAGGAGGAGTAACTAGAAGAAGAAACGAGATTGAGGTGTAGACGAATTGGAGGATTCTAAGGGAAGCTCAAGCTTAGACTCAAACCCAAATCTTCTTTCTGAACCGTCATCTCTAATATTTGCAAGAAAAATCAAAATCAAAATCAAAACCTTTTTGCGGCAAAACAAGTTTGTGAGTGAACTCGAAGATTGAGTTTGTAGTCACAAGGCACAGGATTTCGGAGAGAAAGAGAGTGAGATTTTGTTTTGAAGAGTAGAGAGAGAATTGGAAGGTGTGGTGGGTTGGGTTTCTTTGTTTTTCTATTTTGTGTTCTAACAGAAAAAAAAAAAAATAATATAACGTGTGAACATAAAAAGAAGGGTGAGATGGCGCTGATGTGTAAAAATAATGCATATAATATGTTTTAATACAGGAACAACACCACCAACACCTGTGAAACTTTACCTAAGTTTTGTATTATTTGTCATTTAAATTGTTGCTGTATTTATTATGAGACTNTCTATTTTGTGTTCTAACAGGAAAAAAAAAAAATTGATATAACGTGTGAACATAAAAAGAAGGGTGAGATGGCGCTGATGTGTAAAAATAATGCACATAATATGTTTTAATACAGGAACAACACCACTAACACCTGTGAAACTTTACCTAAGTTTTGTTATTTATATTATTTGTCATTTAAATTATTGCTGTATTTATTATGAGACTCTATTCAGCTCAGACGAAAAAGCTACAATGATGTTCTAATTGAAAAATAGTACTTGTTTCCTAAACGTAACCATACTCACATCTGTCACTTAAACTATCAATTATTAAAATAAATATATAAGAAAGCATACATCTAAAAACTGTATTATGATTAATCATTAGGAGAATGGTGTGCATTACTTAAAGAGCCAGATCATTGATTAAAACTCAGTAACATAGTTTTTTTTTTTTTTTTTTTTAATGTGAAACTAGATAAAATAGTTTTAGCTCTTATTCTTCTCTTAGAATCAAAATCCTAGTTTTTTTTTTTTTTTGTCAAAATAGCATTGTAGCTAACTGGTACTAAAGTCGTCCTTAAACAGGTTTATAAGTTGTGTTTAAACTCCAAATCATAATGAAAAGAATCATAATTTTTGGGCTTGAACCACTCTCATCGAATTTTGTTAGGCTGATGGTGTTATTTCTTTGTAGCTTATGCCATTTAATTGTTTCAGCCTACCACCGTTTTGTTTTGTTTGTTTTTTGTTTTTTAACTACTTTGATTACAACTCTGGGTAACCTTGAACAATTGTATAACCTAACCTTAAACAACTGAACAAGTGTGAAGAGTTGTATATATTTATAGTGGACTTATTGACTATTTATAAAGCGCCAGAATTACTTAGGAACAGTCTCCGCAAATAACAATGGTCATGCAGGAAAGACACGCTTATTATTCAATTCGCCATCAAGCAAGCAAAACCTAGATTTAAAAGACAGATAAGTGATTTACAAAAGCAAACTAAACCAAGATTTCAAAAAAGATTTTGTAGGGGTTACCTGTTTTCCTCGATTTCCTCGTAACTTGTTGCTACCTTGGTACTGATTCTCTTCTCCAATCTTTCACCAGCAACAAAAGGAAGCAGCAACTTCAGTAAACTAACTAGGAGCTTAGCTTATCAACCTGCCACACACCATAAACATCATTTATGAGATAGAAATTCTTGGTTTCTTTACTTCCAAACTTTTACGAAAATCATTTTATTTCTTATGGATAGTTTCTTTGTTCCCTCATCCATGAACAATAGTGAAATAATAATGGTACTTTTGACTTCTCTTGGTTAGGTAGAATTCATCATATCATGCTGTTATTGATTTTTGTTATTTTTTGTTCTGAAATATTTATAATTATTTTCTGTTATGACAAAGTATGCCGTAGACAAATGAATTGAGTACAAATAGAGAGAATTGTTTGGCTCATTCTACTTTCTGAAATTTTTAGGCATACAACTCCAGTACCGAAACTATTGTTTATTGATGATTTTCCTCAACAGCTATGTGTTGGGTTTTATAGGCCGTAGCCTTTACAGGGAGCTAGTGTCCTTTAATAGATAACTATTCATTAGATAACTCATATACTAGATAACTACTCTACTGTTACTGGTACCTATCTATTATTATAATGCAACTCTACTTAGACTCCTACTAGACTAGATAACTATTGCCCGCATAACTCTTTATTCTATTGGTACTTCTTCAGTCAAACCAGAACTCTTACTGCCATAAACCAGAAACATCCCAAGTGCATGTGCCATGCACCCTCATGCATTACTGCATGTAACGTGGGTTGGGTTTTCTACTTCTACTGCTGGTTCTTCTGTAGTTCATTGTATCACTAATGGTGTTAGTTCTTTGTAGTTTGTGTTTGATGGTGCTTTGGTAGTATATATGCTTTTACATATCCCGGATAATCATCTTCAATGATAAGTTTTTATCTACCTTTGAAAAAAAAAAATGTATATTTCGTAAGGAAAAAATATTTATAGCATATTATTTTTAATTATATATTTATATAGTGCTTTTAAATATATAATTGGTACCTTGAAACTATTTTAGAATATATCTTGCTAAAAAGAGGCTTGTTTATTTGAGATATGATATATAAATTAGGGGAAATCAATGGCTACTTCTACCTCTTTATACCTTTAAGATGGCCTCCCAATGAAAATGCTCAAGCTCCCGCCAATATGACAACCGCTAAACTTGCAGAGAAATTGAGACACTAGAAATCTATGTTTCTATGAATGAAAACGGACTAATGGTCTCTTTATAGTGCTCTGTGAATAACAATATGGTCATGCAGGAAAGAAAAGACTTTAAACTTATATTCAAGTATCAAGAAAGAATTTATTGATAATCTCTGATATTAGCCAAGAATGCAAGAAGAACCAAACTTACTCAAAACCAAGATTTAAAATATGAATTCGTCACAAGTTGGCACAACCTTGGTGTTAATCATTCACTTTTCCAATCTTCACCAGCAACACGGAAAACCAACTAGCTCAGTGAACTAGAGGAGCCTAGCTTATATATACCTGTCACACACCATACAAATATCTTATGCATCTGTGATTTTTTTTTTTTTTTTGGGTTTCTTTACATATTAAATTCTGGGGAAATCATTTTATTCCTAGTTTTTTTTTTTTACTGCATCCCACAAACAATGAAGGCAACAAAGTAAAAAGTGTTCTAAAAATGACTTATAAATGATTTACAACTTATTTTTGATTTATTTCTAACTTTGAAGGCTCAGGAACAACAGAAACTCTAACCCCGTGGCCTACTACACATTTAATTCACTTTGTTCTCTAAAACTTTAAGAGTTAGAGTTGAATAGAGTTTAAATGTTTAATATTTCATCTCAATTATCTTTGGACACAAGGAAGCATGGACCAACTGTCCTGCATTTCACTTGAAGAATTGTCATGTTTTTAATCCTCGCCAAAGTTGGCTCGTGTTAATATGACCTTTTTAGTTGTACTAGTTTTTTGTTGAATTATGGTATGAACTATTAGTCCTAAGTGTTATGTGATCTATTGCCGTGGACATGTTAATTTGCTTATTAAAGATTAGGGTAAAGTTTCAAATTGTCTTATTTCTAGTTTCTCTAATACTGTCCCATATCTTCTAAGGTTCGATACATGTCTTACTAAGAACAAATCTTAAACATACTAAGTATAGTAAATCTTATATCTTTTCTTAGTATATTGTTTCCCTTCTATTATCTTTTATTGTAATGACCTAGAGATTCATTAACTAGTTTGAAAACTATTGTTCAAACTTCAAAGTGCATTATTTTCCTATAATCAAAATCCTAGTTTTTTTTTTTTTTTTTNTCCTATTTTTTTTTTTTTTGGCTCGTTCTACTTTCTGAATTTCTGAGGCTAATGGTGTCATTTCTTTGTAGTTTGTGTCTATTGAATTGTTTCGAACTATGTTGTTTTATGGTTCTTTTGTAGTATATATGCTTTTACATATCCTAGATAATTATCTTCAATTATAATTTCTTATCTACCTTCGAAAAAAACAAGTGTATTTTTTGCAAGAAAAAATATTTATAGCATATTATTTTTAATTATATATTTATATAGTGCCTTCAAATATGTAAATGGTAACATATATAAAAAAAAAAAAGTCTATATTAATTGTACCTTAAATTATCCAAGAAATATTTTGGGATATTTCTTGCTATAAGAAGGATTGTTTATTTGACATATGATATATAAGTGGAGATCAACCACTATACCTTTGTGAATTCTTTGTTCAAATTCAAAGTCGTATCAAGATAAATACCGAAAAAAAAAGAAAGAAAAATCAATAACAATGTGTAGCTCTTTATACCTTTAAGATGGCCTCCCAATAAAAATGCTCAAGTTCCCACCAATATGACGACCGCGACACTTATAGAGAAATTGAGACACTAGAAATCTTTGTTTCTATGAATGAAAACGGACTTATGGTCTCTTTATAGTGCTCTGCGAATACAAACTGGTCATGCAAAAAAGGAAAGACTTTAAACTTATATTCAATTATCAAGAAAGAATTTATAGATAATCTCTCATGTTAGCCAAGGACGCNACCGCGACACTTACAGAGAAATTGAGACACTAGAAATCTTTGTTTCTATGAATGAAAACGGACTTATGGTCTCTTTATAGTGCTCTGCGAATACAAACTGGTCATGCAAAAAAGGAAAGACTTTAAACTTATATTCAATTATCAAGAAAGAATTTATAGATAATCTCTCATGTTAGCCAAGGACGCCAGAAGAACCAAACTTACTCAAAACCAAGATTTAAAATATGAATTCGTCACAAGTTGTCACAACCTTGGTGCTAATCATTAACTTCTCCAATCCTTACCAGCAACAAAGAGATCCAACTAGTTCAGTGAACTAGAGAAGCCTAGTTAATACCTGTCACACACCACACAAACATTTTATGAATCTCTGAATTTCTTTTTGGTTTCTTTATATATTAAATTCTGGGGAAATCATTTTATTCTAGTTTCCTTCTTCCCGCATCCCACGAACAGTCAATGCAACAAAGGAACAAGTGTTCTAAAATGACTAATCAATGATTTACAAAACAGCAAACAAAACCAAGATTTAGTAGATTTTACCGGTTTTTCACGAGTTCCTCACAAGTTGTCACTGCCTTAGTGCTGATTCTCTTCTCCAATCTTCACCAACAACAAAGAGAAGCAGCAAGTTAAGTCAACAACCTAGGAACTTAGCTTAGCTTTTTATTTAGTGGTGGTGACCAATATGTTTTCCCTGTTTTATTAGCTCTTTCCCCTTAGTTTATTTGCCTTTAGCGTTATTTGATCCCTTTCTATAAATTATTAGGGCATTGGCATTTGAACCGTGGACTTTCTAGTTTCTGACAGCTGTAGCTGGCCATTAGCTTTCATATAATTTTGACTAGTGAAGGAAACAGGCATAAAAATCTCTTTCTGCAGATATTTTAAGGGTGATTCTCACAAATAATGTTCATAAATTATGGCAGTTGAGATATAAAAGTCACCTAAGTCTATGGTTTTGTTATATAAAATCCTTGGAAGAACCGTAAATTGCGATGGAAGGCTCAAATTGTCCATGTGCGTCATGTGGATAGCTATTGGAATTGGAAACTGTTTGTGTCAAATGGGACAAGGTAGAATATAAATATCCTTTTTTTT
>QAOA01004646.1:60279-70758 GCA_003255065.1 Cercis canadensis
CTATTCTCATGCACTTTACTCGTTAAAGTGTGACCTTATTTTAGAGGTCCAAATTTTAATTTCTAATTAGTAATTAAAAACCTTAAATACAATAAACCTTATATCTTTTTATAAGAGGAAACAGTAAAGTCGGCGATTGAGAGTTTTTTTAAAACTATAAGAGAAAAGTCACATTTGTAAAAGCTTTGTAGATAATATTACTGAAAGCATATAAAAATAGTAGAAAATGTATCTCATGTTACTGTCACGACCTTAACACCTGAATATATTATTAATTCCTAGCTCAACCCTTTCATGTCCAAGAAGTTAAATTAGGGTCACTCACCTCTAAATAAATGAATGAGGTACCTATTTCACATTAATAGATTAAAAGTAAAATCCTAAATTGGTCCACTACAAATGGTTAATCTCAATTCTATTGCTAATTTCACTTAAAGGTTAGTGATTTGTACTTTTGTTTTTTAACCAAAGGTTTGTCAACATCTAAAACTAAGCTATATATATAATTAGAAAAAATTCTAAAAACTCCCTTAAATTATGTTTTTATTGTACTTTATCCCTCATGTTTCAAAAACGTAGGAAATACCTCCTTAAACTTTCAAAATGTGCACTTTACCTCCCGACTCTGACGTCTGTCTATTAATATGCACATGATGTGATTAATCTGGGCTATAGTGTAATTTTATAGGGGTATAAATAAAAATAAATTTATAAAAATTAGAGTCAAAAATAATATTTAAAGAGTGTTAGGGTTAATACATCTAAAACGAATGAGGAACGGGGTACAATCCAGTAAAAACATGGCACATCTCGTTTTAGTAAACCTAATATCTCATATGCCTTTAATTTTTTAAAAAGCAAGAAGGGAAAAAATAATAAATCCCTTCGTCAAGAACAATTATAAAATGGAAGTGGGGACCACCAAAAGGAAATATTATTTATCTCTCTCTCTCTGCGCTACTACCGTTGCTTCAAAGTACCTTTTCCTTGCTTTTTTTTTCTAGTTATTTTTTTTTTTGGTTGCACTAATCTTTTAATTTCTAATTAGTAATTAAAAACCTTAAATACAATAAACCTTATATCTTTTATAAGTGAAATTTTTCACTACAATTATAATATAAATACTGGTAGGAAAGAAAAGTCACCTACGCTAATTTCATTTTATTCAATTTTTTTTTTTTCCTTTTACTTATTTGATGTTACCTTGCTTCACATATATTTGGTTTTTTTTTTTTTTCCTTGTGTTGTGTACCACTTCATAACTTCGAAAAATAATTGTTTCTCACTATCTAATATGTAAAATTTTAGTTGTATAGGAAGGGTGGAGTCCCATTAAAATTTAACTAGCCCAAGTAAATTCAGATGTTATCAAATATCAAAGATCCACACTTGCTGAACTTCGGAAACTCAGAATTGGTACAAGGTCTGCTAGAAATTCACACGCTAAAAATCTAACTACTTAAGAATAAATAGTCTCTGTAAATACCAATTATCATACCAAAAAAAAAAAAGCAAGAATGAAAAGAAGGTTTCCTAAGTATTACCTGTTTCCCACGATTTCCTCTCAAGTTGTCGCTACTTTGATGCTGATTTTCTCCTCCAATCTTCTACAGGAAAAAAGAGAGAAGCAGCAATTTCAGTAAGAAGAATCAAACCCAGTCAAAGATTCAAGATGGATGATAAGTGATTTACAAAAGCAAAAAAAAAAAAAAGGTTTCCTAAGTATTACCAGTTTTCCACAATTTCTTTTCCAATCTTCGCGAGGAACAAAGAGAGAAGCAGCAAGTTCATTGAACTAGTTAGAACATTAGCTTAGTTGTTCTGTAGCAATCAACGATAACAAGTCTTTGTCCCTTTTAATGCTTGGTTGGTTTTGCCTTATCTACAACTTTACCTTTGCATTATTGGAGGCTTTGCATTTGGACCATGGAGTCCAAAAACAAATTTTTGGAAGATAATAAGTTGTTTATATAAACTTATCAACACACAATTTTATTTGCATATAAACACTTATCCAAATGAAGCTTTAATTACACAGGTAAGAGTAAAGAAGCTCCAATAAGTCTAAGGTATGTTATCTAAATGGGGTCTTAATTACACATGTAAGGCATTATATAAACATTTTTGTCATAGATTTTAGTATTTTTGGCTACGACTCTAAATTCGAACACAACTATAAACTCTTAGAACAATTTTAGTACCACTTAACTTCAAGCTATTTGGTATCTCGTCATATTAAAAAAAATATAAGTTTAGTTAAATTCATTACAAATATAAAGCAAAGTGGTGCATAAGTGAAAGTACTCCAATTTTATATCCCACTCTATATCTAAAAGCAGTTTCTAATTAGAAAATTAAGCATGCCCCAAAAAGACGTAACTAGAAAATGTTAGGGGCAGTTCTACTTATTTACCCGGATCTATTGCACCAATACTTGCACTATTGTTTTGAGCTCATTACCCCTTGATCTATTTGTATTGTTTGCAATGTCCCTCTCCAGTAATATAATGGTAAACCACTCCAAAGATGGGCAATATATATAGCCTAGCAAAAATTGACAAATTACTGAAAATAATACTTGGTAAATTGTCTAAATATCACTATTTCTTACAAATTTTACTTAGTTTTCACATATTTACAAGCAATTAATCCATTGAAAACACACATGTGATCCTTAATTGGACACAGTTGCATAATATGGTCATATACATAATACATGTTGTTAGATATATGAATGCCACGTTTTGACTATTATTTTTTTTATAAATGTAGATATGGCAAATAGGTATGGATTGGGTATGGGTTTTTGAAACTAAGAAACTGATGCTTTCTGCCAAAATAAAAGAACCCAAAGATTATTCATATGTATTTTATTAACCAGCCCAATCAATTTGGGCCAATGTAATTTGATACATAGCCCAGCCCAACATAAATATTAACCACTATATATGATTTAGTTTTTTATTAGGAAAAAAAAAAAAAGAAATTTGGTCTTTTATTATTTATCAATTTTATTCTTTAAGTTTGACTTTTTAACAACTAAACATATTGAAGGACAATAATTTTTGTTGTCTTTATGACAAAAGTAGAAAAAAGAAATTTGACCATCTTATAATAGCACCAAGAAAAACAAAAACAATTATATTATAAAATAATGACGTGTACACAAAATTCAATAACTACAATTTTAAGTAGCTATTACTTGTACAATAAGAATTTAATTGTGACTGATTACATTTTTAGAAGTACAAACAGCAGTCTAAACTTTAATTTCCAATTATTGATAAGAAAATTATGAGTGATAGGAGCTACTTTTAATAAGAGATATATTATGAGATCAATAAACTTTTCTATCAACTTAAAGCTTAAGCTATATCCATGCCTCCGTTTCTATGGACAAACTTTTATGCAATAGCTTATTTGTTGATGTTATTTTATTACTAGAATTGTTTCCCCTAACAAATATCTTGCTTTTTTGTTCTAATTTTATTTCTTGTCATATATATGCAACAAAAAGAGTTACAAAAGAACAACAGTATATAACCAAATTAATATTTTTGCTCCTGCAAATTGAATTCACTCTTTAATTCTGTTTCCAAAATATCATATGTATAAGCAATATAGGAAGCTTATTTGTGAAGGATGAAGTATTAAACCAAATGGTACCATGTAGTGCGTACCTTCATATATTCGCCTCAAGTTCTCAAGAGTAACGCTCGACATCAAAGACAGTTTGGGACAATTAAGCACAACACGGTTTCTCACAGTCTCCAACTCAATTCCTTTGTAGACTTCACGGAGGTTTGGCAGTTGTACAAGTATAAGATGTTCCAATTCGGGAAACTTAACCTGCACCTGCTCCTTTGTGTCACCCTTTTCACATGCAATTACTTCCTCTAGCTCAGAGGCTTCTTTTATAGTGAGGAAAGTTAGTTTTGGAAGCTCAACGGATGGGGTGAAAGGGAAGAGACATTTCAACTTGTTGCACTCTTCGACATAAAGAGAAGTTAGCTGTGGCAAGCATACTTGTCCTGAATGAGGATTTGATAGGTTTTTATTTTCCTCATCCTCTTCAATGATTTGCTGCAATTCTTCGCACTTTATTATCTCTAGCTTCTTTAACTGGTTAAGGCTTATCAAGATGGAGGTAGAGAAGATAACTTTCAATTTTCCACATCTTTCAATGCTCAAACTCTGAAGATTTTGGAGGCACAGAAAATGTTTGTGAGCTTTCCATATATACTTCAGTTCAGGTAGACAGTACAAGTTCAAGTATATTAAGCCTGCGGTCACTTGTTGTCCATCCATAGGAAGTCCTTGGAGATCAAAAAGACCATCTATTTCAGAGTTCTCCCCAACAGATAGTGATTTTAAATTTTGCACACGTGAAACAATTGCTGCTCCTAATTCCTGTAAAGCATACCATATGTCTGTCAAATTCTATGAAATCATAGGACTACCTACAACCCTTACCACAACATGGTCACTTACACTAATAAAATATATAATTTAAGTTGAATCTTAAACTTTAACATTCTACCATAAATCTATTGAGCTGTGGCACATTGGCAGAAAATGATTTCCCCTTTGCCAAGGCAGAAGTCACTTTCCACCAAAATTTAAGACAGTTATTCTCACTACAAACGTTGAAAAATGAAGAAACGTTTATTAATATAATTCATTTTCTACAAAACAAGCACAGCATGAAATAGAAATCAAAGGGAGTTATAGAATCTGAAATGAAAAATCACGAGTCAGAGTAGGAACGGGTGTTGGTGGAATTTGAAACTCCTGCAACGATGGAACAGCTAAATAAAATATATAACTAGAGCATTTTCTATTTTAAGGAACTTGGCAGTTAATTATAAAAATAAAGAAAATCTGGACTTCCATTTTAACTTTTTATTATAGTTATGTTTTGGTGATAAAAGAAAATATTGGATGATGCCAATATATGTCAGAGGAAGGATTACCTTTGTGATGGTGGGATCCTGCTGTCTCAATTCCAAACCGACAATGCAATTTTTGATGTCTACTTGTGGATAATTCCACAATCGCAATGATTCCAAAGATGGCCATGTTGGATAACAGTTTTCAGGGAAAATGCTAATGATATTTGGCAAGCCAACGAGCTATAGACTTTTCAGAGCATGAAACTTGATGATATGGAACTCATCTACATGATTGGATTGACAAAATACATATTTCAATTGAGAAGCAAATACTATGTCCAACTTTTCCAATTGTCGCAGGCCCCGGGCATAAGAGATTGGCATTAAGTATTCCAGTTGTTCACAATTTCCAATAGAAAGCTTTTTTAATTTTGGGAACAATTGATTATCATCATCTGAAATAATCTCCTCTGCCTCATTTGCTAGTATATGCTTCAATTTATCACAGTAACTTATGTGCAGCTCCTCTAATTTCTCAAAACCACCATGATGAGGTGGGCTAAGGAACAAAGTCTCTAAATGATTTAGACCCCAGAATTGTAGCTTGGTCAAGTTGCAGAAGACAATTCCATTCTGACACAAATAATAAGTCATGTCAATCACACACACTCTATCTCATAAGAATCAAGGACTATAATTAAGCTTAATCATCTCCTATTCATATCAGCTCCTATTGTTTTAAGTAAGTCATATGTATATATGATAATTTTTCTTTGATATAGAGAATTACCCAAAATTCGCCCCACAACACAAATTACTTATACTACAATCATAAAATTTAACATTCTATCATAAATTTATTAAGTTGTAGCACATTGGCAAAAAGAGATTTTCAGTTTTCCAAAATTTAAGACAGTTTTTGTTGACTTGAAACTAATTTTCCTTGACTAGTCTGACATTTCATTGTCAATACAAGCACCAAAAAGTGAAGACACTTTTTCTTAAGAAACCAATTTTGAGCACACCAATAAATAGAAAGCAAACATTGATATATGATCTAAAATGAAAAATCACAAGTCACAGTAGATAATTATTCATTATAGAATTCAAGCAAAATAAAAAGAAACTAACTGAAATTTTAAAAATTATAAAAAAAAAAACAGCTGAAATTTTTACTAATCCTTGAAAATAAGATGACATTTGTAATGTATAAACAAAGAATTGGATGAAGCCAGTATATATAAAAAAAAAAAGATTAGAGGAAGGATTACCTTTGTGATGGTGTGATCCTGTTGTCTGAATTCTAAACCAGCAAGCATGATGTATAATTGTGGACAACTACTAAATTCCAATGAATCCAAAGATGGCCATATTGGATAATAGCTTTTAGGGCAAATGCTAATGATGTTTGGCAAGGAAACAAATTCTAGACTTTTCAAAGTTTCAAGCTCGACGATATGGAACCCATTTTCATTCTGATTGCATAACAGATCTTCAGCTTCATGATTGGATTGGCCGAATACATATTTCAATTGAGAAGCATCTCGTATTTCCAACTTTTCCAATTGTAGCAGGCTCCGGGCAAAAGAGATTGGCATTAAATATTCCAATTGTTCACATTTTCTAATAACAATCACTTTTAATTTTGGGAAAATTGAATTATAACTCCTTGGGTTATCGCCAACTGAAATAATCTCCTCTTCCTCATTTGCTATTATATGCTTGAGTTGATGGCAGTAACTTATGTGCAGCTCCTCTAATTTCTCAAAACCACCATGATGAGGGGGGCCAAGGAACAAAGTCTCTAAACAATTTAGCCCCTGGAAATCTAGCTTGGTCAAGTTGCAGAAGATAATTCCATTCTGACACAAATAATAAGTCATGTCAATCACACACACTCTATCTCATCAGAATCAAGGACTATAATTAAGCTTAGTCATCTCCTATTCATACCAGCTCCTATTGTCTTAAGTAAGTCATCTGTATATATGATCATTTTTCTTTGATACAGAGGATTACCCAAAACTCTCCCCACAACACAAATTACTTATACTACAATTATAAAATTTAACATTCTATCATAAATTTATTAAGTTGCAGCACATTGGCAAAAAGAGATTTCCAGTTTTCCAAAATTCAAGACAATTTTTGTTGACTTGAAACTAATTTTCCTTGACTAGTCTGACATTTCATTGTTAATACATGTATGAAAAAGTGAAAATACTTTTTCTTAAGAATTAAATTTTGAGCACACCAATAAATAGAAAGCAAACATTGATATATGATCTGAAATGAGAAATCACAAGTCACAATAGATAATTATTCATTATGGAATTCAAGCAAAATAAAAAGAAACCAACTGAAATTTTAAAAATTATGAAACAATAACAGATGAAATCTTCATTAATCCTTGCACATAACATAGCATTCGTAAGTATAAACAAGGAACTGGATGAAGCCAATATATATAAAAATAGATTTGAGGTACGATTACCTTTGTGATGGTGTGATCCCGTTGTCTGAATTCTAAACTATCCAGCATGATATTTAAATGTGGACAATTAGTAAATTCCAATGAATCCAAAGATGGCCATATTGGATAATAGCTTTCAGGGCAAATGCTAATGATGTTTGGCAAGTAAACGAGTTGTAGACTTTTCAGAGCATGAAACTTGATGATATGGAACTCATTTTCATTCTGATTGCATAACAGATCTTCATTTTCATGACTGGATTGACAAAATACATATTTCAATTGAGAAGCATTTTGTATTTCCAAATTTTCCAATTGGAGCAGGCCCCGAGCATAAGAGATTGGCATGAGGTATTCCAGTTGTTCACAATGTACAATAAAAAGCTTTTTTAATTTTGGGAACAATGGATTATAACTCCTTGGATTATCATCATCTGAAATAATCTCCTCCGCCTCATTTGCTATTATATGCTTTAGTTGATGACAGGAACTTATGTGCAGCTCCTCTAATTTCTCAAAAAGACCATGATGTGGTCGACCAAGGAAGAAATTCTGCAAACGCTTCATCCATGATATTTGTAGATGGGTCAAGTTGGAGAAAACAATTCCAATCTGATAAAAAGAATTGGTGATGCCAACCACACACTCTACCTCGTCTGAATCATGGACTATTAGCTTAGTAAACTCATTCATACCGCCTCCTATTTTTTGAATTAAGTCAGGGATGATGCTTTTACAACCTCTATGAATTCCCCCAAGAGAGAGAACCTCTGCTCTTCGCATCAAATCGTCAATTGTTGCATATGAAGAGCAAGTATCAAAATATTGGACAGATAAATATCTTGTGATTGAATAACCATTGTGATTTAATTCTTTGAAACTCTTTCCAATTTCAATATGGTACCTCTGCAATTTAAGGACGGAGGTATCACTATATTTACCAAAGAATTCAACACTGTTTTTACCTTTGTCTTCCCATGTATTGCTGACAAAATACAATTCTTCTAGTTGTGAGCTTCTTTCAATCACTGCACAAGGATTCTTTTCAATTTTGCATTTCCTCAACTCCAACAATCTCAGGTATTTTAGATTTGCCACTCCATCAGGTAATTCATGGAATGAACAATTCAATAACATGAGAGACTCAATTGTCTTTAGGCTACATACAAAGGAGATGTCACCTAACTGCCATCCAACTAGCATTAGATAACGAAGATTTGTTATGGATTGGATTGGCTTTGACAATTGGAGGATCGGATGATTATAAGCTTCAGTGCCAAGAACCAAAACTTTGAGCTCCTTCATTATGTTAAAAAATTCATTTGGTACTTCTACATGATGTCCTGAACTTGTTGTAATCCATAGAAACTCAAGTTTGGGACAATCCAACTGATCTAAAAATTTATCCACTTTACACCATAAATATCTTATTGTACTATCTTTCAAAATTGAATGCCCTTCTAATTCCTTTTTATTTCTTTCCACCCCTATGATCAACTTATTCTCATTTTTTGTTATCCACAAGGCTACATCCCGAACCAAGTCATGCATTTTGATGCAATTTTCTCCATCACCTTTCATCAACAAACAAGAATCTATAAGCTTATTTTTTGTTACACTCACTTGGTTCCTTGCCCTTTTATTGGAGTCCACCTTTTCAAATAGGCCTAGCCCTATTGCAAATCTAGTCAAGTATTCCACTGAAATTTCATCATCTTCTTGAAAGAAAGAACATAACAAGAACACCGACTTGACTTCTTCACTCCTTATATTATCATAACTTAGCTGCAAACATTTATATGGATCTCGCAGGCCTGGTTCAATATTCATTGGTCTAGAATCCCTTAACGTATACCGTGCTTCTTCCCATTCAACCAGCTCCTTACCCTTTAAAGAGCTTGCCACAGCAGCAATGGCTACTGGTAAACCTTTGCACTCATTTGCAATTTCCTTTCCCACATCCTTGAAAATATCAAAGCTGTCATCAGTTATGCCAGCATGTTTTCGGAATAAAATCCACCATTCTCCATCATCCAAAACTGACAGTGGAATCACATTTTCACATTCCATGGTACTACATACTGATGACTCGCGTGTAGTCAGAAGAATGTGGGAATTATTTGGTATCCCTATGACTTCAAAATCGAGCCTTTCCCATACATCATCAAGTATGACAAGAATCTTTCCCCTGTCACTCAATGCCATGGACAATCTTCTTGCTCTTTCAGGTTCGTTTTTCTCCAACTTAAATTCGATGCCCAAGGAACCTGCAATGCTGTCCTGAATTTTTCTAATGTCTGGATGATTAGACACAACAACAATGAGAACTTTTTCAAAAAGTCTTAGCTTCTCTGCTTCCTTACCCACTTCCTTTACCAAGGTGGTTTTACCAGAACCACCCGTCCCATGCACTCCAATCCTACGGATCCCATCATCTTTCAGTGCTTCCATAATTTGATCATATGCCCGTTTTCTACTTTCAAATGAAATGAAACCTTCGGAAGAATAGTATTCCATACCTCGAAGTGTAGCAAGGCGAGCGAATTCACTGAAGTTACAGTTACCTTTGACTTGTCTCAGTTCCTCTGTTTTCTTTGCCACCCTCCTTCCCAAGCGGTAACGCTGAATACAATTAGGACACTATCCACGTCCAGCACTGTGTATATTAGTTGCTTCTTGTAACTTGTCCACTTCAGTTATGAGATTCTCAGCATCTTTTAACCATTCCCGAACTTCATCCCCAATCGTTTCAATTCTTCTATGGGCCCTTTCAGCACGCTCTTCTATGCTTTGTTGTGTTTCGATCAGCTCCTGCTTCTTTTTACCAAGGGTTTCAACAATGTTATTGAAACAGAACAAGTAACGAGCTCGATGCGATGCTTTCTTTATCAAACTAGCTATAATCTCAGCTGTAACATTTACACCAATGCCCTCCGCCGCCATTGAAACAGGGTAGCCTGAGTAAAAGAGNTTTCTAATTAGTAATTAAAAACCTTAAATACAATAAACCTTATATATTTTATAAGTGAAATTTTTCACTACAATTATAATATAAATACTGGGTAGGAAAGAAAAGTCACCTACGCTAATTTCATTTTATTCAATTTTTTTTTT
>QAOA01004647.1:917-131298 GCA_003255065.1 Cercis canadensis
ATAGGGAAACTGACGTTTTGAAAGACAACCAAAACAAAATTTTGGATTTTGATATAAAAAAAAAAAAAAAAAAAAAAAAAAAAAAAAGTCAATCAAGGTAATATTTTTCTATTTAATTTTGGCAAATTGGATTTTGATATATGTGTTACTGCTACCCTTCACAAAAAAAGCCAATCAAGGTAATATTTTTCTATTTAATTTTGGCAATTACTCTCATAAATTGATGGCATCGAATAATTTGTTAATTGCTATTTTGAAATTAAAATTAGGGTTACCTTTCCTTTGTCTTGATTGATAAGACCAATCAAAAATCAAAATTTTTAATTGAGATAAGCAAATTTGCAAAATTTTAGTGGTTCTTGAAGAACTATTTGAATTTTTTTTTTATTTTATTATTCATTTTCGGTTGGAATAAAGTGTCATTTATTCTCTTTAATTTTAGTCACACAATAATTGTTTAATTTCAAATTTGAATCCTGAAATTAGGGTTACACTTTTTTGCCTACATAATTCTCTATATATATTAAACCCTATGTGAGCTTATTCGTCATTGATAGGCTGATTGTTGCAAAGAATTTCTCCATCTCCAGCCGCACCCAGGTTTGTTCTTCCAAACTATTTTATTTCACTTATTGTTGCTCTTTTTTTTCCATATAAATTCTATTCCAATATAATTCCTAATCTCCATATGCAGCACTATTTCTATATTTTTTCTAATTTTTTTTCACACCTTCAATTTCCAGTGCTGTTACTCTTTCAAAGCTGCCAAAGAAGCTTTCATTCACGTAATATTCTTTCCCTGTTTAATTGCAATTTTTATTTTAATTTGATTGTGTTATAGGGAAACCAATGGCTCCAAATTCATTTTGCTTGATGAATCAGAAAAACATATGGCCATGGATGATCAAGGTATGAGTTATTCACTTTGTGCTGTTCACTGTAGAAAAAAAAGGACGTATCTCCCCTCATAACT
Organism: Cercis canadensis; assembly: GCA_003255065.1. NCBI lineage: Eukaryota > Viridiplantae > Streptophyta > Magnoliopsida > Fabales > Fabaceae > Cercis > Cercis canadensis. The sequence continues at coordinate 1,891 of QAOA01004647.1, forward strand.
CTCTAAATTTCTTAATTCGCTTATGCTTCTCTTTCTACTTTTCCTCACAAATGTAGGTGTTTATTTGAATCATCTATGCATCTCTTTGTGTTTTTCTTTACTCATTCATTTTTTGATGTTAGTTTGCAATGACTTTGAAGTTGATCAACCTTGAAAAGATTAATAAGGATGTGCAGGGGTGAAAGTTTCAGGTAAAACGTCTATCTCTTTTTCATTTGTCTTCTCTCCTTGAGTTTACCTCAAATTTGAAATTTCTATGAGTTCTCTATCCTCTATTTCTTCTTTACACTTGATCTAGGAGGTATAAAAGAGAACCTACTCGCCAATAAAAAATACAAGGTTTTTTTTTTTTGTTCAGTAATAGTCATTTTTTTCAGTTTTGGGGTTAATTTTTTTTTTTAAATCTGATGTTAATTTTTACTAATATGGTGTTGTTATTTCAGACATTAGACACCTTCTACAGCTTGATATGCTAAGCAAGTGGCAGATTTTAATCTTACACTGTAAATAGAAGTTTGCTTCTCTAATTTTTATTCTCTATCTTATCATTGACTTTTGTTTTGTTGTGTGTCATTTCTTTTACAGTTTCACAACAGTTCTTTATTTGAAAAAAAGTGTACTCTCTCTTGAATTCTGTATACATGTACTCTCTTGAATTTGAGTTTTTTCTATACAATTCTTCATAACTGTAGGCGACCAAGAATGAGAAGAAAACATGAACCACATACAAATTTCAGCTTAAATAACATATAATCAGCGTATATATGTTGTGCACCAATGAGCTTAAATATCAATTTTAATATTCATACCAAATTTTAGACATGTGTGAGGGTACTAAAATTTAATATGGTAGCTTTCATGAGTAGTAGTGCACCTTTGCTAACCTTGAAAACTCCACCTTCAGTAGAAATCTTGCACCCATTATTTTTCAAGGGTGCCGAGAGAAATGAGATTCTTCTTCAGATCTGGAATATGACAGATATCAAATAAGGTTCTGATAATGCCATCATGCATCTTCATCTTGACGGTGCTAATTCTCGCAACTTTGCATGCATGGTCGTTCCCTATCAATACAACACTATTGGTGGTAGCATATGTGGAGAACCACTCCTTATTGGAAGTCATATGATATGAATTTGTAATGTCAAGAATCCAACATTATGAGAATCTTTCCCAACCAGCATTGGCACAAAGTAAATTGCCAGTATCATTTTTTACTACATCAGCTTGTGCAGGTTGAGTAATGTTCCTTTTTTCTTTATTTTTCAACCTGAAACAGTTAGTAATAACATGTCCCCTTTTCTTACAATAATTACAGAATTTATGATGGGATTTTGATCTTCCCTTACTTTTGCTTCAATTGCTTGAAGAACCCTTTTATGTTGGTCTTCCTCTTTCCATGAACAAACCAACATTTTGATCTAAACCACTGGTTGACGTAAGCTCTTTGTCAATTTTCTCCTTGCTGAGTAAATTTGTTTTGACATCATTAATTGAAATGGAATCTCTTCCATAAATCATTGTGTCTCTAAAATTTCTATATGACATAGGCAAAGAACACAATAACATCATGGCTTGGTCTTCATCCTCGATCTTTACATCGACCAGTTCCAAGTTAGTAATTATGAAACTGAACTCTACAATATGTGATGAGATGGCTTCCTGCATACGGAAAAGATAAAGACGCTGCTTGAGGCTAAGTCAGTTAGTCAAATATTTTGTCATATAGTGACATTCCAAGTTGGCCCAAAGAGAGGCAGCAGTTTTCTCTTAAATAACTTCTCTCAGGACTTCATCTGATAAACACAATTAGATTGCGCTACGGGCTTTGTCATCTAACTCTTTCCATATGTCATCTAGCACATCAGATGGTCTCTCCTCGATCATCTTTTGAACTTCTTGTTGTGTAAGAATGACAATCATATGAACTTGCCCTATGTCAAAGCTTTTACTACCGTCAAATTTCTAAATATCAAACTTTGTTGACATGGTAACTATGAACAGTACCATGTATGTGAATTGTATTGAATGGATGAACAGTACTCACAAGAATATACAGCATAAGCTTTGATACCAGTTTGTTATGACAAAGTACCCACAGTGACAGGTATATCTGAATCCATGGATACTGACAGTGCAGTGTTGACACTTGTGCGTGGAACCTTGAAATCAGTTCTTCCGAATCTTAAACTACTTCGTTTGTTAGATAAGCCATCATCACTTGGGACTCTCAGCAAACTTCTTGAAAAGATTAGTTACATGTCAGTATCAGATGGCGCTGTCAAATTTCCTGTAAGGCTGAGTACATGTCCCGAGTTGGTGGAGACAACATAAAGTTTATGTTCCCCTTGCAAGAAAGGAACAGGAATCAAAGAAGTAGTGTCATCATGGGAGGATTTGATTGGCGCAGATGACAACTTAACGGAACATAATATTTCAATTTGCAATTATAGATTATCGAAAGTCCCCAACAACATGATCCGTTGGTCATGTTTAACACAAGTGTCACTACAAAGAAGTGACATTCTGACCCTGCCTGCCACCATTCATAGTCCTTCAAGTTTGAACTCACTCTTGTTATATAATTACACAAGGCGTCAATGTGCAGTGGAGTTTACATTCTCATTGGATTCAGAGATCCCGGAAAATGTCTCTGTAATAAGTTTCACTCTTGCTGAGCAACTGAATCTAGACCGTGGACTCTTTATTTCTTTCCCAGGTAATGGATGGGATAAGAGTTTCGTATGTGGTCATGCTAGCAGTATTTTTGCGGGCTTTTTATACATACAACTGGATCTGTTTGTCTGATGAAGGTACCGTACGTAATAATGCGACCCCAAATGACACTCAAAAACACAAATGGAAGCAAAATCGCCTGATTTCCTTTGCATTTTGTAACTCAAGTTGGAGAAACTTATCTTTTGGCTAAGTTTTGATCAGCTTGCCCAGATTCCATTGAAGTTGTAACTGCTCAAAATGAGACTGCTCTGCAAATTACTGTGAAAAATAATCAGATTGCAGCTCTGGAAATCTTATATTTTACTTTTTTTAGTTGCGGCATTGTATATTGTGAGAGCAACCAAATATATATTGGTACCATTTAAGAGTTTTAATCTAGTGATCGACAGAATTATGTAATCATTTGTCTCATAATAGACATGAAAGAAAAAAGGCTTAATTGCAATTTTGGTCCCCCTATTTTAACTACTTGAACGTTTTGGTCCTCCTTCTTTAAAAATAAACTATTGAGTCCCTCTATATTCATAAAATGTACAAGTTTAGTCCATTTATCTTTAAGTTAAAATTCTTAGGTTTATTTCAAGGTGTAAAGTTCTTTAATTCATAATCCCACAATTCAGATTGAAGAGCTGCGTCTTGTGAATCTTCCCATTAAATTTCAGCTCAATCTATCGGTGAATAAGTCTAAATTTTTGGTTAGATGAAAACTTATAGTTTTGGTATTTTGGTCTGAGTTTCACCGTTAGATCGAGCTCAAATTTAGTGAGGAGGTTCACAAGATGTAGCCCTTCAATATGAACGGTGGGATTATGAATCAGAGAACTTTACACCTTGAAATAAACCTAAGAATTTTGACTTAAAGATAAATGGACTAAACTTGTACATTTTATGAATATAGAGGGACTTAATAGTTCATTTTTAAAGAAGGGGGACTAAAATGTTCAAGTGATTAAAATAGGGGGACCAAAATTGTAATTAAGCCAATAAAAAAAATATTTTAAGAACTTTATTATAAATCAAGTTCTTATAATATTTTTTAATTAAAACTTTTAATTTAATCTAATTAAGTGTCTTCCATCAACTGCAATTGTAACACCATGAAATAATTAGAGTACTAAGTATGAATTTACAAGAGCATGCAAACTTGCAGGGAGTACCATGATAAACTTATGCAAGAGATTAAAAGAAGTCTTCAAGTTGCAGAATTTACTCATGTGAAGACAAGTTCAGCCAAACTAATATAAATGATATTTCTTAGAATTACCAACTTTAAGCACATTTGATAAAATTTATGAAATAATTAAGAACAAAGAAGTAAAGAGTAAAAGAAAAACAAAGTCACCATAAATTAGAGAGAAAAAAAACACATAGATGATACAAAACAAGAAAGGATGCAATAAACCTTGATATAAACAGAAAAAATAAACCCACTTTTTTACGATTAATATTTCCGAAGAACCTTAATTCAAGAATTTTCTTGTCACAAGTTCAACTAGAGCATTTAAAAACCCAAAATTGCGATCTCAAAACATCATCTACCACATTATCTAGATAATATTCAGCATACGAAGCAAGACATACAACATGTTAAAATTAACGGTAGTGTCGAAGGAAAATGGTGTTGTTTCTCTTCCAGGTTGCTCTGCGAGATGGACGTGCTTTGTGGTACAGATGTCCCCTTCCAACCAAGCCCCTGTTTTTCTTCCCAGCAGCAGTGAGACCTCGGAGTTCCCTGTGCTTGTGGACAGAATTGCAGAGCCAATTGATTCTTGGGTCATTGCAGATGGCAGTGTGAGCAACATCCACCAAGATTACCTCATAGTACTTGTAAGTAGAGTCCTGCATCAACAATATATTTATGGTACCAGAAAAGAAAAGGAAAATGTCATACAGACAGATAAGCCACAAGGATTCCAATTTGAGAAGAAAGACTTCACAAACCTCATTCACCCAGTAGGAATTGAGGACCCTCAATCCACCCAACTTCCGGCCGGCGCATTCCTCAGCAACTGACCTTTTGCTGCGTTGAAATTTCAGCTGGGTAAGACCTCGGTTTGTAGGTTTCCCATACACAATACCCTTTGGAACTGGCCACTTCCTGCCACCCCTCCTAACACGAACGCGGTAGACCACATAACCCTGCAAGCACAAATTTCAGCATACCCCCAGTACAAACCAATGATGTAAGACGAACATACTATATCATATACAGAACACACATTAGGCAATAGCAACAATAGAAATGTATAACACTCATTCATTGTTTTCTTTTACTTCAAAGGGCCAGAAGAGATTTAAGGGAAAATCCAAATGATTTCAAAGATAATAAATCTTCTTCCCCATTTTCAGATCATAGATTACTTTCCAAAAGATTTTCCAGCACTGAAAAAGTGGCTATTTAAATCAAAGTGTATTAGAACAAACCAATATAATAATTCACATTCAAAGAGTTAATTGGGTTGAGCATAACAATAAATTCATAATATTTAACATTTGTTAAAACAAAAGCATATTCCTCCAAAATCCAAATGAAACTCTTGTCATAACGTACTCGGAGGTCGCTATCACGCGGATGACTAAAATAAAAAGAGATTTAGTTTTCAAAATGAAAACTCTGGAGTCGTCACTAATTATGTTAAAAATTGGGGAACAATTGAAAAACTCTTTTTATTTCCAAAATTAAGTCTACGAACCAGAGAGGATTCAGAAATCTAATTGTGTATAGGGAAGGTATTAGGCACCCTATAACATCCGTCTAGAAGACGGTTAGTCTAATTGTATATAGGGAAGGTATTAGGCACCCTATAACACCTGTCTAGAATACGGTTATCTAAAATTAATTGTACAAATTAAATTATGACCAAATTATATTTATTTTATCCCTAAATATAAACAAAAGAAAAATATGTGATTATTCAAAATAGGACATGATTTGTCACCGTCAAATGCCTACGTATCATAATTAGGGATCAAAATCCACGTAGTTCGCAATGATTCAAAATGTATTTTTATTTATCCTTTTTTATTATTTATTATTATTATTATTTTTAAAAATTGAAATTAAAAGAGATTAAAATTATGCTATACATAAATCTAATCGCGTCCTAATCCTTACACTTTGTTCCCACGCTTCTCGGTTCCCAACGTAGCGCTTATCATTACCTCAGGCAGATAGGAGACTATGGGAGTAAGTCACTCATATCTCTCCCTTGACAAGTAAGTGGCCTATGGATGCTATTCACATAGACTAAATAAATAAAATACATTTACTCTTAATTTTATTTCAATTCAACTATTTAAACAAAGAAAAAATAAATAAATAAATAAATAATAACAAATGAATAAATAAAATAATCCTACCCACAAAAAAAAAAAAAATATGCACACTGGCCTAGCCCATTTCGTGGGCCTAAAACAAAATAAAAACAATCAAACAAGTTGGCCCAATACCCATAAAAAGGAACCTAAAGTAAATGTACTAATAGACCTATTTCAGCTCTGGCCCAATGGCTAACAAAGGAAGTCAGGAAACAAAACAAGAAAAAAAATGAAGCTCATTTCGAATTAGCAAGCAAAAGAAACAAGAGAAAGTTGATTGGTCCAAATCAAACCAAACCCAAAATGCATTAGTAAAATAGGCCCAAATCAAGAAAAAGAAAACAAGAAAGAACACTTAAACCTTAAAAACGTTGGGCCTGATCCTACAAATAAAAGAAACACCAATATCCCTCATAAACCCAAATGAAATAAANCCAAATCAAGAAAAAGAAAACAAAAAAAAAACACTTAAACCTTAAAAACGTTGGGCCTGATCCTACAAACAAAAGAAACACCAATATCCCTTATAAACCCAAATGAAATAATTAAACCAAAAACCATAAAATAAAATAAAAAAATTCAGCTTGATAAATTAAACAAGAAGAAATACGGTAAAGGAGCCTTTCTTCTCCACCTTCCATCAAAAGTCCAAAGAAAGAATCTCGGCACAGGCAACATGTCCTAAGGTAAGGAAACTTTCATTTTCTCTCTATTTTTTTATTCCATTTGGTCTCAGCTTCCTTCTAAACTCGGTTTTCCTCTTTAATTCTCTCTGTAACCTTGCTTCTCTCTCTCTAAAAATGAACTTTCTCTCCCTAAAAAAATGAAACTTTCTCTCTCTAGAAAGGGAGTAAATTGGGTACCTCCTTGATGTTTTCTTTTTATTGTTGTTCTCTCTGGATGTTGTAGTGGCTGGTTCTCTATCTCTTTGCACTGTTGTCTTTGCTTTCTTTCTCCACTACTGCTATATCTGGTTTCAGGTTCTCCTTGTTGCTGGTTTTGTTTCGGTCCTTGCCTATTGCTGCCTCTCTGCTTCAATTCTCTCCTGCTGTGTATTTCAGTCTTCTGCTATGTGCCTTATGGTGCTACTTGTTATTTGTCATTTCGATTCTTGCCTCTTATTTTTATGCTTCTCCCTTTGCACCCACGTCTCTCTTCTCTCACATCTAACTGCTGCTCCATCTCCCTTTCACTCACGTATCTTCTCTAACTATCTTTTATAAAAACTAAAACCCATGCACATGACCCATGTCTCTTTCTTTTATTTTTTATATTATTATTATTTTTGGTTTAACCGGGTGGAATATGGTGTCCACAACTCCAATACAAAATTATAATTGAGAAAGGTAGAAATTATAACCATATACATCTACATAAACAAATACATATATTTGTGCCTTCTGGTGCTACTTGTTGTCTGTCATTTCGATTCTTGCCTCTTGTTTTTATGCTTCTCCCTTTGCACCCACATCTCTCTTCTCTCACATCTAACTGCTGCTGCTGCTCCATCTCCCTTTCTCACGTCTCCCTCTCACTCACGTATCTTCTCTAACTATCTTTTATAAAAACTGAAACCCATGCATATGACCCATGTCTCTCTCTTTTATTTTTTATCTTATTATTATTTTTGGTTTAACCGGGTGGAATATGGTGTCCACAACTCCAATACAAAATTATAATTGAGAAAGGTAGAAATTATAACCATATACATCTACATAAATAAATACATATATCTATGCAGATAATGGTAGAAAAGAAAAACAGATTTGCATCTGGCTGAGACAAAGGGAAATTCATCAATTAACTTGCTTCGTCAGACGATCAATTGATTATTTTAGTGCAGTTGGTCTCAAGAAGCACCCAATCCTTAAACATACACAAGCTCTAAAGCCAAAATTGGAATATGGAAGACATGACATTTATTCTGTTTCTTCTTCTGTTTGAGGGCATAATGCAGGAGACAATTTAAAATGAGCAGCAAGTGGAGTGGAAACAGGTTTGGCATTTTTCATGCCAAAACGATTCATGATTTGTTCATTAAAATTTTCTTGAGAAAGATATAATTTCATTGCTTTTCGATCCCTTGTAATTTTCATTCTAAGAATTTTCTTTGCTGCACCTAAGTCTTTCATTTCAAATGCTGAACTCAATTGTGCTTTCAACTTGTTGATTTCTAACATATCAGTTGCTGCAATTAACATGTCATCAACATATAATAGAAGATAAAGGAATGAATTATCTGGGAGCTTCTTAAATAAACACAACTATTAAACTTGGACGTTGAGAATTAAAGTGTTGCCATGAATGGGTCAATTTTCTTATACCATTGCTAGGATACAGCTTCAAGCCATATAGAAACTTCTTTAACAGGAAAACATGATCTTCTTTACCTTCAATCTCAAAACCTTCAGGCTGATGTATATAAATTTGTTCTTCTAAATCACCATGCAAAAAACCTGTCTTCACACCAAGCTATTCTAACTCAAAATCTTGCATAGCAACTATGATGATATGTCCTTGAATAAGTATGAACACGGGCCAAGACACAACCATGTTCACTTATGGGTCAGGGCGTGTCACTCAATGTAAGGCTCTGGAGCTCAAGCATGGTCTTAGACATTCAGACACAGGGCGTGTTTACTGGCGTGTTGCATAAGGGAGGTCTCTGGTTAACTAACACGGGCATGTCATCCAAGACACATGGCAGTTATGGAAGTCTGGCTAAGTGACACGAGACGTGTTCATTAAGACATGGGGCGCAACACTAGCATATTACTTAAGGGTGGTCTCTGTCTATCTAACATGGCATGCAACATGGGTGCGTCCTTCAAAAGACATGGCCGTGTTATGGGAGTGTCTTATAAATCAGTTAGGTTGTTAATGGCCATAACTGACTAAAGCTAATTGGTTACTAGTTCCTATATAAGCGTGTGATGTGTGTAGTTAGAGATAACTTCAGATTAGCATTTCTGGGCTTAAGAGAAATCATAGAAGAGAAGAATAAAGAGAGACTTGGGGGTTCTTACTGGTATATGGTGAAGGAGCAAGAATACAGGCCGATGGGGTATTCTATTGTAACAAGAGTTGATATTGATTGTGTTAATCATAATGGAACTGCTCTCTCCCGTGGATGTAAGCCATCATGGCTAAACCACATAAATTGTTGGTGTTCTTCTTTACTTTGATTTACTATTTTTCGTTTCTGGTTTAGAATTTGTATTACTTGGTGTACTGTCAATAGATTAGGCAGGTTAAATCTCTTACAATTTGTGCCGTTTGTGGGAAAGTGAAGAAGAGACTCAGCCATGGGAACAACCAAGTATGACATTGAGAAATTCTCAGGCTCCAATGACTTCGGGCTATGGAGGATGAAGATGCAAGCAATCCTAGTGCAACAAGGATTGGCTGATGCTCTGAAGGGAGACTCTGCATTTTCTGAGTCTTTGTCTGAGAAAGAAAAGAAAGATTTGCTGGAGAAGGCCAAGAGTGCAATAATCTTGTCTCTTGGGGACAAGACACTGAAGGAGGTAGCCAGAGAACCATCTGCTGCTGCAATGTCGCTCAAGCTAGAGTCACTGTACATGACAAAGTCCCTTGCCAATCGACTGTTCATGAAGCAGCAACTCTATTCTTTCAAGATGACTGAAAAAAAAAATGCTCACTGATCAAATTGCAAATTTCAACAAGATTCTTGATGATGTGGAGAACATTAAGGTCAAGTTAGAGGATGAAGACAAAGCTCTAATCTTACTTAGTGCTCTACCTAAGGTGTATGAACATTTTAAGGATGCCATGATGTTTGGAAGGGAGCAAACCATCACTCTTAAAGAAGTGCAGTCCTCAATTCGAGCAAAGAAACTTCAGAAGGAACAAGAAATAAAGAATGACAACAAGGGAGAGGGGCTAAAAGTGATAAGGAGTAGACCTGAGAAAAGAAGCTTTAAAAGGAACAAGTCCATATCAAAATCCAAGAACCAGTCTCAAACCATGTTTAAGTGGTTTCACTGTCACAAGAAAGGTCATTTCAAGAAGGATTGTCCAGAAAGAAAGGGCAAAGAATTCAAGAAACCTCAAGAACTGGGTGATGCAGCTATAGTCACAGATGGTTATGATACTGCTGGTGTTTTAGTAGTTTCAAATATTGAAATTGAGAAGGACTGGGTGATGGATTCTGGCTGTACATACCACATGTGTCCAAGGAAATAATTTTTTGATACCATAGACCTCAAAGAAGGTAAAGTGGTGCTGCTTGGCAATAACAAAGCATGCAATGTGCAAGGCATAGGCTCTGTCAGATTAAGAATGTTCAATGGCCAAGAAATCCTACTTCAAGGTGTAAGGTACGTACTAGAACTTAAAAAAAATCTCATATCTATAAGCATGTATGATAGTTTAGGATACCTTACTAAAATTGAGTGTAGAGTTATGAAAATTTCTAATGATGTACTGATAATTGCTAAAAGAATTAAAAGGAATAACTTATATATTGTTGATGGCTTTACTATAATAGCACCAGCTTCTGTTGCAAGTCAAACACACATTGATAAAACCAAACTGTGGCACATGAGATTAGGACATGTCAGTGAGAGAGGTTTAGTTGAATTAGCAAAACAAAATCTATTAAATGGTGATAAAATAGACAAATTAAAAAAATTTGTGATCAAGCATATTAGGAAAGACTCATAGAGTTAAGTTTAGAGCTGGTATACATAATGCAAAAGGACCCTTCAAGTATGCTCACTCAGGTTTCTAGGGTCCAGGAAGAACAAGGACTCATAGGGGTTTTATTTTCTCAATATAATTGATGATTACTCTAGGAAAGTGTGGATCTATATACTGAAAAACAAGAGTGACACCTTTGAAAAATTTAAGGAATGGCACACACTAATAGAGAATCAAATAGAAACTAAACTTAAAACTTTAAGGACTGACAATGGCTTGGAGTTTGTTTCAGAGCAGTTTAATGAGTTTTGCAGGAAGAAAGGAATTCAAAGACACAAGACTGTTGCAAGAACTCCTCAGCAGAATGGCTTGGCAAAGAGAATGAATAAAACTATTCTGGAACGTGTCAGATGTATGTTATTGAGACTTCCTAAAAGCTTCTGTGGTGAAGCTGCTACTATAGTTGTACATGTGATCAACAGATGTCTATCTTCAACTATAGGTTTTAAAACATCTATAGAGTTGTGGAATGGAAGACATGCAGATTACTCACATCTGAGGGTGTTTGGCGCTTTGGCCTTTGCTCATGTCAAAGCAAGATAAACTTGGAGCACGAGCAATCAGGTGTGCATTCATAGGATACCTTACTGGAGTCAAGGGATACAAGTTATGGAGAATGGAACCTGGTGAGTCAAAATGTATAGTGAACAAGGATGTAATATTTGATGAAACTAGAATGACTATGTTGGATAAAGACCAGAAGGAAACCAGCAGCAAAGAAATTGAGCAAGAAAGTACTCAAATTAAGGTGGAGCTACAAACTCACCATGTCATTAAAGAAATAATTCAAACTGAAGAAGTTGTTGTTGAACAACAACTTGAACCAATTCAGAATGAATATCACTTGGTCAGAGATAGAGCAAGGAGAATGATCATACTACCTAAGAGATTTGGCTCCTCATATGTTATGCTCTAAATGTTGCTGAAGAAATACAAGGCCCTAAGCCTACAAATTTCAAAGAAGCACTCAAGAGTAGAAACAGTCACAACTGGTGGACAACAATGACAGAAGAAATGAAGTCACTGGACAAAAACAAGACTTGAATTCTAGTTGGTCTACCTAGAAATCAAAGGGTAGTAGGTTGTAAATGGTTATTCAAAAGAAAGGAATGTATTCTAAGAGTTGAGAAAGCCAGATTTAAAGCAAGGCTTGTGGCTAAGGGGTTTACACAAGTTGAAGGAGTTGATTTCAATGAAATCTTTTCACCTGTTGTTAAACATTATTCTATCAAGATTCTTTTGTCTCTAGTTACTCAGTTTGACCTTGAACTAGAACAACTGGATGTTAAAATAGCTTTCCTTCATGGTAATCTCGAGGAAACCATATACATGCAGCAACCTAAGGGCTTTATTAAAGATAAGAATAAGGTCTGTTTGCTAAAAAAGTCTCTATATGGTTTGAAGCAAAGTCCCAGGTAGTGGTATAGAAGGTTTGATGAATTTCTAATGAAAATGAATTTACATAGGAGTAGTTATGACAATTGTGTTTACATCTTGAGACAGAATGAAAAATCACCTCTGTACTTGCTATTATATGTATATGACATTTTAATAGCTAGTTCAAGTAAAGCTAAAATTGATAAACTCAAAATTGAGTTGAATTATGAGTTCGAGATGAAGGAGATTGGAGCTGCCAAGAAAATTCTGGGAATGGACGTTATTTCTATCTCAGCAAGGCTACATGAAGAGAGTAGTTAAGATGTTCAGAATGCATAAGTCTAAACTAGTTACAACTCTTTTGGAGCAACACTATAAACTTTTTGTCCAACAAGCACCTAGCACAAATGAAGAAAGGGTTAGGATGGTTGCTATCCCCTATGCAAGTGGAGTTGGAAGCATTATGTATGACATGGTTTGCAGTAGACCAAACTTAGCATATGTTGTGAGTGTTGTTAGCAAGTTCATGACAGATCTTGGACCAACACACTAGGAAGCTTTAAAATGGGTGTAAAGATACTTGAATGGCTCATTGGCTTCTAGTTTGAAATTTAAAAGGAAATCACAAGATGAAGAAGCAATTAAGGGATATGTGGACTCAAATTATGCTGGAAATGTTGATATAAGGAAGTCCTTATGTATTCAGAATATTTGGTACTGCAATCAATTGGAAGTCCATGCTTCAGTCTGTGGTGGCTTTGTCTACAACTCAAGCTGAGTATATAGTTCTTCCAGAAGGTGTTAAGGAAGCTATGTGGCTCAGGGGCATGATTGGTGAACTTGGAATCAGTCAAGACAGTATCACAGTATACTTTTATAGTCAAAGTGTCATTCATCTATCAAAACATCAAGTTTATCATGAGAGGTCAAAGCATATTGATGTTAGACTCCATTTTATTTGACATGTGACTGAGACTAAAGAGGTTCTGGTGGAGAAGGTTGCATCAGAAGAGAATCCAGCTGATCTATTCACAAAGTCATTACCTCAAGCTAAGTTCAAGCATTGCTTGGACTTGATAGGGTTCTATGAAGGTTAATTCATAAGAGGGAGAGCAGCACTTGATTGAACCTTTACTGATTTAAAGACAAGGTGGAGAATGTGATGATATGTCCTTGAATAAGTATGAACACGAGCCACGACAAGGCCATGTTCACTTATGGGTCAGGGTGTGTTGCTCAATGTGAGGCTTTAGAGCTTAGACATGGTGTCAGACATTCAGACACATGGTGTGTTGCATAAGGGAGGTCTCTGGTTAACTAACACGAGCATGTCATTCAAGGCATATGGCTATGTTATGGAAGTCTGGCTAAGTGACACGGGACGTGTTCATTAAGACACGGGGCATGACATTAGCGTATTACTTAAGGGTGGTCATGGGCGTGTCCTTTAAGACACATGGCCGTGTTATGGGAATGTCTCATAAATCAGTTAGGCGGTTAATGGCCATAACTGACTAAAGCTAATTGGTTACTAGTTCCTATATAAGCGTGTCATGTGTGCAGTTAAAGATAACTTCAGATTAGCATTTCTAGGCTTGAGAGAAATCAAAGAAGAAAAGAATAGAGAGTGAAGAATAGAGAGAGACTTAAGGGTTCTTGTTGGTATATGGTGAAGGAGCAAGAATAGAGGCCAAGGGAGTATTCTATTGTAACAAGAGTTGATCTTGATTGTGTTAATCATAGTGGAACTGCTCTGTCCCATGGATGTAAGCCATCTTAGTTGAACTGCATAAATTGTTGGTATTCTTCTTCTTTAGTTTGATTTATTGTTTTTGTTTTTGGTTTAGAATTGGTATTGTTTGGTGTATTGTCAATTGATTGTGCAGGTTGAATCTCTTACAGCTACTAAAGCAAGTAATGCATAAATAGAACTATGTTTAACAACAGGTGAAAATATATCATTAAAATCATCACCTTGTACATGACTAAACCCCTTTGCAACTAGTCGTGCCTTGTGTTTAGCATCTTCTTCACCTGAGGTGCCTTCCTTTTTCTTGAAGATCCATTTGCAACTGACGATCTTCTTTCCTTTAGGTGGTTTTACTAGCTCTGAAGTCTGATTTTTATGAAGAGACTCATTTTCTTCATTCTTGGCTACCAACCATTTTGAAGAATCAGCTAAAGAAATAGCTTCTGAATAAGTGTTTGGATCACAACATTCAATGTCTTTAGTTGTAGCCAAAGCATAAGCAACACTAGTATAGCTAGTGTATTTTGAAGTTGTTCCAGCATTAGATCGTCTAGGTCTGTCTTGGGCAATGGAATATTCTAGTTGTTTAGGAACAACATCTTCTTCAACAGGTGATGGTAATAAAGCTAAATAGATTCATAATTCTGAGGACTAGAAATTTCGAGCTCCACCTTCTTGCTAGAATTATGCTGAACAACATCATTGGAGGTGGAAGTGGCCTTCTGTGGATGTAACATAACAGATTCATCAAAGGTAACATCTCTACTAATAAGAAATTTTAAGGATTCAAGACACCACAATCTGTATCCTTTCACGCCAAAAGCATAACCAAGAAATGTGCATTTCTTTGCTCTTGGTTCTAGCTTTCCTTCATTCACATAAGCATAAGCAGGACAACCAAAATTTCTTAAAATAGAATAATCAGCAGGTTTACTAGCCCAAACCTCTTATGGAGTTTTACATTCAATGACTCTGCTAGGAGATCGATTCACCAACAATAGCTTCTACCTAGAACTCCTTTCCAAGACTTGCATTTGATAGCAAGCATCTCGCTTTCTATATTAATGTCTTGTTCATGCGTTCAACAACTCCATTTTGTTGTGGAGTATGAACTACTATGTGGTGGCATTCAATGCCCTCAGCTTTACAAAAATCTTTAAACTTGGACTATAAAATTTGAGGCCATTATCAGTTCTAAGCCTCTTAACATGCTTTCCTGTTTACTTTTCTACCAATGTTTTCCATTGCTTAAAGATCTTAAATACATCATTCTTGTGTTTTAAGAAGTAAACCCAAATATTTCTAGAGAAGTCATCAATAAAGGTAAGCATATAACGTGCACCAATACCTTTAGAAGGAGTTTGAGAAGGCCCCCAAAGGTCAGAATGGATGTAATCAAGAGTGTCTTTGGTTTGATGAATAGCAATGCTAAACCTAAGTCACTTTTGCTTCCCAAAAACACAATGTTCACAAAATTTCATGGTACTAGTATGCTGGCCACACAAGAGTCCTCTTTTACTTAGTGCGGCCATTCCTCGATGACTCATATGGCCTAATCTCATGTGCCATAATTTTGTGATGTCAGAATCAAACATGGTTGTGTAAACATCATCAGAGCCAGTGACTGTAGAACCTTGCAAGAAATAAAAGGTGTCAAATGTGATAGTTTTCATGAGTAGTAGTGCACCTTTGCTAACCTTGAAAACTCCACCTTCAACAAAAATCTTGCACCCATTATTTTTCAAAGGTGCCAAGAGAAATGAGATTCTTCTTCAGATCTGGAATATGACGGATATCAGATAAGGCTTTGATAATGCTATCATACATCTTGATCTTGACGGTGCCAATTCTAGCAACTTTGCATGCATGGTCATTCCCCATCAATACAACACTATTGGTGGTAGCATATGTGGAGAACCACTCCCTATTGGAAGTCATATGATATGAAGTTGTAATGTCAAGAATCCAACATTCTTTGAATCTTTCTCGACCAGCATTGGCACAAAGTAAATTGCCAGTATCATTTTTTACTACATCAACTTGTGCAGGTTGAGTAATGTTCCTTTTTTCTTTATTTTTCAACTTGAAATAGTCAATAATAACATGTCCCTTTTTCTTGCAATAATTACAGAATTTATGACGGGATTTTGATCTTCCCTTACTTTTGCTTCTATTGCTTGAAGAACCCTTTTATGTTAATTTTCCTCTTTCCACGAACAAACCAACGTTTTGATCTAAACCGCTGGTTGACGTAAGCTCTTTGTCAATTTTCTCCTTGCTGAGTAAATTTGTTTTGACATCATTAATTGAAATTGAATCTCTTCCATGAATCATTGTGTCTCTAAAATTTCTATATGACATGGGCAGAGAACACAATAACATCATAGCTTGGTCTTCATCCTCTATCTTTACATCGACAATAATTATGGAACTGAACTCTACAATATGTGAAGAGATGGCTTCTTGCATATGGAAAATATAAAGATGCTGCTTGAGGCTAAGTCCGTTAGTCAAAGATTTTGTCATATAGCAACATTCCAACTTGGCCCAAAGAAAGGCAGCAGTTTTCTCTAAAATAACTTCTATCAGGACTTCATCTGATTAACACAATTAGATTGTGGTACGAGCTTTGTCATCTAATTCTTTCCATATGTCATCTTGCACATCAGATGGTCTCTCCTCGATCATCTTTTGAACTTCTTGTTGTGTAAGAATGGCAATCATACGAACTTGCCATACGTCAAAGCTTTTACTACCGTCAAATTTCTAAATATCAAACTTTGTCGACATGGTAACTATGAACAGTACCATGTATGTGAATTGTATTGAATGGATAAACAGTACTCACAAGAATATACGGTATAAGCTCTAATACCAGTTTGTTATGACAAAGTATGCAGCAAACATATAAGTGAGTAAAGATAGAGAGAAAATGAATACACAAAATTTACGTGGTTTGACAATTTGCCTACATTTACGGAGATGATAAAAAAAAATAATTCACTATAAGAAGATGAAGATACAAAATAAGTAAAACTCATGAAACCCAATAACTCAATTACACCCAAAAGCCTCACAATATAAAAGAAACACTCAAAAAAAAAATCTCACAAGTGTCTTGCACTCACAAAAGAGCTTACTAGTGTTTTTCCTTTCCTCTACCAACCGAAAATGCCTTAAGCAATTTTATGGACTTCATGCAACTCCTATATATTAAATGCACTCCACCGAATGCAGCCATAATTCTTGACTTGTGTTTTCACTTCACACGGCTACAAAATTACAAAGTCTTCACTTCAGATTCATAGGCACAACTAAAAAATTGCATAAGGAGACAAAGTTTCAACTCCATTAAATGCCACCAAATGCAGCATTTACTCTTGTATAGTTCTTCTATTTCAAGCCATGCGGAAGTCATCTCAAAGTGGAGTTAATATGGTGTCATAACTTTTTGACTTTTGTTGCAAATTTTAAGCTACCATGTTTTACTTTAACAGGAACAGATTTGAAAACTTTGAGAGACAAAAAGAAAACAACAGATGGTAGAGAAATACCTCTTCAGGAAAATTGTGATGGTCGGTATAGCTGTTCTACAGAATCTTCTTCATCAATTCGGTAAATTGAGACTGCGAGGGATTTGGAAATACGTTGTTTTTTCAAAAAAAATAAAATTTGGTTGGCTTATGGAAGTAAGTTGTTTTCCGGTGTAGAGTATCGTCCTAAGCCTGATTGGCTTAAGGCAGCTAATGAGGAACCTATAGACCAAAATGCTAGCTTGAATTGTCTTAATATTCAATTTTTAGAGTTTATATCCAATCCCCACATATCTGAAGTGAGACTTGGGTTATCTCAATCTCTCCCGCTCAAAAGATTAAACGTCTTGTTAGACCCAATAGATGGCTTCCTGCCCTAATTTTCACCAAGTTATGTGGGATATACACACTCCAGTCTGCTTGCACGCTTTGAAGTCACGTGTTCACATACGTTTGCGTCTATATTAGTTGCCAAAATATCTCACACTTTAGTGATTTCTCTAATGAAAAATATTATTTATATACTACAATTTCATACTACATTAGGCTCTGTGCTATTTAACAAAAGTTCTGAGTGAATTCAATTAAAGTAGTAAAGTGATTGGCAAATGTGATATAAAATTGTATGGAATTATGATGAGAGTAACATAACTCTTCCATATCATGCCTTAAGCTTGGTTGGCCCAAGACAACTAAGTTTAAAAGGAACCACATCGCATAAAAGGGTAGCTTAAGACTATGTAGTTAATTCTTAGTGTTTATACATCATTCTATCCTCACAGATCCATTATGTGACTCTGTGTGTCACAGGGAGAAATCAGAATAATAAGTAATTTTGGTTTATAAAATCACTTAATCCAAGGTAATTCCACCCATATATCTTCATTTTACTAAACAAAAACAAGATTAATTTTTGGTTAAAATAATATAAAGTATAATAAAAGATTATGTGATTATTATTAAAATATACATATACAAAATCTACCGTTCTCGTTAAATCAATCTATCGTCCATCTTCATTTTATTTTGAAATTTTCTCACCAATATTATTTTCGGATAGACAATCCATCACAATTAAAACTGACTTTCTAATAATGTTAGTTATATTTTTTCAATATTTTTGGCGTTAAGATACTCCTCATGCAATACATTATTCAATAATCTCTAATTAAATTGATTGTTTGGTAGAAAGATAAATGTTAGTTATATTTTTTAATAATTGTTTTCAGCGTTTTGATGCTCCTAGCTTGTGCAAAACATTATTCAATAATCTCTCTAATAAAATTAATTTGTTGGAAGAAAGATGTAATTTTTTTTTTTTTTGTTATATAAGAATGTAATGCACTGAGAAAATGAGATGAAAGTACATAGTAAAAATAGAACACATGATATCAAAACCTCTAATTCCTATAACTAGATCGAGGAAGTATCACTAGAGACACATGTTATCAATAGAAATTTGTAATACAGTTTGTCCAACTTCTATGTTCTGTGTTGTCTTCTTCTAACTTACCACTTGCGTTACCTTTCAAGTTTTCATAATGAAAGGAAGTTAAAGGACAATAATATTGCTCGCAAATAACTGAACTAGATGAAGTTTTCTTTTCTTTTACAGTGAAAAGGATGGCTTTCTTTTGTAGCAAAAAAATTCTTTGGAAAACGCCAAATGTTTAGCTTCTGAAGTCTGAAGCAAAACAACAACAAAAATTTCTTCCTCCCCCCTCCCCCTTTTCTAGAACTTAAAATTCCTAATTCTTGAAATTTTTTCTTTATTTTTTTTAAATAGTAAACTCGGAATTAGTAATTCATTAAACTTTAATATTTGAATTAGACTCGCATCTAAAAAAAAAAAATTTAAGAAAAAAATTGAATTAGACTCAATTAATTTTTTTTTTTTTAACAACTCATTTAATTTGGCTAATTTTTGTGTGGTTTGATGAGAAAAATAACAATTTGTCTAGTATCTCTCATCCTTAATTTTCAAACTCTTTCAGAAAGAAAAGTATGCATGTAGTGTAAATCTTATAAAGAAATTTCATAGATTATTAACATTACACACGAAACAAACTATAAATAAATTAAAATATTAAGTTAGTACATTGATTTATTAAAGAATAATTTGTACATAAAAATTCTATAATTTTAATAATTCTATAGACAATTGTAGAAAGATTAAGAGAAATCACAAGTCATCACTAGTAATCGTTTTGAGAAACATTCAACCAGCTTTAATTTGTTCATTAGCATATATGATAACCATAATTTTAACGAGATAACTAAAATGAATTTCGTTATATGGATCCTATCAAATAAATAAAATCCTAGAGCTTCCTTACAGTAAACAAGCACCCATTTTGGTCTCTACGACTATCTATTCCTTGTTTATAACCGTGCAATTTTCTTTCGTGTATATGTTTCATTCTTTCAATTATTATCAAACAGTAAGACGGAAAAAAAGAAACAATTTTCTCTATTCTTTAGCTTAATTCTTCCTTCTCTAATCTCTATCGAACACACGCTCAACACAAATTCCATTACTATGGACTCGTTGGCATGATCAAAGTTCAGACTTTTTGGAGCAATGCCGTGAATGAAGGGTTGTGAAGTCTGGAAAAGGAGACTCTATAGACTTTTTGGAGCAATGCCGTTAATGTTGATCTTCTTTTCCTTCCTCCTTTTCAGTTTGTCTACAATTCTCCACGTGCTCAGTGAGAATACTTCAGTCACATTCTTGAGGAAACTATGCATTGCTTGAGATTATGATAGAAAGAGAAATCCTGTTTTCTATTTGAGTCACCAACTTGCGTTGACTAGAGTAAATTTGGGTCCCTTTAGAAACATGTAAACTACAAGGAATTTATCTCTGCACTTGACTTGTGGATGCTTAAAGTCTATTAAATAGTACTATCAGAGATGGTAATACATTAAACTTTAATATTTGAATTAGACTACCGTAAAAAAAAACAATTTGATTAGACTCAATTAAAAGCTTCTATTTTCTTAACAACTCATTTAATTTGGCTCATTTTGTGTGGTTAGATGATAAAAATAACAATGTGTCTAAACTTTCTCATCCTTAAATTTTAAACTCTTGCAGAAAGAGAAGTATGGACAGTAGTGTAAATCCTATAAAGAAATTTCATNTCTTTTCTAGGAGTTATGCCGGTTTCTTTCTATTTTGGTAGTTACCAAGGAGGAAATTGAACACTCAGCAGAAATGGCAACTGCCACTTCTGGTTCAGGGTTGCTGACACTATGACTTCTCCTCCAACGTAGGCGACATGCCAATTTCTCATTTCTCCTTCTCTACAGCTATGATGCCGCATTTAATGGGATTAGGGAACGTGTTCTGATGGCCGTTTCCTCTTTGTCTTTTTTTTTTTTAAAAAAAAAAATCAACTTTCTCCTCTCTCTCATTTATTTAAACATCTTCCTTCTACCTCGGGGACTTTGTTTTCCATTTCTTCGCATGCGCTTTAAAGCATTTTCTCTGCATTCCTCGTTTTCTCTGAACTTTGAAGTTTTCTTCATATTTCTTCTTTGCTTCTACTCTGTCTTTATTTGGGTTCTGTTTGCCTTGTTCTCTAGATAACTTTTCTTAATGTTGTTGTTGTTTGTTCTCTTCTCTGTGGCTATTCACTTTAGCCATTTACTTTCCTCTATTCCTCAACTTTTTGCGATCTCTACCCCTTTTCTTTTTTGCAACAATGGTGAAGAAAATGACTTCTCGGGCTACTCTTCCAGTCAACGGTGAAGTCACTGTTTCCTCAAGAAGGGTGCCAGAGGGTTTCCCTCTTTCCCTCATCTTTGCTACTCACACTACTCCCCCTCGACCTATTTAAAAGAAAGTGGCCAAAAGAGAGATAATATCATTGCTCTCGTCCCATCTAAACCATTTCCTCTTCCTCCCTATGATGAGGAAGATTTCTTCATCGCAGATACTCCGGGAGAAGCCAAAGATGAGGGGTCTCTCCATTATCTACTTCATCCTCCCATTCTGGCTGACATCCAACTTGGTGGCTCTATCCTCCACTATCGCGTCACTAGGGGAGAGTTTCCTCAGTGTAACTTTAGTACCCCTGTTTGCACCAACCTTACCTCTTAGTGGGCTACCTGGGTAAAAGATATGTTTGAGAAACACCCTGCTATGTTAGGTCTCTTTATGGAACTTGGGATCAAGGATGGCATTTGAGAAGGACTTGACTACACTGGTCCAGCACTGGAGTAAAGCTACTAATACATTTTTTACTGCTTGGGGGGAGTTTACTCCCACCCTAGAGTTTCTGCTGATGATGCGGAAGACTAGCCTAAGGAATCAGCTAGAGCTCCAAAACCTCTGTAAAAAACCACCCATGTGGCCTGGATAAGGTATTTCTGTGGTAGCTTTGAAAAATTTGATGATTTTGTGGTTGGCCCTAAGAGAGGAGATCCTCTTGTGCTTCATACCTTTATTGTTTTCTAGTTAGGACGTTTTGTCTTCCAAGGTCCTCCTGCAGAAGCTCTTGGGCCAGCTGCCTTTAGCTTGGCTACAATTATGGTCAGAGGTGGGAGGCTGCCTTTAGGCCCGTTTTACTTGGGGTCTCTGTATTCTTATTTGGATCAGTTGCAAGACTAGATGGAGATCTCCTATGGTAGGTATGATGTTGTTAGCTATGCTGACATCACATTTCTTCAACTTTTTTTATATGAACGTTTCCAAAGCTTTGGTCCCAAATTCCTCTTCCCAGATGTGGACCCAAAAGAGTTAGAGAATTGGATGAAGGAGGAATCCACTTTACATATATTAGAACCGACATCATGGTGCTAGCATGCGGCAAGAAAGACCAAGGTTGTTTTGGTTTCTATTATTGATAATATTGAAGAGTTTGTTTGGAGGCCTTACATTACTGCTCCAAAACCTAGTGTGGATGATACTTCTCTGTTATACTCTGCTCTTTCTTTGACTTAAAAGGAGTCAATTGTTTTAAAAAAAAAATCAGAAGAAAAAGAATAATTGTGAAAAAGAGCAAATTGTGATGTGAGAAGGTTGTGAAAGAAAAGAAAAAGGAAAGATTGTGTGAAAAGAAAAAAGAATATGCTTTACATACAAGGAAGTTGGGAAAAAATTCCATGCTTGTCATTTGAATTCCTTCACAATGCTCTTTTATTCTCTTAGGGTACTTAGCTTGTTATATCCATATTTTTCCTTTCCTTTACCTTGGCCCTATTACAACCTTGAATAAGTCCTCTTGATTTATGTGTGCATGTGTTTGAGTAGTGGAGAAATAGAAGATAAGCAAGCTTATGGTAGAGCATTTCTTCATGAGTCTCATTGAGTGAAATACTTACTTTCTAAACACTTGAGAGATTGAGAGTATATCTTGTGAGGATCTATCATTCTTGACTCATGATTTTCAATTGAAGCTATCTTGTTTGTTAGTTTGGGTTGTGAAGAAATTTTATCTCATGAATGCTTTGACTCCCTTGAATCTTTGATTGCTCTTCTTGCTTGTGAACTTGAGCATTTCATGAATATCATTGGGAAGTGAGTCTTTAGTTTTTGAGTTTGTTTGTTTGTTTTTCTTTGTTTCCTAGTTTAGAAGTTTTAAGTTTGCTCGAGACATGCAAAAGTTAAGTGTGGGGGAATTTGATAAGCACACTTTATATACAGTAATTAATCTTCATTTTTAGTCTCTTAAACCTCTTTTGGGCTGAATTGATTGGGCTTGGGTCACATTTCATTAGTTGGGTTCCAATTGGGCTTAATTGTGTTTTTCAGCATTATTGGAAATTTTACATTGTCTTTGTATTTCGGATATAACTTGAGTTCTAGACATCTGATAGTCTTGAATCTTGCCTTGTAAGAAAGCTGAGAGAATTCTCTACAACTTTGATTTAAAACTACAAAGGTAATTGGGGTGTCCAGCAGGCCATATTTAACCTGGATGTCAGAGCAGAGATGTTGTTACTGGATCCTGATCTGTATGAAGCGATTGGGCCATAACTTGGGCAATGAGTATTGTATGGGGCCCAAACTAGTGCCATTGAATATCGGAGACATTAATTTTCAACTTTTGTGAAGACCACTTCTCTAAATTGTGGCGTTTAGATGGCGTTATTTCTCCTTGAAGTTGGCTGATGAGTCCAGAGAGCAATTAAGAGTAAATTGGGCCTAACTTTCTCATCCTAGACCCAATTAAGGCAAAACTGGTGCCCAATTAAAGCTAAAGTCCAGAGGATTAATTCTAACCTATGGGTAATCTTAGTATATAGTTATTTTAGATAGTTTTAAGTAAGAAAAGAGGCATCTGTAAGTCATTCATTCCTATTTTGTGCAGTTTTCCTTTGCCTCTTTTCTCTCTAGAGTTTTTCTTTACCTTTTTTCTGTAATGGATCATTCCTTTATGTTCATAGAGGGCTAGTTCTTTAAATCAATCAAGGTTTTAGCTGTTCTGATTATTAATTCTGAGATTCTATTTTAATTGTTATTTATTTAGTGATGAATCAAACTTCTTTCCTTCCTTTGCTTAATTTGGATTAGAATGTTCATATGATAATTGCTTAATTTCATATGTGAAAAGGAGATTGTAAAGATTAAACAATGTTTCAAAGGTTTTTGATGGATTGTTTAAGCTCATTTGAACTTTAGACTTTAGGTTAATCTGGATTAGTGGATGCTTAATTTGTTTAACCGTAATTAATTGAATTCTGGATGCTTATCTAGCAGAGGACCCATAGATCACTTTGAGGTTTCTTGATGTGTTCTAAGGTCGAGAATTAGGTTAATGATTGAATAAATCTTTTGTAATCAAGGACGGATTAAAATCAGGATTAGTTAAATCCCTAGATTGGTTGCTTTCTTACTTCGGTTCATTATCTTTTAATTTTTTTCTGTTGATTAATTCTGTAAATCAACTCCTTGTTTGTTAAACTACCTAATTTGATTCCTTAATTAGAATAATCCAAGGGCTCAACTCAGTGTTACTTTATGCTGCAAGTATTTTTTCTGAATCTAATATAAATTAATTAATTTGATAGCCTCAGCAGCTTATTACCCATCAAAATAAAGGGTCCAGATTCCATCCTCTACTTCTTTGTAAGCACAGACTTTAGCTAGTCTTCCAGGGACTTCTTCATCTGTAGGCTCATGATTACTAGAGGGGAAGAATGTCGTAGATCAGCTAGGGCTTGACTCTTGAGCGTTATGGGTTGCATAGGGGTGATATCGAATTCCCCCATGATCAATGACTATTTGTTTAATCGTCCAAAAAGGACAGGGTGCTTGAGCAAGAACTTGAGCAGATATGACCTAGTCTTCAGATGTACTATATGTTCAATGAAGTAGTGCATAAACTTTTGGGTTGCATACACCAGAGCTAAACAATGTTTTTCTTGGCGAGTATATATGATTTTTGGGCCTTTAATAAGACAACTGAGATAATAGATAGCTTGTTCTGCCCCAGTAGTTTCTTGTCCTAATAGTCCAGCTATTGAAACATCTATGGATATTAATTATAGGACCAATGTCTCTCCTTTGGTAGGTGACAACACGGTCTGAGATGAGGTCAAGACGATCTTAATTTTATTGAATTCATCTTCCTGCTCCTCTCCCCACTTAAAAGGGATTTTTTATTTGGTTAATTTCTTTATAGGGTGCAATAGCTCTGCTAGAGTGGGTACAAATCTTTGGATGTACCCCAACTTCCCCATGAGGCTCTTCACTTCTTTGGGGGCTAATGGAAGCCTTCATATCTTGTATGGCCTTTATCTTGCTTTAGCTATACTTTCTCCTTTGTACACTTTGAAACCTAGAAATTTGTCACTAGATACTCCAAAAGCACACTTGAGGGGATTTATGCACAGCTGGTATTTCCTACATCTCTCAAAGACACGCCACAAGTGCCCCAGATGTTCTTTTCTTTTGGACTTGACCACAAGGTCGTCAACATAGTCTTCCACAAACTCGTGGAGCATATCATGAAAAATTATTGTCATAGCTCGCTGGTATGTTGCTCCAGCATTCTTTAGTCCAAATGGCATGACTGTGTAATGAAAATTACCAAAAGGAGTTCTACATGATGTCTTTTCCGCATCTCCCTTAGCCATTTTGATTTAGTTGTAGCCACTAAAGCCATCCATGAAGGAAAATTGTTTATGAGATGTTGTAGCATCTACCAAAGCACCTATGTTTGGTAGGGGGAAGTCATATTTTGGGAAAACTCGATTTAGATCTTTGAAATCTATTCAGTATCTAATATGGCCATTCTTTTTCTTTACTGGCACTATGTTGGCTAGCCATGTTGGGTATTGTACTGCTTTGATGAAGTTGCCCTTTAGAGCTTGGTCGCTTCTCCCTTAATCTGTAGCTCTACCTCAGGGTTGAACTTTCGCAGGGGCTGCTTTGCTGGTATGGCTCCTGGATTAATAGCTAGATTGTGGCTTATGAACCCTAGGTCTAGCCTTGGTATTTTCTCATATTCCCATGAAAGACATCTTTAAACTCCCTTAGCAGATCTAACAGAGCTTGCTTTTCCTCTGCAATTGGAGTGCTATTTAAAAAAATAGGTCTGGATTTTCCTTGTCCTGGCTCTAAAAAGACTTGTTCTAGATCGTCCTCTTGCTATTTGGGAACATCTTGCAGTACTGGAGG
Source organism: Cercis canadensis (assembly GCA_003255065.1). Taxonomy (NCBI): domain Eukaryota; kingdom Viridiplantae; phylum Streptophyta; class Magnoliopsida; order Fabales; family Fabaceae; genus Cercis; species Cercis canadensis. The sequence goes on from QAOA01004647.1 coordinate 27,959, forward strand.
GGCTTCATGCACTTTTGCTAGCTGCATTTCTTCTAAAGTCATGATAGCTTATCTGAATGGGGGTCTAATGGGTGAATCTAGGAACACTACCACTGAACCCAAGAATCCCTATAGGATCATCCAAGGCATTTTTCCATTGGGGAGACAGATTTGCTCTATAATTCTCTTGCCTCGAGGAGCAACTGGAGTAGGTTCCTCGCTCGCATCACGTTCCTTGCGATTTCCCTTGGCACTATTGGCATCTCGAGGCATCTTATCTTCAACTTTTGCAGTCGGAGCCAAAGGCACTGCAGCCGCTAGGGCCTCAATAGACATAGATTCTTGTTTTTCTTTGTCTTTCCTCTTTGGCTCTTTAGTGTCTTGCAGACCTATACGCATTCCTATGACTGGCTGCACTTTATTCATCCTTAGCTTGGCTAGCTCATTGAAATATATAGCCTCTATCATGTGAGCTTTTGTGTCATCAAATGGTGTTTTAGTAGCTTGTATCTCAACATCTCTTTCATTGAAATTGGACTTAACACACTGATGCAGGGTTGAAGGCACACACCTGTGCAAGTGAAACCAGGGACATCCCAACAAGATATGATAATTGGGATTCCTTTCCACTACCTGAAATTTGTTGGCTGTCTTGATAGGGCCAACACTCAGATTTACCATAATACTTCCCAGAGCTTTCACATGGGTGCCTTTGAAGGTGTTCAGGAAGGTGCTTGTAGGATGTAACCTCTATTTGGGAGGCCCAGCACCACAAAAACTGAGTAAGGAATGACATTTACTCTAGATCCATTATCAACAAGGGCTCACCTCACCTTGTGTCCTTCAATGAAAGCTTCTACATACAATGGTCTATTGTGGTTGGGGTCTTCCCATGCACGATCTATCTCTTTGAAGACTATGGCTAACACATGGGCTTTAGCTAGCTTGTTAAATAGGGTGTTGATGGCGCAACAGTATGCTCTCCTACTCTTCACAATCTGAGTTGTAGCCACAACTGCTTCCTCTATTCCCTACTCATCTAGACCCATGCCAAAGAATAAGGTTTTGAAATTCTTGGCTTTAGCTAATCCTCTACCCATGATAGCAGTTTGGGATAGCTCTAACTGGTCATCAAAGTCGGCACTTGGGTCTACTTCATTTATAATGGGTTCATCATGGACATTGTTAGGGAAAATGATCTCCCCATTTTGGAGCTTCTTCTAAAACAACTCCCTCAGATGAAAACATTCTTTAGTGGTTTGGTTCTTTGAAAGATGGAGCCTGCAATACTTAAGGTTTCTCATGTCAACTATAGAGAAGTTTTCTCTTCTTTTTCTCTGCTGCACTATTCCTTCTCTTAACCATGCATCCAGTAGATAGTTGATCTTGTCCATAGAGGAGGGAAAATAAGGAGGTTCTCCATCTCTCCAACCCCTTGGGATGGCTAGTCTCTTATCATAGTTGGCCAGTGAGGGGGCTGAGTTGTACCCTCTATCTTGGCTTGCTCGTCTATAGCATTAACGTCAAAGAAAGCGTCATCTTTGGAATGCCTCTTTGTTGGTATTCTCATGGCCTCGGCTACATTAGCAGCTCTAGCTAACAACTCAAAGAAGGTTTTGATCCCAGTCAGGTATAGCTGAGAATCATCCTCTATGCTTTTCACACAACCATAGACTAGGTCTGCTTCGGGCAGGGTTTCTTTACACAGCAAGGCTTTGTCTATGTAGCGTCTGATTAAGGCTAAAAGACCTTCACTACCTCTTTGCTTAACCCAACCTAGGTCCATGATGTGAACCACCCTCTCTTCCTCCAGGAACTTATTACAGAACTCAGTCACCATTTGGCTCTAGTTGTGTATGGAATTTGGCTTTAGCTTAGAATACCAAGTGAACGGCTTCCCCACCAGAGATTTTGAGAACTCCCCAAGACAGAGTTCCTGGTAATTTATGCGGGTACCATGTCATCTAGAAAGATCAAGACATGTTCCCTGGCGCTGCTACTCCCATGATACTTCCAAAGCACAGGGGGTTTGGTACTATGGCTGGTACGGTTTCGTGGCTATCTCTAAAGAGAATGTAGGTTGAAAGTCCATTATAGTTGTACAATCATCCTTCCTAGCAGCCATAAGATGCTTGAGCTCACTCTTGGTTACTAGAGGATCTTCTAGGTCTATAGGCCCACTTAGCGTCGTAGAAGGAGTTCTAAGGCCTTCCTCTAGATCAATAATTCTTGTTCTAGAGTTCTTCCCTTGCTCCACCCTTCTTCTTGCATCCTTACCTTCCTTTTTCCCTCCTCAAGGTTGCTAATGGAACTCAACCATTCCTTTATTTTGGTGACAGTTTCCAGTAAAGCGTTGAGCACAGGAGCAAGGTCATGATCTTTTGGCTTGCAAAGGGTGCGCTGAGCGCCTGTACCGCTGTGTAGGGCTTCCCAAGGCCCTTCAAGGTGTCTTTCTGTGACTTCCCTTAGGGTGTTTTCTCCAGTAGCAGTGGTTTACTCAAAGTTCTGCTCATCATTTTGCTAAGGAAGAACCATGACTCTTTTCTTCCCAGTTTGACTTCCCTTGTGGCTAGTGTTACCAGCTTCTGCTAGTTGGTTCCTCATCTAGACCTTTAGGATTGAAGGAGAGGCATCTTTGCATGCTCATTAGGATTGTATACACCTCCCCAGTGGAGTCGCCTTAATGTTTTGTTAGTTTTTGTTGTTTGTTAGTAAATACACAATGGAGATGCAATACAATTTTTGTGGAACTAGCACTGGTAGGCTTGGTGCATGAACAGCTGAGGCACCTTTGGAAACCGAACAGAACAGCAAGAAGGTGTTGGGCTTAAAGCCAAGGGAGTCGAGTCATAAGGCCTAGAAGCTCCAATTGTGGCTAATTCTGAACCAGCAAGGGAAGCCTGGTTACTCTCTGCTCTAGTTGATGGACAGTGACAGAGGAACTTAATATTTCTTAGGAGATGACCTAGCGGTAGTTGAAGGCATATTAATGGAGCTTTTGGTCTAGAGTTGGTTAGGGAGAATCTCAGAGAAGGTAGAGTTATGATGTGAGTCCTTATAGGGTAACCCAAGATGGAGATTCCAATGCCCGTTGAATTGTCTAAATCGAGTTCGGAACGAAAATGAGGACCTCGACCCTTCGCTTACCAAAGGGGGAACCAAAGGTACCTGGGGGAATGGTATGAATGCTACACTCAAGAAACATAGAAGGTGAGCAATAAGTTCTATGATTGAACACGACAAGAACCTTGGGTTCTTGATAAATTTCGATCTCCACAAGAACCTAGGGTTCTTGATAAGATCTAAAAGTTCTTTCAAAGAACCATGAAGGAGAAAAATCTCCACTTTACTCAATAATCAATCTTGACCTTTCACAAGGGGGAAAGACTCCCTTTAAAGCTAAACAAGCACATTAACCTTAAATGGGTAAAAGGCCTAACCTAAGCCCAAACCCACTTTCCTAAATACAAACCCATACCAAATAAGGAAAATATCATAAGGTTTGATTTGAGATAAAATGGGCCCCAAAAATAATAAAATTCGGAGCCCAAAAGAGTGAAATAAACAAAATGCATGCAGAGGCCAAAAGGCTCTAGGCACTGGCAGGATAAAGGTTAAAAACCTGGGCACTAGGGTGGTGGCCAAAAACTCCAAATTACCGGTTGGTTGTTTTGAAGCCCGAATCATGCACATGGTCTTTTCTTGTGGATTCTTTGCATTAAGACTTGATTCTTGGGTCCAAACCTCAGCTATGAGACCTTCCAAACTCTCTCAAATCTTCTTGGCTTGAGCTCGGGAGACAAGACCTCCATGAATGTGTAAAGGATCACTTGGAGCACTTGGAGTCTTGTTGTCTAGATTCTCATCAAGTTTCTTTAATGAAGAGGAATGTAGGATTTAAGGTAGGTGGATGCTCTAGAGGGCATGTCTTGATGAACATTCCATGAAGATGTTCTTCTGGTAGTTGGTGTGTGAGGAGTAATGATTTTTGGAAGTTCTAAGTGCTAGTGAGTAATAGTTGAACTCCTTTATCTCTATATTCAATGAGTGACATTCATAGTTGGAGGAGGTGATGATTTGATGAAGATGATCAGAAATATGGACATTGGAGATCTGGCTAAAGGATAGGTGAGAGCATTTAATGCTAGACGTGTAGCTGGGGCAAAGGTCATCAGCCTTATACTTAGGGGATTTAATGCTAAGCAAATGGAAGCAAAATAGGGGTTCATGTTTTCTATTTAAGGGTGATGGTGCTTGGCCCTAGGCATTTAATACAAAGCTGATGGGTTTATTTTGGGTGGTATGGCAGTTACGTGGGTGGCTTGCTTAGCCCACTTCTATATTTGTTGATACTTTAGGAAGGAATATGGGTTCAGCTTCCTAGGATGCAGGTTAAGGTTATGTTTAAAATAAGAGAATAAGACAAAAGGTAATAACAAAGAAGGGATAGTGTCCTGTCACATCAGCTGAAAGAGGAGTTTAGACTTTCTCTTACCTGTGGGTCTCACACCTCTTATAAGATTTTCCCAAAGGGGTCTTTGGAGAGGTCCTTCAAAACCTCTTCTAATGTGGACTTTCCCTCAGCCCAAATCCAACCAAGCCACTAGACCAAAGACAATTCCCACTATAGTAGCTATGGCTTCTTGAGGAGCCGTGACTTCTTTAGGAGCCTTATTTGTGAGGTCTCTTGCCTCGGGGGGCAACCAAGAGTTATCCAAGTCTTAGCTACCAGCTTGAGCTACCTCCAGGGAGTGAAAACTACAACTGGAGGAGAATGTCATGGGCCCTTTTACCGGGGGGATGCTCTTAGGGGCATTCTAAGTGCTCCAGGCATATTAGCTCTGAGAGTACCTCTTGGAGACAGTCTTAGGAGTCTTCTAGCAAAGGTAGCTTCCCTTGTTTGAACTGTAGCTGTGCTATTCTTGGCTTCAGCTGGGCCAACTCTTATTTGTTTGTCCAAGCAAGTCTTTTGCCCTTTTTGGTCATATGGGCTTTATTGGGCCACTGGTTATCTCATAATAGGCCTTACTCAAAAGCCCATATTTATACTATTTAATGTCACAACTGTGTCACATTAGTATCAAATGGTCTTTGGCCAAGTTGTATTTAAATCTTCTTCAAGGCTTGAAGGTTTCATGTTCAGACATAAAATTGTAGCCAAATTATCAAAAAAATAAAATAAAATATTACACTAGTGCAGTTGATATAATGAGTCTCTCTATTATTCATATTCTCTCACCTTAACTAATATAATATAGCATGACATCAGATAACATGTAAAGGGCATTTCTTAGTAAGTTAGTGTGGCACAATGTGATATTAGGTTGTGTGAGAATAAGATTACTACTTCTAAAACACAATGCATTGACATTTTTTGTAGTATAGAGGCTAATTAGAACAAGCTATTTATTAAACTCTAGCTAGTGCCTTGTTTGTGATATAAAATAATAATTAATAAGAAAGGAAGATACTTTATTTTCAACTGAAAAATTCCAAAATTTTGTTGAACAATAGTCCCTTCTTTTTAGTTGAAACAAAAGGAATGTTAGTTGTATATGGATCCCACAAAAATATATATTTTGTTAAGGCAGGTTAGTAAATGCAATTTACAACCAACATTTTTACATGCTTTGATTTGTAACTTGAAAAATAAATAAGTGGTTCATGATGAATAGAGAAACTAACAACTTCTCCTTGTAGTCTTCACCAAACTATGAACATTAAAACCAAAAAAAAAAAAAAAAATTGTTTGCAGAATTGCACATACACAGTCCCAATCCCACCAAATTAAATATGATATGGTTCCACTAGTTTTCTTTTTCTTTGTTTTGTAAAGTTATATACATTTTATCTTTAAAATCAGATTGGGTTCTCATGAGCCCAGAATGTATATCATTCTAAAAATATATATATATGAAAAACTCGATCCATAATGATAGTGACACATTTTGATATAGATATAAGGTGTATTTTATTCTTAAATGTCAAATTTCAATGTAGATTTACTCTAACATATTTTACTTATGTCTAGTGTGCACCAAAAAAAAAGAAAAGAATAAAACTCTGGCATATAAATAGAAACTTTTGGCCCAGGAACAATTTGATTTGCCATTAGTTATAGATTTATTTAATTTTATTATTAACTGCAACCACTATTATCACTGACAAGTAATTTTAAAAAAGAGTAAAACCTTTTTTTAGACCTTGAAAAATGCATCCACTAACAAATTCGTCCTCCAAAAATTTTTGGTGATAAATTAGTCCTTGAATTATTACTCTGGCTGAAAAATTAGTCCTCCATTAGGGTTTGTTAGTCATATTTAACGAACTTTTCACATGGCACTTAACGTGGCCATTAGTTGCTGAAGTGGCATGCTGACATAGCAGATAGACCATGTGCTTGTGTGGTATAAGCAAAATGGCGTCGTTTTAGTAAGGATTTCATTTGACAATTACACAAACTCTAGAGCTTTTCTTCTTCGCACTCTTCTCCCTTGCTACTATATTATTTTTTGCTGGGTTTTGAGGCCACACAGTTTTAGCTCTTGAACCAGCAATACAACTCACTTTACCAGAACCCTTAGATGCGAAGAGAGGTCGAATTCTGAGAAAAACTTTGATGTTCTTTGATTCTCCGATAGGTTTTGAAGAGGGTTCTAATGGAGGATTCTCTAGTCCTGCAGACAAAATCTCCTTAAGTGGAAATACAGAAATTTTCGGCAAATCTGGGTATGATGAGTACTTTGTTGGAGCAGTTGCAGGTGTAGCTCAAGCTTTCCGGTGACGATTTTGACGAATTGTGACCGTGTTAGGATAGTGGAGTGGACTGTTCATGTCCATGGTTTCTCCCACTTTTTTCCCTCGGACTACTTGAAATGGCGGAAAGAAAACAACAGCAGATTTAAAATACAAAGAAAGTTGTGAGAAATCAAAATTGATGGGCTTCAACACTATTCAAAACTATATAGGTTTGCCCAAACCCCAATGTTCCAATAGGTCCATCCTTCAGCACTAGGTATGCTGATTTCGCACAGCAAATGGTCTTAAGGTTTGAAATGGAGAGTTGCAGAAGATCTCCCCCCCCCCTGTTCGCAATAAAATCCTCTCCTTTGCACTTTTGTCACTACGACGCCGTATTGGCTTCTATCTCACACCAAAACCCAGCAAAAAAGAATACAGTAGCAGGGGAGAAGAGTGCGAAGAAGAAAAGCTCTAGAGTTTGTGTAATTGTCAAATGAAATCCTTAGTAAAACGACGCCGTTTTACTTATGCCACACAAGCACATGGTTCATCTGCCATGTCAGCATGTCACTTTAGCAACTAACAGTCACATCAACACGTTAAGTGTCATGTGGGAAAGTCTGTTAAATATGACTAACAAACCTTAACAGAGGACTAATTTGTCAGTCGAAACAATAATTCAAGGACCAATTTGTTACCGAAAATTTTTGGAGGATGAATTTGTCAGTGGATGCATTTTTCAGGGACTAAAAAGAGGTTTTACTCTTTAAAAAATGAACTAACAACTACAACATTTTAATGTTCTTACAAGTTTCACTCTTTGCACCATACTCAGTTCAGAACAAATTACTCCCTTTTTATGCCATTTTATGATTACATCTATGGCACCATGGACAAATCTTCTGATTAATTATATGAATCTGCTCTCAAAAGAGAGGAAGAATCCCCAAATATTGTTCACCTAGCTCATCTAACCACACCTGATTCCATCTATCACCTCCAATTTGGATTTGCTTCCTTAGCCTCTTAGCCACACACATAAAATGGTATCTATGGTTAATGTGGCCTGTGACAGTACTATGGTCTGTTATGCTCACTCGGGTCTATGGTCATACTTTCACAGTGGAGAGGAACCGTTTCAATAAGCTCAGGCTGCAAATATGGTCCATACCAAAGTACAGTGCTCAAGTAAATAAGACAAATTTCTTTCTCTAGAATCATATTCATGATTTTGAGTCTATCTTTTTTCTTTGCATGATAGGTTTATGTCTCATAGATCAGTAGTGAAATTTATTAATTAGTATTTTGGGCAGGTTGTTTTTGCATATTTTCATGGAAATAAAATCTAATAATATTTATATTAAAGAATGATTTAATGAATATTGAATAGGACATACTAATAAAATTCTTTAATTTCAAAAGTAATGAGAAAATTTCAAATTTAAACATGTTATCAATAGTCGATATCAATTATTTATGTAATTATGTTTTGTAGTTCTACCATTTTTTATGTAGAAATAGGTCTTATTTTTCATACACCAGTAGTGAAATTTCATTAGCATTTTAGACGAATCAACAGTTATTTTGCACATATTCATGGAAAAATGTCTTAAAATAGTTTACTTGAATGGCATATATATACTACTAAGATAATTTCATTTCTAAACTAGTAAAAGATTAGAAATTTAAACATAAAATCAATAATCATTCTCAATATTGTTGATTTGCCATATAATAAGAATTTGCATAAAAATTAGATTTTGAAGCCTAAGAAATCCTTTTATTTAGAGGTTGGATACTTTGGGCGTGTTATAGCTTAAGTTTCAAATTTCAAAACCTTGTATAAGATAAGCATTATCATAATTATATGAATAATGATTTGTTCTTGCTTGGTTAGCTACTTCTTGTAGTACATTTTGCAATGGCAAAAGGAGGCTATCAATAGAGTGATTGAGAAGACAATATTGGACGCTGAGAGAAAAGGAACAAAAGTGCTGACTCTTGGTCTAATGAATCAAGGGGAAGAGCTTAACATATATGGAGGGCTATATGTTAACAAGAATCCAAAACTAAATGTTAAGGTAGTAGATGGTAGCAGCCTCGCAGTTGCTGTTATTCTTAATAGTATTCCTAAAGGAACGACTCAAGTTCTACTTAGGGGCAAGCTCACCAAGGTTGCCTATGCCATTGCATTCAGTTTATGCCAAAAGGGTATTCAGGTTGGCATATACTTATGAAATTTCTCACCAAAATTTTGTGATTCACCTATCAATCATTCTTTGATACTTAGCTCAAATTTTTATGGTTGCATTGTTTCAGGTAGCTACAATGCATGAGGAAGAGTATGTGAAGCTAAAAAATTCGTTCAACAAGAAGTCTGAAAGTAACTTGATGGTTTCCCGAAGCTGTTCTCAAGTGGTAAAACAACAAAATACTCCTAGTTTTGTTCTTAGAATTTACACCAGAAGAAACAACTTGAAATGATAAAACCCCATGCATACACTATTTAATTTCCACAATAAACTAAATTCCAACATTGACATAGTCTTATCTATTCTAGCATGCTTTGAAATTCCAGTAAGGGATTTGTTAATTGTATTGTTCATACAATAATGAGAGACATTTGTTTTCCTTTTTCACTTTTTTTTTTTATAATTTTTGGATAGACGTGATTAGTGGGTGATGGATTAACCGAAAAGGAGTCACAATTCCCACCAAAGAAATATCGCAAAGATTGCTCCTACCATTACAACCCAGCAATGCTAACTCCAACGTCTCTTTAGAATGTGCATTCTTGTGAGGTTTGTGCAGCCATTTCTCTTTTTCCCTTTCACAATTTCTAAGGTACTTTGTATCTATAAAGATATGACTATGTTTTTTTCCTTACTTTTTTGGCAAGGATATAACTGTTTTCATTTTATTGTTTATAATGGTAACACTTTAAAATTTTGCAGAATTGGTTGCCAAGAAGCTTAATGAGTGCATGCCGCATAGCCGGGATAATCCACGCTTTAGATGGATGGAATGAACATGAGTGTGGCTTCACAATGCTTAACATTGACAAAGTTTGGCAGGCAACTCTTCAGTAGCATGGGCTTCAACCTCTCACTGCGCCAACTCAATCACAGTACTAGCTCATTATCAATTAATATAAGCTTAATAAAGCTATGTGTTTTGCTGAATTTTGGCACCCTCAATGATGCACATGGGCAGCCCACTGTGAGCCCACTTGAAGATCCAAACGAGCCAGACATGAATTCAGCCCAATTCGGTTTATTCGTCCAACAAGTAGTTAAAGCTCAAAAGCTCTCACTTGACCAGCCTATTAGTTGGGTCAATCATTTAACCAGCTATTTAGTTAGCTAATTACAATGAATCTGGTTATGTCTATTTTTAAAATGTATTTCTTTTGGAATTTGTAAGCATTAAAGCTAGTCAGTATTAGTTATTAGTGCATTTTCTTGGAAGTTGTAAGTTGCATTTAATAGCCTATTTTCCTATTCTTGGAGGGTTGTTCCAAGACTATATATTACAATTTTTGAATTAATAAAGGGAGACTTTTTAGATTATCAAAAGCAAAAACCTGTATGGTTGTTTCTTTCTAAGTTTTGTATCTCTTGGTGGATTCCTTGAGTGGTGAGATCGTTCTAAACTCTTATCTTTAAGGTGGTGAGTTCTTATCCTTAAAGTGACAAGTTGCAACGTTACCTTACTGTTTTATACCCTAAAATGGTATCATTTGGTATCAGAACACCTGGTTCGTGATATCCCTAGAATTTGCACTTGCAGCTGTTGTTTGGCATCATGGCAAGGCGTGGAGATCCTATTCCTCCAGCTTTTCAAGGCACCAATGACTATGATCGTGACATGGAGGTTGCGGAACTAAGAAGAACAGTCGAGATGCTTCAAGGAAAATTACAACATCAACAAAATAACCCCCAAAGTGAAACATATAGGGAGGCAGAAGATGAAAATCCTTTTGGCACTCATGATGATTCAAGGGATGAAGATGAGAATGTCCAAAGGCAAAGAAGACAACCATGGGCACGTGAAGGGGATGTGAAGATTGATGTACCAGAATTTGATAGCAAAATGCAAGGTGATGTTTTCTTAGATTGGCTGTATATGGTGAAAAGAATATTTGATTTTAAGGAGTATTCGGAGGAAAGGAAGGTAAAATTGGTGGCTATCAAATTGAAGGGTTATGCTTCACTTTGGTGGGAAAACTTGAAAAGAGAAAGGAACAGAGAAAGGAGGAGGCCTATTCGAACTTGGGAGAAGATGAAACGGGAACTAAAGAAGAGACTTCTCTATGAGAATTATAGATAAGAAAATTTCTCAAAGTTCTATAATCTCAAGCAGTACAATCTGCCGATGGAAGAATACATAAGAGAATTTGAGCACCTAATGCTTAGGTGTGACATCAGTGAACCGGAGGAGCAGATCATTGCACGGTTCTTGGGACGATTGAAGAGGGAGCTTCGGATGCCATCAAGCTGCAACCATTTTGGACTTTAAATGATGTTAGAAAACTTGCTATCACCATTGAGCAGCAGTGAATGAAGAACTCATCAAAAGAAGCCACTAAAACAAGTTTTTCTAGCCAGGGGAGTGTTGCCTCTAACTCCAATAAACCTCTTGTCAAGGGAGCAATTTCTAGCAAGAATGAAGAAAATGAGGATGGAGGAACTAGACAAAAATCCACAAGTAATCACAATGCTACCCGAAAGTGTTTTAAATGCCAAGGGTATGGTCACATTGCTGCTGATTGTCCAAACCAGAGGGTAGTGACCATTATTGAAAATGTAATTGAAGAAGTTGAGGAAGAACTGAACCATGAAGAAGAGGAGATTGAAGAAATCACCGAGAATGCTGATGAAGGAGAAACTTTGGTAATTCGGAGAACCTCAATGTGATTCAAGGGAATGATGAGTCATGGCTGCGAGACAATATTTTCCAAACACAGTATACCAGTCATGGAAGAGTTTGTAATGTGATCATAGAAAGTGGAAGCTATACAAATGTGGTGGCTAGAGATGGTGACTAAGCTGAACTTGAAAACCAAGCCTCTTCTTCAACCATACAAAATTCAATGGTTCCAAAAGGGTAATGGTTTGAAAGTTATAAAGAAATGTTTGGTTTCTTTCTCCATTGGTAAGAACTACAAAGATGAAGTCTAGTGTGATGTTGCGCCAATGGATGCATGCCATTTGTTGCTTGGAAGACCTTGGCAATATGACTGGAAAGTGTCACATGATGAGTTCAAAAATACTCACTCATTTGTCAAGGATGGTGTTCGGAATGTTTTAGCTCCATTGAAGCCTGAAGTAAAAAATTCCAAGGAGGTAGGAAATTCTTTTCTGACAGGTTCATAATTAGAGCAAGCCCTAACTAAGCAAGATGAAATCTATGCTCTTTTTGTCATGGAAGCTGCAACCATTCAACAAGCACCATGTCATGAGCTTCTGTTGCCTTTGTTGGAGGAATTTAAAGACGTGATACCTGATGAGATTCCTATTGGTCTACCACCAATGAGGAACATCTAGCATCATATTGATCTTGTTCCTGGATCTGCCCTACCTAATAAAGCTGCTTATCAAATGAACCCCCTTCAACAAGCTGAGTTATAGAGGCAAATGAATGATTTATTAGCTAAGGGGTTGATTCGAGAAAGTATGAGTTCTTGTGCTGTTCCTGCTCTCCTAATCCCAAAGAAAGATGGTTCATGGCGTTTGTGTGTTGATAGTAGAGCCATCAACAAGATCAGCATCAAGTATCAGTTTCCTATTCCAAGATTGGATGATTTACTTGATCAACTCCATGGTGCTAAGGTGTTTTCTAAGATTGATCTTCGAAGCAGTTACCATCAAATCAGAATGAGAGAAGGAGATGGGTGGAAAACAACATTCAAAACTGGAAAAAGGGCTTTATGAATGGCTTGTGATGCTATTTGGGTTTTCAAATGCTCCAAGTACCTTCATGAGACTTATGACGCACATTCTTACACCTTTCTTAGGAAAGTTTGTGGTTGTATATTTTGTAGACATTCTGGTTTATAGTAAGTCTTTGCAAGACCATGTGGAACATCTAAGAAGTGTTTTCCAAACCTTGAGAGAGCAACAACTTTTTGCTAACTTGCAAAAGTGTCATTTCATTACAGATAACCTTGTTTTCTTAGGATATGTGGTGTCTAGTGCAGGAATCAAAATGGATCCTAGCAAGGTGGAAGCAATAGAAAGTTGGCTACTTCCTAAAACTATTCATGATATACAAAGTTTCCATGGGATGATCTATTTCTACAAGAGGTTTATAAGCATTTCAGCACACTAACAACTCCTGTCACCAAATGCCTTAAGGGAGGAATTTTCAAATGGACCAAGGAAGCCCAAGACAACTTTGATCTTGTCAAGAGTAAGATAACCACAGCCCCAGTTCTGATACTTCTAGATTTTAACAAAGTGTTTGAAGTAGATTGTGATGCATCTAATGTGGGAATTGGTGCTGTACTTAGCCAAGAAGGACGACCCATTACTTTCTTTATCAAAAAATTGAATGATGCTAGGAGAGTATTCAACTTATGACAAAAGAGTTCTATGCAATAATCAGGGCTCTTAGTCATTGGAGTCACTACATGCTGCCCAAAGAGTTGAGGCCTTGAAGTATTTGAGCACCCAACACAAGCTAAATACTCGGCATGCAAAATGGGCAGAATTCCTTCAACCATTTTAGTTTGTTCTCAAACATAAATCTGGACAATCGAATAAGGTGGCTAATGCATTGAGTCAAAGGCAAGTTTTGTTGAACACTATGCAATCTGTAGTGATTGGTTTTGAGATTATTAAAACCCTTTATGAAGATGACTCTGATTTTGGCAACCTTTGGAAAGCTTGTTTAAGTGGACCAAAGAACCAACAATTCTTTAATCATGATGGCTTCCTTTTCAGGGGTAAACAACATTGTGTACCAAAATATTCACTTAGAGAAGTCATAATTCGAGAGGCTCATGGTGGAGGACTTGCTGGACACTTTGGCTGAGACAAAACCTTTCTCATGGTGCAAGAAAACTTCTATTGGCCTAAGCTGGTGCAAAATATTGAACAAATTGAGAAGAAATGTGTTGCTTGTCACAAAGCCAAGATGCATGGAAGCACTGCCAGATTATATACTCCTCTCCCAATTCCAACAGCACCTTGGGATGATGTAAGCATGGACTTCATTGTGCGACTGCCTAGGACTCAAAGAGGTAAAGATTCAATTATGGTGGTTGTAGATAGATTTTCTAAAATGGCTCTTTTTGTTCCATGCAACAAAACTTCATATGCCACTTATATTGTTGATCTTTATTTCACAGAAATTGTCAAGCTTCACGGCATTCCTAAAAGCATCACTTCTGACAGAGATTCAAAGTTTTTGAGTCATTTTTGAAGAATTCTTTGGAAGAAATTGGGAACTAAGCTTCAATTTAGTTCATCTCATTATCCGCAAACAGATGGACAAACTGAAGTTGTTAACATATCTTTGGGATCTATGATTAGGAGTTTGGTGAAGAAGAATATTAGAGAGTGGGAGAGTTTGCTGCCTCGTGCTGAGTTTGCTTACAACCGTTCATTAAGTCAAACTATTGGTTGTTCCCCTTTTGAAGCTATTTATGGGATGAATCCTATTGGCCCTGTAGATTTATCCCCCATCCATATTGACAAACATTTCATTGGGGAAGCTAATGAAATAGCTAAGTTCATTACAAAAAAATGCATGAGCAAGTGAGGAGCTCAATCTTGAAGCAAACTGAAAAGTACAAAAGGCAAGTTGACAAGCAAAGGAAGAAAGTATATTTAATGAAGGAGATTTGGTATGGATTCATCTAAGAAAAGAAAGATTTCCTAACAGGAAGTATGCTAAACTTCAACCTAGAGCTGAGGGTCCATTCAAAATTGTTAAGAAGATTGACGACAATGCTTACAAGGTGGAGCTTCCTAGTGATTATGGAGTTTCAGCTATTTTCAATATTTCGGATTTGTCTCCATATCATGATGATGAACCACTAGACTTGAGGACGAGCCTTTTTAAACTAGGGGAGAATGATGCACGTGGGCAACCCACTGTGAGGCCACTTGAAGATCCAAACGAGCCAGACATGAATTCAGCCCAATTCGGTTTATTGGTCCAACAAGTAGTTAAAGCTCAGAAGCTCTCACTTGACCAGCCTATTAGTTAGGTCAATCATTCAACTAGCAATTTAGTTAGCTAATTACAATGAATCTAGTCATGTATATTTTCAAAGTGTATTTCTTTTGGAATTTGTAAGCATTACAGCTAGTAAGTATTAGTTATTAGTGCATTTTCTTGGAAGTTGTAAGTTGCACTTAATAGCCTATTTTCCTGTTCTTGGAGGGTTGTTCCAAGATTATATATTACAATTTTCAGATTAATAAAGGGAGACTTTTCAAATTATCAAAAGTAAAAACCCGTGTGGTTGTTTCTTTCTAAGTTCTGTATCTCTTGGTGGATTCCTTGAGTGGTGAGCCCATTCTAAACTCTTATCTTTAAGGTGGTGAGTTATTATCCTTAAAGTGCCAAATTATAACGTTACCTTACTATTTTATACCCTAAAATAGTATCAAGGTGGTGAGTTATTATCCTTAAAGTGCCAAATTATAACGTTACCTTACTATTTTATACCCTAAAACAGTATCACTCAAATACCTTGATTATTATTAAATGTTATTATTAGTTTTACATTTTCTAATCCTAGTTTTAATTATAACAAATGACCTTTCTAGAAGCAGTATCACTAACCCTAATATGTTTGTTTAAGTGTGTTACTGAGTAACAAGTTAGTGATTATCTTGGGTCAAGAAGAAGAACAAGTTTCTGCCTCAGCAAGAACCAGTTCTCATACAAAACTTGTTTTTCTCAAAAGATCATCTGCGNTATTATTAGTTTTACATTTTCTAATCCTAGTTTTAATTATAAGAAATGACCTTTCTAGAAGCAGTATCACTAACCCTAATATGTTTGTTTAAGTGTGTTACTGAGTAACAAGTTAGTGATTATCTTGGGTCAAGAAGAAGAACAAGTTTCTGCCTCAGCAAGAACCAGTTCTCATACAAAACTTGTTTTTCTCAAAAGATCATCTGCGCTGACGTGACAGTAAAATATCTAAAGATATTATTGAAGCTCAAGATTATTCAAGAATAAATGGCAATCAATCAGATGAGTGGAGTTTGGAAGCAATCAAATCAAAAAAAGAGTTGTTGAAGAATATAAAAGGAAGTTTTTCAAAGAATAAGCTCTATTAGGAAACAAATCAAATAGGAATAAAAAGAATCCTAAAATAACACAAATTGACAGCCAAGCATCGAAGACTTTGTCTACAATTCAAACGGTCATCCTCTACCTCTAGACTCCAATAAATTGAAGACCCAAGTGCTGATGAATTTTGAGAAGAACAGAAGCAAAAGTTTGAAGAAAATTCTGTTTCATTACAAAACAAGTTCATTGTCTTCTCATCTCTCTATACTACTCCTTGTGCATTATTCTTTGAGAGAGTTTTATTTTTCTATTGGGACTAAACATATTCTAGGTTTCTATAATACAAATTTCCATTGGGAAAATCTGAGGAGAGTGACCTCTACTCTTGATTAGAGGGAGATAAAGTTTTTGGTGAGCTTTTGTAAAACCAGAGAGAATGAGTTTACTAGTGAGCTCTTGTAAAACCAATTTGAGAGAGTTTTTGGTTAGCTCTTAGGAAACCAAGGATTGTAGAAGCTTAGAGAAGCTAGGATAAATAACCTCATTGATAGTGGAACCCTAGCCTTCAGAGAGTGAACATAAACAGTGTTTGGCCGAACCACTATAAAAATTCTAGGCTAAATCTCTTCTCCCTACTCTCTCTATTTTTTCCATTTGCTGCATAAACTAGTTTCATGTCTGATAAACTGGTTATAAATTAAGATTGCTAAAAATCTGGTTTTAAGTTGATTCTCTTCCTTGATTAAATAGTTTATTTGCGCTTATATGGTCCTTGAATTTATGGATATATTTCTGGGTGATTATCTGTGAGTCATTCATGGTCATCAAAATCTAAATCTGTTTGTGTGTGGTTTTCTGGGTTTATAAAGAACTAGCTATAAAACAAGTTCTTGTTTAAAAACTGGTTATTATAGAAAAAGTTTTAATTGGTGACTTTGTTCTATATTATTTTAATCTCCTATTCACCCCCTTCTAGGAGCATACCTACACTCTCAAACATCTTTTGTGATGGCATCAAAAACCTGCATGAACCAATGTCTAGCAATATGTGAGGTAGTAGTACAAGAGAACTGAAAAGGTCATAGCACAGAAAAGCAACAATAACAACAATATATTTGAAAAAATCTGACCCCTCCCAAAGTAGAGAGGCATAATACATTGTGAATGGGGGAGGGACTGAGGATTGAGTCTGTGATAACAACAAGAACACACCGCTTTACCGTCAGGGAAACACTGCCAGAAGAAACTTGGTCGAGGTTGACCAACAACAACTTTAATTGAATATGTGATAATTACATTTATAAGAGCAGAGAAAAGAATACCTGGGGTTCCAAGTAAATCATTTTGGTTAGATACCATGAGCCGGAAGCAGAAAAAGGGTAAGCCTGTAATAAAGTAAAAGCAGCAAAACTGGACATCACTTATGCATTACATCAATATAAATATAACTTTTAATTCAATAATTCATTGGATTAGGATTTGCACTCCTGTGTTGATCCTTTCAGAACATATCTATAAATAACTATAAAAGTAAAAGAAGTAAATAATGTTCTGTCAATTTAAGGAATGATGACTTGTTGCTGTATAAGCCCCAAATCCCGTGTGTGCCTCTCCCTAGATAGTAGTATAGCACCATTATTTCAAGAGCTATTATGTTATTCAATTGATAAGCATTATGCTTTCTTCCAAATGTTTCAAAAGTAAGATATTGCCAGCATGGATATTGGCCCTTTAGTAACCAACTTCTACATTACACACAAAACAAGAATCAAGAAGAAAGAAACAAAGTAATTACAAAGTTTAAATGGTTCGCCCAAAATTTTTTGCATAACAGAATGCAGTGCAATTGCCAAAAGATGAGTGCCAGCATAACACCTTTTCATCTAAAAGCGAATAAGCCAGTCATAAGCACACTATGAGTCACAAGAAAACCTAAAGTTAGCTCAGCAAGGTCAACTAATGAACACTAATTAACAATAGTTAAACAGCAGCTTTTACAAATGAAAAGCATCGACAAGAACCATCTTAAATCACCAAGCAATGCAATAACTAGTTCCTACTCCATAGCATATAAGTATAACATTAGTTTCAAAACTACCAGTTCCTCTTTTCACCTTTCTTAATGCAAACAGATCAACGGTTTATCTCTCAAATTAGCATGCAGAATGAAAGAAGGGATAAATAAGAAAAATAGTTCAAATGTAGTATCATAACCATAACCATCCATCAGTATGCCCTTCTTACCCTATAAGCCCATCACATTCTCAATCTTGAGAAGCAAACAGACTATAAACAATTTCCAACTGGACCTAAAAAACCCCGAGTTCTAAAGAACCATGTTGTAAATCCAATGGCACCAAACGGTCCGAAACCTTGTGAACTAGATCATATCCAAAGTTGATAAGATTGGTTATAGGATTTATAAATTTCTTGCACTGGTTTCTAATTTTTGTAAATGTGATGGCAGGACAACTAGACCTGAAGCAGATTCAGGAGATGCCAACTTAAACAGGTAGCAAAGCAGATCAATCTAAAATTTAGATTTTAATTCCACTATCTATAGGAACAAGCTCATAATTCACAAATATGCAGCACAATACTTTTTTTCTCCTACAATCCCACTATGTTCTTATCAAGGAAATCAGCATCTTTGTTCACGCTCTTCATCATCAAAAAATCATAATAGCATGCAACGCTCCTTTTCCCTTCCCCACTTTACGTACAGAAATAGCGGCAACCCTATACAGACTCTGCCTAGCCAAAGACACAAAAATGTGCTTCCCCTAATTATAAAATCTCCCACATCCATTGTGAATTTTCTCATATCTTTCTCATGATCCTATAATTACCATTCCACCTTCTTTCCCTTTGTCATTACCGATTAAGGAAAAGAAAGAGATGAAACAAATTGGCACAATATCACCAAATTCCCAAATTAATCAAAATTCAATACAATATGCTATGAAACACTCAATTTAAAAGAAAACCCATATAAATGAAATAGGGCACAATAACCCAACAAATATATCAAAAATTTCAACCAAGAATCTTAGTTTAAAGACATCAATATGGATTCACAAATTGAGCTTATCAAATGTCTCAAGACACTGCTACTAACAAGAGAAAAGAGAATCCTCATACCTATTTATACCCCCATCAACTGTCTTTAGTTACAAACTCTATCATCTATATGTGGTCTCCTTCACAATAATCAGTAGATACACCACAGATTGAAATTTAGGATAAATAATCAACAGATACAGATGCTCATAAAATCCCAAATTTGATAAATTAAAACCAGATCCACATAAGATAGGTAGGAAAACAATGCCTAAACCATGTGTACCAGTTTATGCACTTTCTCCACACATTTGCCGTTGTTTTCTTTCACCACAGCAATTTATGCACATACACCTTCTCTGATCTGGTGGATCTCCGCTGGAGCACTATCTCCGTTGATACTCGTTCAAGCAAGATCAAACTCAATTATGAGAGAATCAAGAAACGTGATGCATTGTTCTCCTAGATCCAGACGGTGTGACAGGGTGTGCTTCCAGAGGAAACCCTCTCAAAAAGGAGAAAGCATGGTCGTTTTTGCCGGACGGTGGCAGCCATCGATGGGTTGGGTTGGGCTATTTCGAACACTTAATCTGACAGAACTCAAGATTGAGCAGTAGAACTAGTTCCGTAGCTTGTGGAACGCCTCACACCACAGAAGTTCAACGCTCGCAGAAAATGGAGAAGTGAAAGGAAATGGAGGAAATGACAAGAGAAAGAGCAAAATCAGAGAAGGTATTTTGGAGGATTATTCCAATGAAAATTACCGTTGGAATTTGTTCCAAATTTAAAGAAATTTGGCTTCTTTGGGTTCCGGTTTGGCATTAACAGATTCCAACGAAATAATTATTTGGAAATGCAGTTGGAAATTGTTGAAATTTTTTTAAAAAAATACTT
This sequence comes from Cercis canadensis, assembly GCA_003255065.1. Taxonomy (NCBI): domain Eukaryota; kingdom Viridiplantae; phylum Streptophyta; class Magnoliopsida; order Fabales; family Fabaceae; genus Cercis; species Cercis canadensis. The sequence continues at coordinate 47,885 of QAOA01004647.1, forward strand.
CTTTTAGTTAAATGATGCAATTTGTATATAAAAAAAAATTAACTGTATATTTCGTTGAAATTTTTTTAAAAAAAAAATTCACTTCCTTTTTACACATTCTAACAGTAATTTTTACAAAAAATTTCAATGATAATGAAATTCCGTTGGAATTACCATTTGAATTTTTTAAAAATTCTATCGGTATTTTATTCCATTGAAAAACATAGATTTTTTTTTTATAATAAGGACTGGTAATCCATAAGACAACTAATTTAATATTATTTGGCCACACTCTAGTTAAAACTATTCAATTTTTGAATAAAAATGAACAGAAGTTAGCGACAAAAATGTTCAAACAAGATATTAATAGTGCCCTTTGCAAGTATGTATATATTTATTTATGTGCTTTCATGTGAATATGTGTGTTTGCTCTAAAATGGGAAACTTTTATTGCACCACACTCCAGTTAAAATGTTTGATTTTCAAAAAGGAATAAATAGAAGTTAGCAATCGAAATGTTCAAACAAAATATTAATAGTGCCCTTTGCAGGTATGTATATATTTATTTGTGTTTTCATGTGACAATGCATATGCGTGTTTGCTCTAAAATGGGAGACTTTTATTGCACCAGACTATGTGTATTTTGTTTGATTACTTTCTTAGAAGAAATTGGAAATTAGATAGATGAGCTTTACCTTTTTTTAAAAAAAAATTAAAGGATCACATAGCACATCAAGTTGCGCAACCAGACTTCAATTTAGAGAAGGCAAAAAATTCACTAGGAATGATTTAATGGTTAGGAGTTCAAGTACTTTATAAAAAAGTCAAGAGTTTAACCATATGTGTCGTCATGTAACTAAAATAAAGGAGGTAAAGTTAAATTATAACTTTGAACTTTGTGTAATTTGCAAGGAATTAAGAGTTCGAGCTTTTACGTTTATGTACTATAATAATAAAAAAAAGAACCTTTAGAAGAGGGAGGGACAATTTTGAAGTATACTGAAATTTCCTGTCCTAAAATTTATATGTTAAGACGTTGTGGTGGAATTAGTGCAAGGTGATTTTCATATGTATACTAAATAAGTTGTTAGGTTTTTAGAAAATGGTGTCTGTCTTATTGTTTACTAACTATTTTATTTGTAATGCAGAGAAACTATATTTGGGATTCACAGCATAAGGAGATGATTAACAAATTTGGAGGGTGAAATGTAATAATAAAATTCAGGAAGCGTTCAGAAATATTAGAACTAGAAAGACATTGGGTGTGTGGTTGGGTCAGAACGTATGCACACAACTGGAGGCTTATTGTTCATTGGAGGAATATAACAAAGTATCTGAGTGGAACAAGAAGAATCGGTTAGCGGATGAGAGAGGATGCTACCATAGAGGCAGGTCCCTGACCGTCTTTGAGCATGCGAGGAGCTATGCTGGTATGATTTTTTACTATTTAGCAAAAATACGATTTACATATACTTATTCTTTGTTTTTTTTTATTATTGTTCACTTTATTTAACCGATTGTAGACAAAGAAGTTGGGGATGGAACCTGCAGTGCTAGAGGTCTTTTCTTATCTACAACACAATGATAAATTTGGTTGGGTACATCTAATGACTGAATCTACTTACGTAAGTATAGTAAAATTTCATTAGAATATAGTGATAGGCAAGCCACTAGGTGTGGTCTACTGGTGAAGGACTTAGGTAGTATGTAGGAGGTCAAGAGTTCAAACCTCATTACCGTCATGTAACCAAAAAAAAGAAAGAATATAGTGATAGGCCTATCACTACAAGAAAATTCCTAGAATCCAACAGAAATTTTCCTTTGGAATCTTTTCAATTTCCATTGAAATCTTGAATTCTAATGGAAATTGGGTTGTTGGAGAAATGACTATTGGAATTGCAAAATTCCAACAAAAATGGGTACATCCAATGGCAAAATATACTTATGTAAGTATAGTAAAAGGTCATTAGAATATAGTGATAGGCAAGCCACTAGGTGTGGTCTACTAGTGAAAGGTTTATGTAATGATTAGCTCTATGAAACGGGTTAAACACGGTCGTGTTCACTTATGGGTATAAAGGCGTGTCATTTAAAGGGAGTCTCTGGTATGCAGACATGGCCTCACGCATGGCCTCAGACACGGCCATGTCGGAATCAGACACGGCCACAGACATGGCCATGTTTGCGGTAGAAGTTGAAATAAGTCTCTGGACTATAGACACGGGCACAGACACAGACATGTCACTTAAGTGAGGTTCTGGAGCATCAGACACGGCCATGTTCAAAGGCGACACGACCATGTTCATCAGACACGGCCTCAGACATGGCCATGTCGCGGAAGACAGTTGTGTCTCAAAAATCAGTTATTAGTTAGTTAGTGACCATAACCGACTAGTTACTGGTTCCTATATAAACGTGTGATGTGTAAAGGAAAAGATAACTTGAGATTAGCATTTCTGGACTTGAGAGAAATCAGAGAAGGAAAGAATCAGAGAGGGGTTGAGAGAGAAAAGATAGAGTGAGGCTTGGAGTTCTAATTGCAGAGTGCAAGGTTCAAGAACTGGAACCAAGGGGGATTCTATTGTAAGAAAGATTCAATCTTGATGATGATAATCATAGTGNACTTGAGATTAGCATTTCTGAACTTGAGAGAAATCAGAGAAGGAAAGAATCAGAGAGGGGTTGAGAGAGAAAAGATAGAGTGGGGCTTGGAGTTCTAATTGCAGAGTGCAAGGTTCAAGAACTGGAACCAAGGGGGATTCTATTGTAAGAAAGATTCAATCTTGATGATGATAATCATAGTGGAATGCTCTCTCCCGTGGATGTAGGCCAACTTGGCTGAACCACGTAAATCTCTGGTGTTGTTCTTCTTAATTTTGATTTACTGCTTTATTGGTTTCTGGTTTATTTATTTATTTTTTGTTCTTGCATTTGCTGGTTTGGTTTGTCAATTGGTTGCATAGGTCACAAATTTTCTTACAATTGGTGTCGTCTGTGGGGAATAGAATTGAAGAAGAAAGTCGTAGCCATGGGAACAACTAAGTATGACATTGAAAAATTCTCTGGTTCCAATGATTTCGGATTGTGGAGGATCAAGATGCAAGCCATTATGGTGCAACAAGGATTGGCTGAGGTATTGAAGGGAGAATCTGCATTATCTGAGTCTCTGTTTGAGAAAGAAAAGAAAGATATACTGGAGAAGGCCAAGTGTGCAATAATCTTGTGCCTTGGGGACAAGGCATTGAGGGAGGTAGCAAGAGAACAATCTGTTGCTGCAATGTGGCTCAAACTTGAGTCACTCTACATGACAAAGTCACTCGCCAATCGCCTATTCATGAAGCAGCAATTGTATTCTTTCAAGATGACTAAAGAGAAATTGCTCACTGAGCAAATTGCAGACTTCAACAAAATTCTTGATGAGTTGGAGAACATAGAGGTCAAATTAAAGGATGAAGACAAGATTCTAATTCTACTCAGTGCTCTACCAAAAGCATATGAGCATTTCAAAGATGCTATGTTGTTTGGAAAGGAGCAAACAATAACTCTTGATGAAGTCCAGTCCTCAATTCGAGCTAAGGAGCTTCAAAAGAAGCAAGACATAAAGAAAGACAACTACGGGGAGGGGCTGAACGTATCAAAGGGCAGACCTGAGAAGAGAAGCTTCAAGAGGCGCAAATCAAGATCAAAATCTAAGAATCAACAGCAAACCATGTACAAGTGTTTTCACTGCCACAAGAAAGGTCATTTCAATAGGGATTGCCCAGAAAGGAGGGGCAAGGAGTTTAAGAAACCTCAAGATTTGGGAGATGTAGCAATAGCCACAGATGGCTATGACACTGCTGGGGTCTTAGTAGTTTTAAATACTGAGACTGAGAAGGATTGGGTGTTGGATTCTGGTTGCTCATACCACATGTGCCCAAGGAAAGATTATTTTGAGACCATAGNGGTCATTTCAATAGGGATTGCCCAAAAAGGAGGGGCAAGGAGTTTAAGAAACCTCAAGATTTGGGAGATGTAGCAATAGCCACAGATGGCTATGACACTGCTGGGGTCTTAGTAGTTTTAAATACTGAGACTGAGAAGGATTGGGTGTTGGATTCTGGTTGCTCATACCACATGTGCCCAAGGAAAGATTATTTTGAGACCATAGACCTAAAAGAAGGTGGAGTGGTGCTGCTGGGCAACAACAAAGCATGCAAGGTGCAAGGCATGGACTCAATCAGATTCAAGATGTTCAATGGCCAAGAAATCCTGCTGCAGGGAGTAAGGTATGTACTTGAACTCAAAAGAAATCTCATATCTATAAGCATGTTTGATAGCTTAGGATATTCTACTAAGATTGAGTATGGTAGTATGAGAATCTCTAGTGGTGCATTCATAATTGCTAAAGGAATTAAAAAGAATGGCTTATATATTCTTAACGGTTCTACTATAATTGCACAAGCTGCTGTTGCAAGTCACACACTCCATGATAAAACTAAACTATGGCATATGAGGCTAGGGCATGTTAGTGAGATGGGTTTGGTTGAATTAGCAAAACAAAATTTGCTAAATGGTGATAAAATAGACAAACTTGACTTTTGTGATCAATGCATATTAGGAAAGGCTCAAAGGGTTAAATCTGGGGTTGGTATGCATAATGCAAAAGGTCCATTTGAGTATGCATATTTAGACCTCTGGGGGCCAACAAGAACAAGGACACATGGAGGGGGGGTTTTATTTTCTCACCATCATTGATGATTACTCTAGAAGAGTGTGGATTTATATCTTGAAAAACAAGAGTGACACATTTGAAAATTTTAAGGAATGACACACACTCATAAAGAATCAAATGGGAACCAAACTAAAATGTTTAAGGACTGACAATGGCCTGGAGTTTCTTTCAGAGCAGTTTAATAAGTTTTGCAGGGATAAAGGCATACAAAGGCATAAAACAGTAGCAAGAACGCCTAAGCAGGATGGCTTGGCTAAAAGGATGAACCGAACCATCCTTGAACGAGTGAGATCCATGCTGCTGAGTGCAGGACTACCTAAGAGCTTCTAGGGTGAAGCTGCTACCAGTGTTGTCCACCTAATCAATCGAACTCCATCTTCAGCTATAGGGTTCAAAACACCTATGGAGCTGTGGAATGGAAGACCTGCTGATTACACCCACCTTAGGGTGTTTGGAGCTTTGGCATTTGCTCATGTCAAGGAAGACAAGCTTGGAGCAAGAGCAATCAGGTGTGCATTCATAGGATATCCTATTGGAATTAAGGGATACAAGCTATGGAGGATGGAACTTGGTGAACCTAAGTGCATAGTGAGCAGGGATGTGATCTTTGATGAGACAATGATGGCTATGTTGGGTAAAGACCAAGAAGAAACCAGCAGAGAAGAATTTGAGCAAGAGAGTACTCAAATTGAGGTGGAGCTACCAATTCACCATGAAACTGAAAAAGCAACACATACTAAAGAAGAAGAGATTGCTAAACCATAATCTGAACCAGTTCAGAATGAGTATCGCTTGGTCAGAGATAAAGCAAGAAGAAGAATCATACCACCTAAGAGGTTTGGCTATGCTGACCTCATATGCTATGCTCTAAATGTTGCTGAAGAAATTCAGACCCTGAGCCTTCAAACTTCAAAGAAGCACTCAGGGGGAGAGATAGTCATAGTTGGATGATAGCAATGAAGGAGGAAATGAAGTCACTAGACAAGAACAAGACTTGGGCTCTAGTTTATCTACCTAAGAACCAAAGGGTAGTGGGTTGTAAATGGATCTTCAAAAGAAAGGAAGGTATTCCAGGGGTTAAGAAGGCCAGATTCAAAGCAAGACTTATGGCAAAGGGTTTACACAGGTTGAGGGAGTTGATTACAATGAAATCTGCTCACATGTGGTCAAACATTGCTCAATCAGAATTCTATTGGCTCTAGTGAATTAGTTTGACCTTGAACTAGAGCAACTAGATGTCAAAACATCATTCCTTCATGGTGATCTAGAGGAAACCATATACATGGAGCAACCAGAGGGCTTTATTGAAGATAAGAAGAAGGTCTGTTTGCTGAAGAAGTCACTATATGGTTTGAAACAAAGTCCAAGGCAGTGGTACAAAAAGTTTGATAATTTTCTGATGAAGATGGATTTCCAGAGGAGTAGCTATGACAGCTGCGTTTACATCTTGAGAAAGAGTGGAAAACCACCTATGTACTTGCTATTATATGTAGATGACATTCTAATAGCTAGTGCAAGTAAAGCAGAGATTGATACACTCAAAACAAAGTTGAATATTGAGTTTGAATGAAGGAGCTTGAAGCTGCCAAGAAGATTCTGGGAATGGACATCATCAGAGACAGATCAAAGGGAGAATTATTCCTATCACAGNTTCTGATGAAGATGGATTTCCAAAGAAGTAGCTATGACAGCTGCGTTTACATCTTGAGAAAGAGTGGAAAACCACCTCTGTACTTGCTATTATATGTAGATGACATTCTAATAGCTAGTGCAAGTAAAGCAGAGATTGATACACTCAAAACAAAGTTGAATATTGAGTTTGAATGAAGGAGCTTGAAGCTGCCAAGAAGATTCTGGGAATGGACATCATCAGAGACAGATCAAAGGGAGAATTATTCCTATCACAGCAAGGCTACATGAAGAAAGTAGTTGAGAGGTTTAGAATGCACATGTCTAAACTTGTCTCAACTCCTTTGGGGCAACACTACAAACTTTCAATCCAACAAGCACCTAGCACAGATGAAGAAAGGGTCAGAATGGTGGCAATACCATATGCAAGTGGAGTTGGAAGCATCATGTATGGCATGGTGTGTAGCAGACCAGATTTGGCTCATGCAGTGAGTGTGGTTAGCAGATTCATGGCAGATCCTGGACCACTACATTGGGAAACTTTGAAGTGGGTGCTCAGATGCTTGAATGGATCAGTGGGTTCTGGTTTAAAGTTCAAAAGGAAATCACAAGATGAAGATGCAATTAAGGGCTATATGGACTGAGATTATGCAGGAAACATTGATACAAGGAAGTCCTTGTCAGGATATGTATTCACATTGTTTGGCACTGCAATTAGTTGGAAGTCCATGCTTCAGTCTGTGGTGGCTTTGTCTACAACTCAAGCTAAGACAAGTTTAGATCTAGCAGAAGGTGTCAAAGAGGCTATGTGGCTCAGGGGCATGATTGGGGAACTTGGAATCATGCAAGAAAGTATCACATTATATTGTGATAGTCAAAGTGCAATCCATCTCTCAAAACATCAAGTGTATCATGAGAGGTCAAAACACATTGATGTAAGACTCCATTTTATAAGAGATATATGGTTGACACTCAGGAGGTTTTGGTGGAGAAGATTGCATCAGAAGAATATCCAGCTGNAAGACAAGTTTAGATCTTGCAGAAGGTGTCAAAGAGGCTATGTGGCTCAGGGGCATGATTGGGGAACTTGGAATCATGCAAGAAAGTATCACATTATATTGTGATAGTCAAAGTGCAATCCATCTCTCAAAACATCAAGTGTATCATGAGAGGTCAAAACACATTGATGTAAGACTCCATTTTATAAGAGATATATGGTTGACACTCAGGAGGTTTTGGTGGAGAAGATTGCATCAGAAGAATATCCAGCTGATGTATTCACAAAGTCATTGCCTCATGCTAAGTTCAAGCATTGCTTGGACTTAATGGGGTTCTGTGAAGGATAAAACCAAGAGGGGGAGTAGCACTTGATTGAACTTTTCTGATTTAAGAGACAAGGTGGAGAAATGTGATGATTAGCTCTATGACATGGGTTAAACACGGTCGTGTTCACTTATGGGTATAAAGGCGTGTCACTTAAAGGGAGTCTCTGGTATGCAAACATGGCCTTAGACATGGCCATGTTCTACAGACATGGCCTCAGACACGGCCATGTCGGAATCAGACACGGCCATGTCGCCTTAGACAAGGCCACAGACATGGTCATGTTCGCGGTGGAAGCTGAAATGAGTCTTTAGACTATAGACACGGGCATGTCACTTAATGACATGGGCATGTCACTTAATGACATGGGCATGTCACTTAAGTGAGGTTCTGGAGCATCAGACACGGCCATGTTCAAAGGCGACACGGCCATGTCGCAGAAGACAGTTGTGTCTCATAAATCAGTTATTAGTTAGTTAGTGGCCATAACCGACTGGTTACTGGTTCCTATATAAACGTGTGATGTGTAAAGGAAAAGATAACTTGAGATTAGCATTTCTAGACTTAAGAGAAATCAGAGAAGGAAAGAATTAGAGAGGGGTTGAGAGAGAAAAGATAAAGTGAGGCTTGGAGTTCTAATTGCAGAGTGCAAGATTCAAGAATTGGAACCAAGGGGGATTCTATTGTAAGAAAGATTCAATCTTGATGATGATAATCATAGTGGAATGCTCTCTCTCGTAAATGTAGGCCAACTTGGCTGAACCACGTAAATTTCTGGTGTTGTTCTTTTTAATTCTGATTTACTGCTTTATTGGTTTCTGGTTTTTTTTTTTTTTTTTTTTTTTTCTTGCATTTGCTAGTTTGGTTTGTTAATTGGTTGCATAGGTTACAAATTTTCTTACAGTTTAGGTAATATGCAAGAGGTCAGGAGTTCGAACCTCATTGTTGTCATGGAACCAAAAAAAAGAAAGAATATAGTGATAGGCTTATCACTACAAGAAAATTTATAGATTCCAACAGAACTTTTCCTTTGGAATTTTTTCAATTTCCATTGGAATTTTGAATTCTAATGAAAATTGAGTTGTTGGAAAAACAACAATTGGAATTACAAAATTCCAATGAAAAATTTTATTGAAATTTTTAAACATTTTATTTTTTAGTATATTTAAAAAAAAATTAATTTTTTTTTAAAAAAAGAAAAAATTATAGTTTATTTTATGAAATTTCAACGGAATGGAATTTCCATTGAAATTTTTTGAGTTTTTTTTAATTTTAAAGTTAAATTCCTAAATGGTATTTCTTGAAAACCAAAATATACTATTTACAAATATCATTTTCATTAAATAATTTCTATAACACAAATATCTATTAAATAATTGATTGAAGGAAAATTACAAGTTGTTCTACAATTTGTGAATACATTGGAGTCAAAATAATATATAGAACATCTCAAAATGAATGGCAAGTTCTAGTAAAATGAAATTTGATCACTGGTAGCAAAGGAATCAAACTTGGGAGTGAATACAGCCTTCCCAAAATCCCTCACTCAAGTTGCCAAATAAGCAACACCGTGCACCAGTTGATAGCAAAAGGCACAGAAAAATCCTGGTTGGTGGATTGTGCAGACAACAGTTATCCTAGTATCTATTGTGTTCCTTACAGTACGCATAACAATTGCAGCAGCTCTGGCGTCAAGCCCTGATGTGGGCTCATCCATAAAGATAATGTAGGGATTAGCAACCAACTCTACAGCAATGGTTAGCCTCTTTCTCTTCTCAGTTGAAAGGCCATTCACTCTTGGCAGACCAAGTAGAGTGTTTCTCAATGGGTTAAGCTCAACCAACTCCATGACTTCATCAACAAACATCTATTCAAGAAGAAAAAATAGTATTCATCTCCACAGTACATCAAGTGAAGTTTATCTTTTATGAAATGGTAAATATAGTCGCAAACCACATTTTCTACACTATCCATAAACCTTGCCTAAAAATGAATAGTAACTTTCACTAGATTTGGGTGATAGTCATCAATTATGATTAGAGAAAGTTCAGCTACTTTGAGTTGCATAGGTACTACACTAAAAAAGAAATTATTTGAAATCACTAACGATCAAATCTATTTAATTGATTTCAGAACAATTCCATGGAAAGACTAAAGAATTAAACTTACATGTTGAAAGAAACAAAATCATTTGGAAGTTTGTGTTCTTCCTGGAGATGACAACTACTAGCAATAACACACATGGAAAACCACTAATCCTATAAGCCAAGGTTCCTACAGATAGAAACAAAGAATTAGAAAACAATAGAGTCTGATTAACAAGAAAAACTTCTTAGCACTTAATATGGATCTGCCAATCATATGTAATTACATATGATGCATCACATTGCGATATTTTAGAATCTCAATAAATGGATCCCATTTGATAAAATCATTCCAATTGACTTATTTCCAACCAATCAACTGACAAGAAAAGTTCATTATATTATTTACAGCTATAACCTTAACAGCATGCTTGATACATCTGTTTCGTATATACAAAAGTCTGGAAGGCAAGGCTTTATGACAATCCAGATTCATATTATATCCCCGTATTAAAAAAAAAAAAAATATGGATATTAACTTTTGATGCAAAAGCTTTATACCATTTTAGAGGTGCATTCTTTTGCTTGAAAATCCAATCAAGGAGTGAAGGCAAGAGAATGTCACTGATTATGGCAAACAAATGATAATAATTAAGCCAATTTACTACTTCTGAAGATGACACATTACTTTCTTGATTGGAAATCTCACAAGATAACATAATCAATGACAATGCTCAACACATATTCCACAATTTTATTCACATTTGTTGTGATGGCTTAATAATAATTGACTGAACCAGTACTATAAGCATGGCAAAGTTGGTCCAGAAGAACAGAGACCTAAGTGACCCTTGTATGACTTAGAATTTATACCCAAAACCCAGACCACTTCTTCCTGTTTTGACTAGGTACAAATGGAATTCTATGCTTATTATGTCTACTCTATTCTCTTGCGAATCATAAAAGATATAGTAAGAAAATTACAAACAAATTCTAGAATACCATATTAAATAAGCATTCGGCCAAACTAGACAAAATTTACGCTCTTGTTCTTTTCTGGCTTGGATTACTTTAATTGCAATATTTTAGACCTCAGACTAATGTAAAGAAAATTAATCTATGGAAATATTTAATACGTGAGTTTCCCAATTATCCTCACATTCTCAGCATCCAATAAATAGAAAAAGAAGTTCGGGTTAAGAGAGCACCTTCTAATCAATGGCGTGAAAGAAACCTATAAAGTTTTCATAGGCAGGACGAAGGTCAACACGAAATTCTGACGAAAACTTCTGAACCAAATCTGTCATTTGCTCCATGTGCTCTTCCATAGCAGATTTTAATTCCTCTATGTCTTAACTCCTTTTCAGCAACGGGACAAAACTACTACAGCTAAGTAAGCCTAAGAAGATGCATAAGAGACAAATCAAGATCATCATGTGGACCTAAACAGCAAGGAATTCAAATGAAACAAAATTGAGAACTTTTATATCTAAACTTGCCTGACACCTGGGTAGAGGTTGGAGTGTAGGGCCATCAGAGCAAGTAGATTCTTGCTCCTTCTAACTCCCTTACATGGTAATAATTGGGTTTAAAGGCCGGTTGTCCTTTCCGAGAAATTTCCACTCTCGTAAAATTCTCTTTTGCAAGAATCATTGCTAGAAAGAAGCAGTCTAATGTTTAGGCCCATCACACTACATTAGCATAGTTACTATGTTATGCGTTTGGTCTATAATTGAAAAAAGTAATTTCAATTGTCAAACTAACATGAAGGACATCAACAGAGGCAGTCAATATAATGCAGGAGATTATTCCAAGCATGCTTTAAAAATCAATAGCCATTCACTAACTGGAGCACCCAACAAGATTCTATATTTAGAGTAGGGAATGATTGGGCCACATAACATCAATGATAAATTCAGCATTTAAAATCTTAAACAACGAACCAAGAGCAAACAATTAGAGCACAGGTCATTTATTTAAGCAAAGATGAAAGAACTAGCACGGGTGTATTTGATGGAACAAAGCATACTCATCAATCTGGGATAACCAACCAGCATTTAGGAAGCATCTATATTTTTAGAAAAACCCTTAAACCTCTAATTAAGACAAACCCTAACCTCAACAAAATATAACTGTGCAACACCATACCATGAAGTAAAGAATCAAAGACAAACTCAGTACCACATGTTAGCTTTCATCTAAGTCAAGACTAAATGAGCATTTTGGGAAAATTGCAATTAACTGTAAACATGTAGAATACATAATCACAAAAGAATAGGAAAAAACTGAATTATTACCAAATGACCAGAAAAAATTATGTGCATTCCCAAACATCAAGGTGCAAAATCAATAAACTCTTAGCAGATGTTCAATTATTCATCAGGCGGATTAAACATGCAATTATCATAAATCTTGAGAGCTGACATAGAGTATCCTGTCTAAACACACTTGATAAAGCACAACCTTACACTCCAAAAACAATAACATCTAACCTATGCAAACTAGACCAATTTGTCATTCAAGCACTAATAAAAAATAAAATAAAATCAGAAGCCACATGCCCATTAGCAGGATTTGTTTCATTTCTAGACCAATTTCAATAATTAAAAAAAAATGTTAAGATCATAGAAATCAACCTTATAGTGTGTGAATCAATTAATGTCAGGTTTTACAATAAAGCTTTATCATCAATGCATTATAACTCTCTCTATGCTGTTTTCTTTCATTCTAAAGCTTTATTATCAATAAAGCAGGTTTTACTTCAAATATATTCTTAGGTATTACTCCAGGAATATCAACAAAAGAAACCTAGTCATATTACTGTGCTTAAATGAAAACCTCAAGAACGGATAATACAATTGAAGAAAAAAAAAAAAAAAAGGAAAAGCACCAGACTACCTTTTCTGCAACAATTCAATCTCCAACATCAAATGTAGGAAACATTGACAACAAAGGAATGTACCTTAGCTCAGCCACGAACGACCAAAACGCAAGCGATATTGTGAGTGCACTTTTTGCTCAGGACCTGCACTTTCTGCTCAGATCTTGAGATACCAGTTGAAATCCCCAAGAAAAAAATTCACAATCCATCATTCGAAACCACATTCACCAAATTTCATGCACACAAAGAGGCAGATTACCTTTGGGGGCTTTAGTTCTACTGTGACTGTTGCGACCGAGGCTCACCGATGCTGGGAGGAAAGACCGAAAAAGGGAGACTGAGTATGAGAGACAAAGGGAGTTAAGAGAGGGAGAGGAATTTTTGGGGGTTTAAGGATTTTGTTTTCATGATTCCAATGGTTTTCTTACCATAGGAATTCATTTAAAAATTAAAAAAAAAAAAATTGCTAGAACTAGTGCGGTTTGAATTTTTTGAATTCCAATACCATTGAAATTTCAAAACAAAAATTTCACAAATTCTAATTGTAATTCTAACGGTAAACAAATTCTATTAGAATTTCTATTGGAATTTTTATAACATGTTAACCATTGAAATTTCGTTGGAATTTTCCAATGAAATTTTGTTCCGTTGGAAAATAGACATTTTCTTGTAATGTATTTAACATGTTATTAACTATTGTTTTCTTGAATTCTGATAAAACTTGTGCATACCCAATTTGACTAGTTGAGGCAACAAAGTCAAGCCTTTAGTTTTTTAGTCAATGACACTTCCTTGTGGCTAGATGCTCTTGGTGGCAAGAACAAATGAGGATGGGTATATGGCATGGGTTCTGAGGCCGACTGCATAGGCTCCCCTCTAGTGACTCACCCACCAAGATGCTCACCTGCTAAGCTTAGACAGGTGATGAATCAGATGGTGATGCTACAAAGGATCGTTATGGACCAACCACAAGAAATAACATCATCCAGATTGTTGATGCAAGATATCCTATCCCAACTCAACCTCGGCCATTCTTCTCTTGCTTCAGCTACTGCTTGGCTTGCTGCTGCTGATGCCACCGGTGCTGCCCCTCATGCTACTTCTACTCCTCTAACTACTCCTCCTCCTCCTCCTGCTCCTCCTGAAGGAGATGTCGAGAATAAGTACTAGGAGCAGGGACCATTTGCATGATAAGGCTTAGAGCCTTTTGTATTGACTAGTTGTTTGACATATACATATCCATTGATGCACATAAACAATCATTTATTCAAAAATAAACTTCTTTTGTGATTGTGTTGTGCTTGTTAATTAGATTGAAAGGTTGTGGTTTTTGGATTGTCTGGATGTTTGGGTTGTTGTTTCTAGATGGTTGAAGGTTAAGGGGTAGGAGGAAGACAAGCCTAGAATGCCTAAAATTTCCAATTAATTTCTCGCGGGATTTCTCATGGTATTTTACCATGAGAACCAATTTTCAGATATCATAGATTAGCAAAGTTTTCATGGTAACGTACCATGAGAAATTATATTTCTCACGGAAATTTTCACGGTATTTTATCGTGAGAGTAGCATGAGAATAGATCATGCTTTGTACCAATTTCTTGCAAAATAAAAGCCAATTTTCTCACGTTATTGTATGGTGAGAAAATTGTCTCACTTTCTTCTATTACCATGAGAATTGTTCTCATGGTAAATTTCATTTGTCACACCATTTTCTCTCACTATAGTGATTATGTGAAAAAGTACCGTGAAAACCCCTTTTCTCACGATATTTTGGGCATTTTCTCATGGTTCCGTGAGAAAATGCATGTTTTCTTATTCTAATTCCCCGATGACTTGACATACTTGGATCTCATAGTTCTCTTAGAGCGCCCTCCAAGCATGAAGGCTAATGCCTTAACCCTCTATATGTGAGTCTTCACCCTATGAAGGCAGTTACCTATTCAAATTCAAGATTAGGATACCTCTTGACTTGGCATGCTGGAGATGGACCTCATCAAGGAAACTAATTTATGATTGTTGGATTGGTGAGCATTGAACCAAGGGATAACTACACTAGAAAAGGCTTTAAGCACCTTCCTAAAGTCTCTCAAGTAAGCTAATAAGAAAACTCAAGACTCTCTCAAAGATGCAATCTATAGCAGTATAGTTCAATGTCCATAGCCTATTCCCAATTGATTACCCTTCTTAGCTTATGTAAACATCCCCTTTTAGCTATTCTTGTATCCCCAACCCCTACGATTACCTTTTCTAGCTGACAACCTACACCTTTGACTTTCTCCCTACTAACCCATAGACCTGTATCAAGTTAGTGTATTAGGCGCAGCGAGTTAAGCCACCCTACTATGCCTGCACATAGTTGCTTACCTATCACCTCAGTGACTAGTCATAACTGCATGATAGTGAGTTGTCTTGCATTAAATGCATAGCAGAGCTTTAACTCAAGAATCCAAAAAAGATCCAACGGTCCCTTTTGACCACTTCCACTATAAATACCCTAGTTTTGACACCTCAATCAGAGTAATATGCAAACCCCTTTTACCATCTTAACCAACCTTTAACAACATTCCTTCTGCTCCCTCTATCATTGTTCTCATTTACTCCCACCACCACCTTCCTCCTATTTCCAAAAACCACTATCAATACACCTTTAGACCACCTTTACACTGCTTTCAAACCACCCATATATAGACTACCTTCTAGTCAGACTTGTGTTGCTATAGATTCCTTGAGAGAATTTACCTCGGTCACATTGGAGTTCAAGGAACCATAGGCTCCCCCTCCCTTGTTTTAGAGCTAAATTTCCTACGTTGCCTTAATTACTAACTTTCTACTTGTTTTAAAAAAGACTATTTTTAAAAGAAAACTTGGAGTCGCCACCAATTATATTAAGAAATAAGGAATAATTGGAAAACCCCTTTTGAATTTTTAAAAAATGGTTTGCGAACCAGAGATGGTTCGAGAGTCTACTTATGTGTAGGGAAGGTGTTAGACACCCCACAACACCTGTCTAAAAGACGGTTACCCGAAATTAATAGTGCAAATATAGTATGGCCAAAAGTGTATTTTATTTATCCCAAAAAATAATAATAAGAGTATGCTTATATTTAGGTGTAGCATCACACATGCATTTTATCAAACACCTTAAAGGCACAATCAATATTCAAAATCACTTGTAAAAAGAACCTTAAAGTCATTCCAGATAAATAAAAATACATGTGAACATCCTCTTAGGTCATATTATAAACATCCAAGAAGCTAATTTCAACTAGAAACATGCATAATCAAGTCTCTAAGCACCAAAAAAATGTAGCTACAAAATTATGTACGAGTTCAAGGAGTTAAGAAGTGGAAGAAAGTCATTACACAATTGAAACCTTCTAGTGTCAAGAATCAAAGTGGGTAGCCCTTCAACCTTTAAAAATCTATGCAAACCCTTAGGTTCAAGCTTCAACTTCTCCCAATAGGTGTTGCATTGCTTTATCCAAGTTGATGGAAAGTGTGAAGGAGGTGAATAATGATCAAAATGAAGTATGGGAAGTTAGAAAAATGGAATGAGGGATTAGGAATCGAAGATTTAATGGAGAATGTGGGAAGGAGGTCAAGAGGGAGAGGAGAGAATAAAATGTGTTCAATTTATGAAAGTGGCTAGGGTTCTCCTCTTGTAAATGGAGCTTAACTAAAAATGGGTCTTGGGCTTGGGTGCTCCACTTGGATCAAGATATTTGGGCTCAAAAAATAAATGGGCTATGCAATAATAAGCAATTAGGCTTGGGCAAGTTATTCTGATGAGATTGAGACTATTGGACTTAATACTTAAATCATATAAAACATTAGCCTCTTAAAAGAAATTGAACTAGGCTATCTGAAATTGGATTAAAGCATCGCTTTCTTTTTTAAGAAAAAAAAAAAAGTGCATTGAAAAACAAATACTTAAATCAAGACTCCAAGTAAAAATTGAAAAAAATGCAAAAGTAAATAATTGTGTATATCTTTTTGTGTTTTTAAACTAAATTTAGAAATACAGCTCGGACTAAATATGGTGTCTACAGTTTTCCCTTCTATATATTTTTTCGATTAGAACAATGTGTTAAGCTCTTGCTTTACATTTTCGTATAGGAAACATGTAAAGACAAAAGATGAGTATTTTGTCTAGGAAACAAAATATCAACTGTTGGTGCTCAAATCTAAAGAATAGCAAAGAATTTAAAATATGTAGGGATTTGTTAATTGATAGAAACTTTAAATTGGCTGTAAATTGTAAATTGGCGAGAAATTGTAAATTGACTTGAATGGCATGAAATTGTAAATTGGAAGGAAATTATAAATTGGCTTGAAATTGTAAATTGGCAAGAAGTTATAAATTGACAGGAAATTGCAAATTAGCTTGAAATTGTAAATTGACGGGAAATTGTAAATTGGTTTAAAATATTAAATTAGTAGGAAATTGTATATTGACTTGAAATTGTAAATTGGTAGGAAATTGAATGAGAAAAGGAAAGCACTTGGCTCGACCTAGTTAGACTATATTCGATTTATGTAGGAAAAGCTAATGCAACAAATGAAAGCACTTGGCTTAACACAACTCGACCTAGTTAAGCTAGATTCGATTTAAGCAAGAAAGCACTTGGCTCGACATAGGCTCGACTTAGTTAAACTAGATTTGATTTAAGCAGGAAAGGTAAAATGTAAATAAGGAAAGCACCTAGCTTGACACGGGCTCAACCTAGCTAGGCCATATTCGATTTAAGCATGAAAGCAAAATGCAAAAAAGAAAAGCACCTAGCTCTACACAAGCTCGACCAAAGATAGATGTGATTTAAGCATGAAAGTAAAACACATAAAAGGAGCACTTGGCTCGACATAGGCTCGACCTAGTTAAACTAGATTTGATTTAAGCAAAACAAGAAAAATGCGAAAAAAAAAAGGGAAAGAACCTGGCTTGACATAGGCTCGACATAGCAAGACTAGATTTAATTTAAGTAGGAAAGGCAAAATGCAAAAAAGGAAAGCACCTGGTTTGACACAAGCTCGACCTAGCTAGAGTAGATTCGATTTAAGCAAGAAAGGAAAAATGAAAAAGAGAAAAGCACCTGGCTTGACATGGGTTCAACCTAGCTAGACTAGATTCGACTTAAGTAGGAAAGGAAAAATGCAAAAAAGGAAAGCACCTGACTTAACACAAGCTCGACCTAATTAAACTAAATTTGATTTAAGCAGGAAAGATAAAATGCAAAAAAGGAAAGCACCTGGCTTGACACAGACTCGACCTAGCTAGGCTAGATTTGATTTTAGCAGGAAAGGTAAAATGCAATAAAGGAAAGTGTTAGCCCCACAAGTCTCTGAACCTGTTTTGATGATAACAATAATGCCTTGTTATTTATTATATGTGTTGTTTGTCTTGTTGCTATTAATCTATATTGTGTTTATAAGTTGTTATCTAGAACAAATTTGAAGTGAAGTCCTGGAGAACTTGTTCTTAAGAACCAGTTCTTGCTTGTGTGATGAGCTTCAAATTTTGTTGTTGTGGAGAAAGCTTGTTGAGGACTCTTCAGCCAAATTCAGCATTTTACAATCAAACTAAAATTTGTGCTAGTGAGTTTGGAAAGTTCTCTTTAAGTTAACTGATGTGTAGTTTCCTCTTCTCAAGGAACACTTTACCTACTTTCTCTTACACAAGGACAAGTCTCTTTTCACAAAAGGACAAAAAGCCATGATGCATGATGGGCCTTGTGTCAGCAAGAGGAAAAACTTTCTCCTAGCCTTTTGTGAAGACCTCATGTGCACAAGAAAGCAAATAAAGCAAGGAGACTTTCAAGGCTTCGGTTGTATGCATGAAGTGTAGAAAGAAGAAAATAATTTTAGTGAGAGAAAGAAGCCATTGTTGAGAGCTTTGCTCTACCTCTTATTCTCAGCCATTTTCTTCATGCTTCAAGATCTTCATTGTAATCATATACTTTGTGAGAGAGTTTCTTCTTTGGGGCGAAAACAAAACACTTGGGTTTTTGTATTTGGAGTTCTATGGGAGAAATCCATGAGAGTGATCTCTAGTGAGTTAGAGAAAAAGAGTTCATGGTGAGCTTGAAAAACAGAAACAATGGTTGTTAAGTTTGGAGAAGCTTAGAAAAATAAACTTGTTGTAAAGCTTGGAAAAATAAATTTGAAGTATAGTAGAACCACATTAACATGGGAGAAGTGGATGTAGGCATGTTAAGCCGAACCATTATAAAATCTATGGCTGATCTTCCTTCTCTTCATCTGTGATATTCTGGATTTAGTTTGGGTTCTTGATTTGTATTGTTCAGTAAATTATTTCGTGCATTCAAATATGGTATTTGTGAAAGAACTAGTTTGTAAGAACCAATTCTTAAACAAATCTATGATTTGAATCTATTTTTTACAAACGATTTTTAACAATTCCTATTCACCCCCCTCTAGGAATAGAATCTACAACTCTCAGAAAGCACCTAGCTTGATACAAGCTTGACCCAACTAGACTAGATTCGATTTAAGTAGGAAAAGTAAAATGCAGCAAAGGAAAGTACACTACAAGAAAACACTCGATTTCTCATGGATTTAAAGATATTCCCTTTGAGAATTGCAATTGACACAAAAGAGATTTTTCTTGAGTCAAGCTTGACCCCAGTTTATTTTATTTTTTTTGAAAACCAAAATTTTTCATGAATTTTTTTTCCCTAGTTTATGGTTCAAGCAAAATAATCCTCAAGGAGATCTTTAAAAGCTTGTAATGGGGGCTTAGGGTAAAAGGCTTTTATTTTGAAATGAAAGAGTAAATGCTCAAAACTTTATTTTGTCCCTTATCTTATTTCTTCATTTTCTTCAATACCTAACTCCAATAGAATTTTATGCCAACATTCATTTACCAAGAGGATTCTCATGGGTTGTAACAGGGTTTTAAGGATGTAAGATATGACTAATGAAAGAAAATATATAAAGGCCCAAATATTTGATGTTGGTCCAACATTGAGAATCTTGCTTTTGACAACTTATGATCTTCTAATTTCTCATTTTCCTGTCATTTGGACTGCATTTCCTACTGTTCAACCATTTGGAAGGAATACTTTTGTTTATTCTATTGCCTTTTTTTTTTTTTTTTTATTTGTCTCTCTTTTTGGGAAAGGGTTTTCTTCCCTCTTGAAGAGTTTTCCTTTCATTTGTATTTCCTTTGCATTTTCACTTTTTTTGGCAAGTTCATAGAGATTTCAAAGACAACTTTTGTAAGTTTATTCTCATTGTACCTCGGGTAACATTTTTGTTGGGTATAAAAGGAAAATTTAAAACTCAAAGTGGCTTGATAAAGGATATAATGTGTTTGGATAGAAGAAAGGAAATAATCATTCTTGGCATTTGAATGTTGTCATGAAAGCCTATCAAAGTGCTACCCTTCCCAAGGGAGTTCATGAATTAAGAATTAAGAAATAACCTACTCTTTCAAGTTCAAAGCAGTAACTACGGATACTCCGCAATGTTTGGGAGAACAAAGAATGTCTCTAATCATTGGAAAAGTTTACTTTTGGAGCTCATATTTTGTGTGAAAACCATATTTTTCTTATGAGGTATTGAGTTTCCATTATTCTCAATTTTATCTTCTTTGCATCAATTGCAATTCCTCAAAATGAATACTCATTGAGGTTTTTTTGTTTTTGTTTTTGAAGGATTTTGAAGGGAAGCATTCGAAAGAAACTTAGAATAGAAAAGATGGTGAATGAGAATGTATGATCATTACATTAATTAATGAAGTCAAATAAAATAAGGTCCAAATGCAAAGTAGAGACTCTACTAGCCTTGGACTTCAGCTAACTACAACATGATTGACATGACAAACATTTAACAATGAAAGAAAAGACTTAAATCAAGTCAAAACCCATGTTTAGAGGGATAAAAAGAACTTGAGCACAAAAGTTTCTCTTCTCTTCTTTATGAAAACTTTTTTTTTGTTTTGTTTTTTTTAACCCTTTGATGAGACAAAGCTTGATTGAGTTCCTTTTCTTTCAGCAGGACATTGTAAAAACATTTTGAATCATGTAGAGTAAGATATATGACAAAGAAGAACATGTGCATAACATTAAAAAATGAAAAGAAAACCTTTGAGACTTGAGTTTAAGATGAAGATGACATGAGAATACTTTTTTCTTTTTTTTTTTTTGTTTTTTGTTTTTGTGTTATGGAAATGTTTTGCAAAGTGCAATGAGCTATTGACATTTCTATTTTCAAAGTGAATGTAATAAGATGATATAAAATGCTAATGTAAAAGAGCACATGATTGCATTAGAAGGCTTATTTGAAAGGAAGTGAGGCAAAGAACCTCTCTCTTACTTTGAAAGTGGAATACATGCAAATCCAAATGAGGAGGAATAAGACAAAAGTTATTTTATGAAACAAAAAGTTTCAAAAAGTGAAATGAGCATTTTGGGATCTCTTATTTTTCTTATGGTGATGTAATGAGAGAATGTGACATGAGAAGGACTCAAAGTGTATGAAGAAAGACTTATTCAAAATAAAGTGAGGTATTGAATCTCTCTTTTACTTTGAAAATAGTATGCATGCAAATGCAAATGAAGAAGAAGAATACATAAGACGTTTTCTACAAGAAAAATTTTCAAAAGAGAAATGAGGCTTAGGGCTTCTCTTTTATTCAAACAAGAAAGCGTTTATATGCAAAGAAACATGAAAGAAAAATGACTTGCACCATAAAATTTTATTTGAGGGAAATGAGGTCCTAGACCTCTTATTTTTGGAATGGAAGAAAGATAAATGCGAAGGAATGAAGCGAATAAAAAAAGCGCTCCCTAATAGGGGTGTAAGCCAAACTAGTCAAATCGGCTAAATTGACCAAATCGAACCAAACCGGCGAAAAACTTAACCGAATCGAGGGGTCGGTTCGGTTTTTGGTTTCAATGAAAGAAAACCGACCATAAACTGGACCAAACCAAATAACCCCAAAACGACGTCGTTTTGTGAAATCCTAACTCCTAAGGGCTTAAGTCTCCATTATCTCCATCTCTTTCTCCCATGTCTCATTCTCTTTTGAAAATCTAAAATCTCTTACTCAGTAACTTTCCCTTTCGCTCTCCCTCTCACTCTCGGTCTCAGACTCGATCTCAGTGGTGGCTCCTCCTTCCTTCTTCGACGTTGCGGACTCACCCATCATCCTCTTTCTCTTCTCTTTCAATTCCGTCACGGAGACAAGGCACCATATCCCTCTCATACCCACTTTTCCTCTTTTTCTTCCTTCAATTCTACTCACTCCATTGATTGAACCTTTAATTCTAGCAGGTACTTTCTCTGTGTGTGTGGGTGGGTCTATCCTGTTTGGATGCTTAGCAAAGCTCGAAGACTATGAAAGAGCCCATAGTGGTTTATTTGCTACAGAGAATCCCTAAACAAAGAAATAGGTTAGAAAATTTTCATTTGGGTTTAGCTAAATTTATGTGCTTGTTCTTTTCCTTTGGTTTTGGCTAGGATTTAATTAAATTGATTCCTTGGCTTATTTTAGTTTCTTTTCTTGGTTTAATGGAATTTAACACTTTTTTTCTTTTGGAATAACCAAACAGAGGGGTTTAGCTAGAGGTTTTTTTCACTTTGCTAATTTGCTTCTTTATCTACGAATTTCACTGTCTTGTTTTGTTCTTTGTTGGTGAATTTTATCTTCCATCTGGGTTTGCTTTGTTGGGCTCTATTAACTCATACATGTCACATGTGCTATGGCTGCTGGATAAAATAAACATAATAGAATTATTAGTGGTTTGGTTTCTTAGGTTGTTCTGTATTCTTCAAACACTCAGCCCGCAAATGGAGTTTTTAAGTGTTTGCTTTGATGGTTTTAGTAAGCTTAGCTTGTTTATCATAAATTTTCTCATTACTGATGGGTCATATTCTAGCTCAATTCTTTAATTTGAATTGATAACAATTCATCTATTTGGTTTACATAACCTAAACATCTCAATCACAATTCCCCCTTCTTGGGTTTAAGTTCTCTATAAGACTGTCTATTATAGAATCGAAGCGGAAGATTAAGTTTCTGGTTGTTGGTTTGCAACCATTCACTTCTGTAAAAATAATATAACATGAGCACCACAGTGCAAAGAATGCCAAGATTTGGAAAAATGGTTGGCAAAAACTGGAATTGAACCGAGTTTGGCCGGTTCAGTTTGGTTCAGTTTTGCTCTCAAAAAATTTAGAAACCAAATTGAACCGAACCAAACCGAGTTTGGCCAATTCGATTTTGGTCAGTTTGGGGTGTAAACTGGAACGAACCAGACCGATTACACCCCTAGCCCCTAATTGTTCTATAATGGGTTATTTCCTAGGTTTAGGGATTCTAACTTAAAAGTCAATTCTAATCTATGATGGTGGGTATCTATGGTCATGCTACTATGCACAGTTTGGAAATGGTGCTAAAGATCCTAAAAAGTCCAAGGTACTACAGACTGCCCCCACTAAAATGATGGAGATCACACCCTACTAACCTG
The DNA here is from genome assembly GCA_003255065.1 of Cercis canadensis. NCBI lineage: Eukaryota > Viridiplantae > Streptophyta > Magnoliopsida > Fabales > Fabaceae > Cercis > Cercis canadensis. The sequence goes on from QAOA01004647.1 coordinate 70,985, forward strand.
GTTTATAAAGGGATGAACTGTCTCTACTTATCCAAATCAGCAAGATGATCCGCAATCTGAGCGGAAGCTTTTGTGCAAACCACCGAAGGATGAACCTCCAACAATAACACTAGGCTTCCTTCTAATCCTAAGCTGAGGGTGGTCTAGGTATAAAGCCGATGAGTAGTATGCAGAGTTGCAATGTTAGTGCACAGTATGTGTGGGAGAAGCATACAAACCTCATCCTACATATACCATAGATTACCTAGCTGCAAGAAAACACAAGAAATATGCAACAAAAATAGGCTATCTATGAATGCAAAATAAATGAATAACATAACAGAAAGAAGAATCTATCAGTAAAGTAAAAACAACAAAATAAAAGCAACTTTAGGGATAAAGAAAATACACAAGGCCTTTAAGTTCACACAACTGGTTTCTTGGGTTTGACTCTCTAACTTTCCCAAGTGGAGTCACCAAACTGTTACAATGTACCCAAAAGGTCGACGCGACGCGGATGGTGGACTTTGAAAAAGATTAGTTTTCGAAAGAAAACTTGGAGTCACCACTAATTGTATTAAAAATTGGGGAACAATTAGAAAACCCCTTTTGAATTTTGAAAAAAATAGTTTTTGGACCAGAGATGGTTCAGGAGCCTAATTGTATGTAGGAAATGTGTTAGGCACCCCACAACACGCGTCTAAAAGATGGTTACTTGAAATTAATTATGCGAATATAGTATGGCCAAAAGTGTATTTTATTTATCCCAAAAAATAATATTAAGAGTATGCTTATATTTACAAGTTTAACATAAGGAGAAAAGTAGAATATTTACAAAAGTGGGTTCGCCCTACAATTGTACGTGCCTACGTATCCTTAAGGAGGAATCAGAGCCCTCGTAGTTCTTAAAAAAGGTTTGAAAGCAAATAAAAAGAAAACCTGACCACACGGGGTTATTGAAGGCTTAGAGCCAAAAACAAATAAAATAGAGTGGCATAGAGCCAAGGAAAGTAGAACTTGGCATTGAGCCAAAACAAGTGGAAAAAAGAGGCTTAGAGCCTTTGATTTTTATCTTTTCTTGAAAATTAGAAATTAAATGAAATGGGGAAGTTATTTGAAAGTTGGACTTGACTTGCTTCCCCTCGAATGCCTGTGTACCCACTGGATGAGATCAAAGTCCATGTAGTTCGCTTTGAAAGATGTTTTTTTGAAAGAGATTTTAGGAAAATAAATCAATCACAGCTCTAGCCCAAAAATCCAACTAGGCTTTACCAATGAGTGCAATCTTCAACAAATGTTATGCAACTAACAAGAAAGGTAAATATGCAATGCATGTCTCTAACGAATTCCTAAGTCCTTCATCACCTTTCTTGCATAAAGCGCCCTCCAAGATGGCGCTACATTCATCCAGGTTGGATAAACAAAGCTATTCCATAAAGGAATCAAAATCGATCTATCCTTCCATGAGAAGTGAAGGGGCATGTGGATACTACACGACACAAATATATAGCTTAAATGAATGTAAATGCATGACCTAATTAAAATGCATGATACAAATATAACATAAGATCAAGAGTGGCTAAGCCTCATTAAGTGCTTCAAGTTTCTATCCTTTTAATTTGCCATGCTCCAAAAACATATGTGCTATCCAAGATTTCCCTCCACATAACCTCAAAGAGTGTGTATAAAAAATAAGCAACAAAAAATTTAATCAAAACAAAATGATTCACATGCATTTGATGTGGTGAGATTATCCTAGTTCTAGCTAAAGGTATAATCAAAGGAAGAATGTTCCTAAAAATAGAGCAAACATAATAACCTGACAACCAGCCTTTGTTTTTTATTTACTGGGAAAAGAGGATATGAATTATCAACAAAGTAAACACATTGATAGAAAGATATATGTATCACCTTCCAAATGTCTTTGGAATCACGCTAAAAGCACTTATCAAGCTCAAGTTATGCCCAAAACACCATGCAAAGGTCAGAAATCACAATGGCTGAATTTGATACGAATTTTATGATTTTTATGGGCTTGATATATGTTGCATTTGGTAACAAAGCCTATACAATTTAAAATATACATCTCTTAGCTTTCAAAATAATTTATAATTGCATCAATTCCTTTTGTATAACTCGAGTTATGAATAAAACAATGCCCAAAGGTCAGAAACCGATAATGCAGAATTTGAAAGTTCAAACAGCCCTGTTTGCAAAAATTCTGGGATTGTTTGGCTTTAAATCACTCAAATCAAATTACATGGACTGAAAGGTTCACATCTTAGGTTTCCAATAAAAGTGAAATCTCATGAAAAGGATGTGTATAGCTTGAGTTATGCATGAAACATCACACAAAGGTCAATGTTGAGCAGGATTTACAAATTATGCTCAAATGCAAAGTATGAATAAATCATGATGCAATACATACTCAAATAATGAACCCAAGGCACTCAATTCATGTCATAATCTCAATAACCAAATAAAAGGCATCACACTTTGGAAGCAAAGACAAATTTAGGCATAGCATCACACATGTATTTTATCAAACACACTACACTACAAGAAAACACTCGATTTCTAGTTTATATTTTTGTCTCTGAACCAAACTTGAAGTTCTTCTATGTCTGGGTAGATTATTTTGTAGTTTTATCATCTTTTGTTTATGGAATGGTGTTGATGTGATTATGGATTTAGGCATACCTCATTTTGATGGAAGATTTGCTGACTGCTATAAGTATCCGAATTTAGTGTATTGATTTAATGATGAAATTGGTCAAATTGTTTTAAATTTTGTTAGGGCTTTTGTTGTATGAATTGTTTAAAATGATTGTACTATTTTTTGGATTTTTTTGGATATTGTAGAATTTATTAGAATTTTGATTGTTTTAGGTAACTTTACTGTATTAATTTAATGATTGAATTGGTTAAATTGCTTCAAATTTTGTTAGGGCTTTTGTTGTATGAATTGGGTAGAATGATTGTTCTATCTTTTAGATTTTTTTGGATGTTGTAAAATTTATTAGAATTTTGACTGTCTTAGGTAACTTTACTTTATTGATTTAATAAGAAATTTTGACTATTTTAGGTAATTATGTGAAATTTATAATTCATGAATTGTTTAAGTTTTAAGGGAGAATCTGTCCAATTTATGGTTTAGGGGTTTGGGGGTTTAGTGATTTAGGGTTTGGGTTTAGGTGTTTAGGGTTATGTTTAGGGGTTTAGGAGTTTAGCATTTGAGATTTGGGGTTTAGGATTTAGGGGTTTAGTGATTTAGGGTTTGGATTTAGGAGTTAGCTAATTTAGTTACTCGTTTGATTTTTATGTTGAATTAATTACTCTTTTATATGACAGATGTCAAATGATCATAGGCGTTCATCTCCAGCAGTTGTGTCTTCTACATTATTTCAGCTTATGCTGAAGGTAATTCTATTAACTCTGTATCAGATTTAGGAAAATAAATTATAATGCAGAATAGCTAGAAAATTGCCTCTACATTTGTTTATTTTGTTGGGATTTCTCTATTTTGTTCTAACTCTAGGATTGATGAATTTTATTAATTTAGAGTTTGTTTCTTATAGTAATCATTGGTTGAGTTAGTTTCTTTTGAATTGTAAAATGTGTAAAGTCTAAGATAAAAGTCTGTAAAGTTTATTTAAATGTGATAATGTATGATTTTTTCTTAACTTTTCTTTGAATTGTTGTTTTACCTTTCTGTAATTTTTTTAGTATTGATATAAGAAATCAGTAGAAAAAAAAATTGTGGAATTTCTCACGAACAAAAATCCATGAGAAATTCTGCGAGAATATTTTTTTTTTAATATTTCTCATGCCAAAAGTAAGTCTGTGAAAAATTCCTTGAGAAATTTTCTCACATAACGGAATTCNTCTATGAAAAATTTGATTTCTCACGCAGGTTTTTCTTGCGCCCCAAAAAATCCTTGAGAAACGCATTTCTCACAAATTTTGTTCGTGAAAAAATCCATTTTTTCTTGTAGTGTTAAAGGCACAATTAATATTCAAAATCATTTGTGAAAAGAACCTTAAATCATTCCAAATCAATAAAAATACATGTGAACATACTCCTAGGTCATATTATAAACATTCAAGAAGCTAATTTTAACTAGAAACATACATAATCAAGCCTCTAAGCATCCAAAAATATAGCTGCAAAATTATGTACAAGTTCAAGGAGTTAAGAAGTGGAGGAAAGCCATTACCCAATTGAAGCCTTCTAGTGTCAAGAATCAAAGTGGGTAGCCCTTCAACCTTCAAAAGTCCATGCAAACCCTTAGGTTCAAGCTTCAACTTTTCCCAATAGGTGCGCTGATGAACAGTATTTTTTATATATTAATTAATCCTCATTTTTAACCTCCTAATCTTATTTTGGGCCTATTTGATTGGGCTTGGGTCATATTTCATTAATTAGGTTCAAATTGGGCTTAAGTGTATTTTTCAGCATTATTAGGGTTTTGACATTATTCTGTATTTCGGGTATATCTTTAGTTCTGGATGTCTAAAAAATTGTGATTCTTGCCTTGTAGGAAAGCTAAGAGGATTATCTACAACTTTAATTCAGACCTCCAAGGCCAATTTAGACGTTTAGTGGGTTAAATTTAACTCGGAAGTCAGAGTAGAGTTGCTACTGCTGGATCCTGACCCGCATGCAGTGTTTGGACCATAACTTGTGTTGTACATGTTGTATGGAATTGAAACCAGTCCCATTGGAAAGCTAAGGTGCAGGGCTTCAATAAATTATGAATTTAAGATGGTCTTATTACCTGTCGAAAATGGTTGATTAGTCCAAAGACCTATATGGACCTAGATGGACTTAAATGGGCTTAACTTCTTCAATTCAGGCCTAATTAGGCCCAAACTAGAGCCCATTTGAAGCTGAATTCCAGAGGTTTAAACTAGGCTAGGGGTAAATTAGGTGTGCATGAAATTTAGGAGGTTATAATCAGAGAAAGGAGGCAGACGAGTTATCAATTCTAGACTAGACAGTTTTAGTTTTCTCTCTTGTATTTGCTGGAACTTATTGAACTATGGTTTTCTTTCCTCATTTGAGCTTGGATTTCATGACCATGGAGGAGTAGAACTCTTGTAACCAAGTTAGACTTCTAATTAAATTCGGTTTTGTTCTTGAGATTATGTACTTAATTTGATTAAGCTTAATGCAATTTCATTTTTCATTGGATTCTGATTGTCTGGATATTTTATATGGATCATGGAGATCTTTGTGACTTATATGGATGTTTAGGTGTGAAATAGAATTTAGATTGATTAATCTTTAATTCTGTGCATGAATCCTTTGAAGAATTGCTAATTGAGGTTCAGTTTTCAGATTAGCCACTAATTGCTTAATCATTGTGATTACAAGATTAGTAATTGAATGAGGTTAATCGAATTCTAAGTGATAACTTAGTAGGAATAATTAGTCATAATTAGAGATTTCGGCTGTGATTAAACTCAATTAGCATTGCTGCATTAGGACTTAATCACTCATGTTAATCTAGGATGGATCAAACCGGTTTATGGATGAATGTCTAGCAAGGTTACGTTTTAATCAACTTAATCAATCCTATTTCAATTCTGCTTTTTACAATTTAGAAATATAATTCTGTTTTACAATCCCCTGTTTTTAACTTGAAATTATTAATTACACATTGCATTCCTTGTGAGACAAACCCGGATTATGCCCTCTATTGCATTCTAATTAGGGGATTCAGTTTAATTTAATTGGTTAAGCGACATTTCCAATCATGCGCTTTGCTTTATCCAAGTTGATGGAAAGTGTGAAGGAGGTGAATAATGATCAAAATGAACTATGGGAAGTTAGAAAATTTGAATAAGGGATTAGGAATCAAAGATTTAATGGAGAATGTGGGAAGGAGATCAAGAGGGCGAGGAGAGGAAGAAAGTAGAAGAGAGGAGAGGAGATGAGAGAATAAAATGTGGTCAATTTATGAAAGTGGCTAAGGTTCTCCTCTTATAAATGAAGCTTAACTAAAAATAGTCTTATGTTTGGGTGCTCCACTTTGATCAAGATATTTAGGCTCAAAAAGGAAATGGGCTATACACTAATAAGTAATTAGGCTTTGGCAAATTATTTTGATAAGATTGAAATTATTGAACTTAATACTTAGATCATACAAAATATTGGCCTCTTGAAAGAAATTGAACTAGGCTATATGCTATTGAATTAAAGCGTCTATTTTTTTTCTTCTTTTCACTTCACATTTTCTTCTTTTTTTTTTTTTTTTTTTTTTACTTATAAAAGTAAACAGACTTTTTTTTAAGACAAAAAGGACAAAAGCATTGAAAAAAAAAATTAAATCAAAACTCCAAGTAAAAATTGAAAAGAACAAAAAAGTAAATAATTTTGTACATTTTTCGTGTTTTTCAACTAAATTTAAAAATATAGCCCAAATAAAATACATTGTCTACAATTGCCTTGGTTTTTCACCTATTAATCCCTCCAAAGATTGTCTCTCAAGTTGTATTCTGCATCTCCTAAGTGTTAACGAACCACTATAAAAACAAAGGTCATCCCTAGTATAGACATAATTACCAAAAATTGTAAAGAATCTCGAAGACTAGTACAAGTGGATCATGGGCAAATAGAGAATATCCTCAATCCAAAAGGGGGCCAGGAAGATCAAGTGCACAACGGATGGGGGATTTATTTTTGGTGCTACTGCTGTGATCAAAGATGGCACATGATCAGCGGTTCCAAATGGAAAATCCAAACTGATAGAGCTTGTTTGCCTCCATGGAAAAGCCAAAAGCAATGATACTGGGGCAGTTCAACCGAGAGTAGAGGCAAAGTAGAGTGAAAAGATGCAGAATATCGAGACAATGAAAAGAAGAGAGGAGAGATTATAGGAGGAAGAGGGAGGAAAGCGTCTCAGCAAAAGATAAAGTTCATTTTCATGAAGCAAAGACATTGGATGCCTTCTTGGAGAGGACCTCTGGGTCTTCTTGAATTTATGTTGCTGATGACCTTAGAGTCTATTTAGATTGTGCCAGTTGGTCTAGGGTCTGATTGGTGTTTTCGTTTTGGTCTTATTTTTATCTTGTTAGGGTGCATAATACCTTTATTTAGTTTTGCTGTCCTTAGTACCACTCTTGCTAGAGTGAGTAGTTGGCTTGTTAGCCGTTTCTCTTGAGTTCTAGATGTAAATATTAGTATTTATCTTCAATGAAAATTATTTGCCTGTGGGAGAAAAAAAACAAAAAGAAAACATTTTAGTACTGTACTCTTGGAATTTCTTGCTGAATTTTTTTCTGTGATATTCTCAAACAATATGGCACATCATATTTTGTACACTTTCTGGCATAATGCCTTTTGGATATTAAAACACAATTTTGGATGATTATGTACTTGATTGTTATAAATTTTGTGAGATTTTAGAAAGCTTTGAGTACAGTTTTTAAGGAGATACTCCATAAAATGTCATCATAAAATTTCTTTTGGAGAATTTTGGACACTCGGGTACATTCTATTTGGTACTCTCACTTCTCTTGTAATAAAATAAATTCTATTTGATTATGTGCCCAACTATAAAATACGTAATTTTGTAAAACTCATTATATGGTTATGATGTTTTTTGGTAAACAAAGAGAAACAGAAAGCAAAACTAACGCCTAAAGAACGAACTGAACAAAAATCAGCAAACAAAGCTTTAACTCATCTCCGCAGGAAGGGCAAAAAAATACCTTTGGTATGATAGTTTTCAATTGTAACTTATTTAATTCTTGATATATAGCCATTGCCATACAGAAGACACAACATTCTATCATATGAGGGTGCCAAGATTCATCAAAACACATTGCTTTTTTAAGCTTATATTAATTGATAATGAGCTAGTACTGTGATTGAGTTGTCGCAGTGAGAGGTTGAAACCCATGCTGAAGAGTTGCCTGCCAAACTTTGTCAATGTTAAGCATTGTGAAGCCACACTCATGTTCATTCCATCCTTCTAAAGCGTGGATTATCCCGGCTATGCGGCACGCACTCATTGCACTTCTTGGCAACCAATTCTGCAAAAGTTTAAAGTTTTACCATTATAAACAATCACATGTAAACAGTCATATCTTTGGCAAGAAAGTATGGACAAAAAAAAAAAAAAGTCATATCTTTATAGATACAAAGTACCTTAGAAGTTGTGAAAGGAAAAAAGAGAAATGGCTGCACAAACCTCACAAGAATGCACATTCTCAAGAGACGTTGGAGTTAGCATTGCTGGGGTGTAATGGTAGTAGCAATCCTTGCGATATTTCTTTGGTGGGAATTGTGAGTATGGAATAAATGATGTTCCTTTTGGAGCTCTCATCTGCTCCTCTTCGGTTAATCCATCACCCACTAACCACGTCTATCCAAAAATTATTAAAAGAAAAAAAAAAGTGAAAAAGAAAAACAAATGTTTCTCGTTATTGTATGAACAATACAATTAACAAATCCCTTTCTGGAATTTCAAAGCATGCTAGAATAGATAAGACTATGTCAATGTTGGAATTTAGTTTATTGTGGAAATTAACTAGTGTATGCATGGGTTTATCATTTCAAGTTGTTTCTTCAGGTGTAAATTCTAAGAACAAAACTAGGAGTATTTTGCTGTTTTACCAATATTTGAGAACAACTTCGGGAAACCATCAAGTTACTTTCAGACTTGGTGTTGAACGAATTTTTTAGCTTCACATACTCTTCCTCATGCATTGTAGCTACCTGAAACAATGCCAACCATAAAAATTTGAGCTAAGTATCAAAGAATTATTCATTGGTGAATCACAAAATTTTGGTGAGAAATTTCATAAGTATAGGCCAACCTGAATACCCTTTTGGCATAAAGTGAATGCAATGGCATAGGCAACCTTGGTGAGCTTGCCCCTAAGTAGAACTTGAGTCGTTCCTTTAGGAATACTATTAAGAATAACAGCAACTGCGAGGCTGCTACCATCTACTACCTTAACTTTTAGTTTTGGATTCTTGTTAGCATATAGCCCTCCATATATGTTAAGCTCTTCCCCTTGATTCATTAGACCAAGAGTCAGCACTTTTGTTCCTTTTCTCTCAGCGTCCAATATTGTCTTCTCAATCACTCTATTGATAGCCTCCTTTTGCCATTGCAAAATGTACTACAAGAAGCAGTTAACCAAGCAAGAACATTATTCATATAATTATGATAAAGCTTATCTTATACAAGGTTTTGAAAGTTGAAAATTAAGCTATTACATCCACAAAGTATCCAAACCTCCAAATAAAAGGATTTCTTAGGCTTCACCACCTAATTTTTATGCACATTCTTATTATATGGCAAATCAACAATATTGAGAATGATTATTGATTGAGTTAAATACATTTTTTATCCCAGAATTATTTTTCAAATATCACTTTAATCTTTGATTTATTTTTTGTCATTTTAATCCTCAAATAATCATTTTACCTGTCAAATCAATCCTTTAAGTGATCAATTTTTGTGGTATAAAAGACTGATTTGACAGACAATGTGATTATTCGAGGATTAAAATGACACAAAAANATCACTTTAATCTTTGATTTATTTTTTGTCACTTTAATCCTCAAATAATCATTTTACCTGTCAAATCAATCCTTTAAGTGATCAATTTTTGTGGTATGAAAGACTGATTTGACAGACAATGTGAGTATTCGAGGATTAAAATGACACAAAAAATAAATCAATGACTAAAGTGATATTTGAAAAATAATTTAAGGACGAATAATGTATTTTACTCTTATTGATTTTATATTTAAATTTCTAATCTTTTACTAGTTTAGATGAAATGATCTTTGTAGTATATATATGTCATTCAAGTAAACTATTTTAAGACATTTTTTCATGAATATGTGCAAAATAACAGTTAATTCGTCTAAAATGCTAATGAAATTTCACTATTGGTGTATGAAAAATAAGACCTTTTTCTACATAAAAAAAAAGGTAGAACTACAAAACATAATTACATAAATAATTGAGATCGATTATTGATAACATGTTTAAATTTGAAATTTTTTCATTTCTTTTGAAATTAAAGAATTTTAATAATATATCCTATTCAATTTCATTAAACCATTCTTTTATATAAATATTATTAGATTTTTTTTCATGAAAAAACAACCTGCCCAAAATATTAATTAATAAATTTCACTACTGATCTATGAGACATAAACCTATCATGCAAAGAAAAAAGATAGAATCAAAATCATGAATATGATTATAGAGAAAGAAATTTGTCATATTTACTTGAGCACTGTACTTTGGTATGGACCATGTTTGCAGCCTGAGCTTATTGAAACGGTTCCTCTCCACTGTGAAAGTACGACCAAAGACCCGAGTGAGCATCATGGACCACAGTGTCACAGGCCACATTAACCATAGATACCATTTTGATGTGTGTGGCTGAGAGGCTAAGGAAGCAAATCCAAATTGGAGGTGATAGATGGATTCAGGTGTGGTTAGATGAGTTAGGTGAACAACATCTGGGGATTCTTCCTCTCTTTTGAGAGCAGATTCATATAATTGATCAGAAGATTTGTCGATGGTGCCATAGATGAAATCATAAAATGGCATAAAGAGGGAGTAATTTGTTCTGAACTGAGTATGGTGCAAAGAGTGAAACCTGTAACATTAAATGCTGTAGTTGTTAGTTCATTTTTTAAAATTACTTGTCACTGATAATAGTGGTTGCAGTTAATAATAAAATTAAACAAATCAGTAACTAATGGCAAATCAAATTGTTCCTGGGCCAAAAGTTTCTCTTTATATGCCAGAGTTTTTTTTTTTTTTTGGTGGTGCACACTAGAAAGAAGGAAAATATGTCAGAGTATATCTACATTGAAATTTGACATTTAAGAATAAAATACACCTTATATCTATATCAAAATGTGTGACTATCATTTTTGATCGATTTTTTCATATATATATATATTTTTTATAATGATGTACATTCGGGGCTCATGAGAACCCAATGTGATTTTAAAGATAAAATGTATATGACTTTACAAAATAAAGAAAAAGAAAACTAGTGGAACCATATCATATTTAATTTGGTGGGACTGGACACGAGGGCCTAAGACTCGGACACTGTGTATCTGCAATTCTGCAAACTATTTTCTTTCTTTCTCTTCATTATGAACCACTTATTTATTGTTCAAGTTAAAAATCAAAGCATGTAATAATGATGGTTGTAAACTGCATTTACTAACCTGTCTCAACAAAATATATATTTTGGCAAGCACTATGCTACCATTATTTATGCTACTTTTTTATGTTATACCCCTTTAGTTGAATAGGACCTAATGGGATTTAAAGTGTGATTTTGGTGTAATTACGAAGATCTTAAAAAATTGAGTCACTCAATATGTGCAAGAACATACAATTATTTATAAAATATAAAAATAACACAATATAAGAAAGTGTGTCAAGAAATAAATTTTTTTAAGTTTATTTTTTAGTACACTTTCTTATATCATGTTGTTCTTGCATTTTATAAGGAACTGTGTGTCCTAACACATACTAGGTGACCCAATTTTTTGAAATCTTCACAATGACACCAAAATCATAATATAACTCTCAATGAGTCCTATGCATAGGTAGAGGATAGTAGTATAAGAGAGTACCATAAAGAAATTGTAGCTTAGCCCTCACCATTTATTTTTGTGGGATCCATATACAACCAACATTCCTTTTGTTTCAACTAAAATGAAGGAACTATTGTTCAACAAAATTTTGGAACTTTTTTTAGCTGAAAATAAAGTATCTTCCTTTTTTGTTAGGTATTTATTTATATCACAAACAAGCCACTAGGGTTTTAATAAATAGCTTGTTCTGACTAGCCTCTATTCTACACAAAATGTCAATGCATTGTGTTTTACAAATAGTAATCTTATTATGACACAACCTAATATCACATCGTGCCACACTAACTTACTCAGAGAAATGCCCTTTACATGTTATCTGATGTCATGCTATATTATATTAGTTGAGATGAGAGAATATGAATAGTAGAGAAAATCTCATTATATTAATTGCACTAGTGTAATATTTTTTTTTTCTTTTGATAATTTGGTTACAACTTTATGTTTGAACACTAAATCTTTAAACCTTGAAGAAATTTTAATACCACTCGGCCAAAGACCATTTAATACTAATATGACACAATTGTGACAATAAATAGTGTGTGAATAGTAAGCAACAACATAAGAATTGTTAATTTTAACTAGTAAGTTTTTATGTAAATATATATATATATATAGAGAGAGAGAGAGAGAGAGAGAGTAAAAGTATTCATTGTAAATACTTACGTTGGGGTGTACATAAGATACTTGAGAGGGGGAAAGATGTCAAACATCCACTTAGGAATGAGCTCAAAATTACAGTGACCCATATTGTTCATGAAATCGATGTAAAAGAGATATCCACCCATGGCCGACACAGACCCTGTTCCTGTGAACACTAGTGTTAACTTGGGTATTGCAAACAGCACGAAATATGATATGTGTTCAGCAAATGGATGGATCACAGCTGCAACAAAAAAAATAAATAAATAAATAAATGGTTAATAAATGTTGAAAACAATAATAGTACAAAACAGGTTTTCCTTCTGAGTTTACGCGTTTGTATGTCTTTAATTGGGAAGTTGCAACGATATTGCAGCTGAGATATTGCTTTTCTATGTTTCTTTTGTCGTTTTTCTTTTTCTTTCATTCTGGACAAGCATGTGCCTACTAAGATAATCTTTCAAATTAATGATAGAACATGGCTTAGGATAATATACACCTCTCATTTTCTATAGTTTACCTTTCAAATTTATTTTAGAAAAGATAGGTTTTATTTTTCAATCTTTCTTTTATTTAATTTTCCAATCTTTCAGTAAACCTTTTAATTGATTTTAGTGGTCCTTATAAGTGCTGTTTCTTAAATAACAATAATGACATGCAAATGGGGTTGACACTTTTCATTAAACCACATCCATCAAATTGAAGCAGAGAATGGTGGTTTGGTTTGAAATGTGAAAGCCAAAGCAAATAATTAATGGGACTCACAGGTTATAGGCTCTGTGACAATGGAGGAATGATGATGTGAATGGTAGCGAGAATATAGGTAATGGTGGTGTAGCGCTCTATGAAGCCAGTAGTAAAGGAACTCAACCACAACTGCATGAAGCAATATCATCATAACAACACCATCTGTTCTCCACAAGGGTAGGTGTGATGCACCATTCAAAGTATAGCTTGCTAAATAGTATAATATTCCATTGAACAATATTTGGTCATCCCTGCAAGTTCAGAAATTCAGTGGAGTAAAAAGCATAAGTAAATAAACACTAGAGGGTATTAACCTTTCTTTATTTTCTTTCTCCATGTTAAAGAAGATTGTGGCTTGCACTTTATGTGATCCTCTTAAGATATATGGGTATATTTGATAGGAGTAATGAGGGTAAATTTTATTATGATATAATTTTTGTGCATACAAAAAATAATATTTTAATATAAAATAAAATCTCTACCATCAACTTAATGTGCCTTTAGGCTTTCTAGGATCTTTGCAGGTTGATCCTAGAGATTTTTCTTATTTCAATTGACTTTTTTTTTTTGTATATAAAAATTATATTGCAATAAAATTTATCTTCATTACCTCCTACCAATACACACCCTAAGACGTAGCCTATACCCATTAGAGAACCTATCAGAAAAGTAATTAACTAGGATCGTTGTACTAGTGAAGACCATGATTTTTTTTCCCAAAGCAAAAATACTCCAATATTTTCAATGGCTCATGAACTTTGCCCCCTTCACCCTGAATGAATTTTTTTTTTTTCTTTTTTTTGCTCTACCACCACTGAAGGAAACATAACAAGATCATGATTAAAAGTTAATGGACACAAGTCTCATTGCTGAAGTATGACTTTTAAACAATTAGCATTGATATTGTATAGTTCCTTTGTACTATTTTATGTGCCTTATTTTTCATTAAGAAAAATTCCAAAATGTAAGTCTCATTTTAAAAGTGAGAAAAGTTACTTATTTTACTTTCCCCTATTAGTCATTTTTCTTTTCAAATTATAGTCAAGAACAAGTTTGTGGAAGCACAATACTCCACATAATATAATATCATCTACCACAAAATTATTGGAGTCTTCTAAAGATTGTGAAAGGTTAAAAAAGGCCAAAAACACAAAAAGAGAGAGAGAAAATGTTCCTTGCACGTTGTTTTAATTTACTCACACCAATCCACATTAAAACAATTGAAATAGTATGAGCCCAAAACTAAAAATCTACACCAATGGTACAGATTTTCATTGGTGCGAATATAAATTTATGTGTAAATAATATCAATATAAAATAAACGAGCAATATCTTGATAGGACCCAAAAATTAATTACGACTCATTTTGTCTTGATAGGACCCAAAAATTAATTACGACTCATTTTGTTGGACATTTATATTCCTACAAAAAAGCATCCTAGTTATAAATCCAGATATGGTTTGCCCTCCCTGTCTAAAGCACCTTCCCAACCACCAAAGTTGTATTCTACATGATCAAAAATTAAATGGAAATTTTTTTTCTATAGAAATAATTTTTATAAAAAAATATTTTGGTCTAAGAATTTTTAGTTTTTAGACTAAATTTCTTTTAAAAAAAAAATCATTTCTATTAAAACAAACTGAGCCTAAAAAAATAGTATCTTAAATTAAACTGACCAGTTCCTTTCTCTATCAACTTGATCAAATTCGATGCCTTTATCGACAATCCGGGTATTGCCTTTGGCTGTTCGATAACGAGAGAGAGTGATCCATATCTGGTTATGAATCATCCGTGAGATTAAAAGTGGAAGAATGAAAAAGGTGGAGAGGTCCCTTTCACTCTTATCGTTCACAAAGAAGGAATAAGTGCTGTGAATGACCCAAGGAACAAGTATCACATACTGCAAAATAACCCAAAAGATAAACTTGGTTAACAGAACCACTAAATGCATAAGCTAAAAGAAAAGAGAAAAATACAAAAATGTATATGATCATATGGCTATCACAGGTTCATATTCCTATAAAAAAATATCGTACCCTATAAGCAAAATATAATGGGTTGGTAAAGTGCATATTAATGCGTACAGCTTAACATACACTTTTATTTCACCTGGGTAAATGTACTTTTTCCGTTTTGATGCATCATGTAAAAATATTCAGGAAAATGTCTGAGATGAAATAGTCACGATCATGTTGGACCAATAAAGTACATATACTTTTTATGGGTCTTAATCGTTGACGAATCTTCCTCTTTGTAATTTCTTAAAAATTCCTTAACATAATAATTTTGTGCAGAGTAAGTTGCCATGCGTAAAACATAGAGAAAATGCTTTATCTGAACAACTTTTTGACGAAAACATGAAGAAAACATGCAAACTCTAAAGGAAAACGCAATGTTTGCGGGAGAAACAACAAGAGACAATGTGAAAAGTGGATAGGGTAACTAAAACACCTTAAAGTTTCCAAGAGGCGTCCATGGCCACTCAGTGAGAATTCCAGGCCTTGAGGCCATAGTTTCTTTGCAGCTCAAGCAGATGTGGAAATGTGTTGTGTAGTGATTTCAGGCTTGCTTTGATATTTGATTAGGTGCGGAATAGGGAAGCCTAAAGAAGCCTTTATATATATCTTACTTTCGCTTTGGAAAAGTTGGTGCTCTTCCCCTCTATTTTCAACTACCAACAATCACCACACTCATCACTCAGCATCATCACATGGGCAATTTTGCTACGTTATGCTTTGTCAATAGTAATCCTCTTAACAAACTCTTGACTATAGGCCAAAAAGAAAAAGAAAAAAAAAAAAAAAAACAAAACAAGAGAGAATAATTTTTCGGACTTTCCCATATACGTATCATACATAAATGAATGGGCAATCCATTTCCCGTTTGTTCCAAAAAAAAAAAAATACCAATTAAACTCACATTACATTATACTTGTGGTTTTAGCATAATCTAAATTAACTTACTGAAATAATTTTGTCATTAACTCAAACCTCACCAAATGAACTAGTAGTAAGAGTTAATTAATATACAAGTAACATTATTTTAAATTGTCAATGAGGTTGGTTTAACTAGTAAGAATCAAAGCATTTCACTTGTAAAGTTTAGGTTCGAATCTCACTATCAACAGTCCCCTTTGAATAAGTAATTTGTAAGTACAACTTTAAGCCTTCATTGAAACCTATGATATGTCATAGCCTTGGAATGGGATAGCTTCCCCTCATCCTAAACTTTTAGGAATCAAAGCATTATTCTAATTAAATTCTAACCAAAACAATTATATTTGCAAATTAGTATGCTCAATCTACTTTACCCTAACACAATCGGTAAACCCTGAGCATAAACAGGGGAAATTTTTTGAATGGGCTTAGTTAAACTCATATGGTGTCATGTATTCTGCTCTTCCAACCAATTAGCAAGAATAAAACCATTAGTGCCGTCTAGTGCTAGGTGGCTTGGGTAGTTTATAAGAAGTACTCCCATTGCTGGTTATTTTAAATTGACCTTTAAGGAAGATGCACAAGAATTCAATAAGTTATTAAATAGTATTGATTATTGAAAAATATTTATTTATCTTTCCAAACTACTTTCTTATTGAAGAATCAAAATCTCTTTCTAGTTGAGCATATGAAGATAAAATTGAAGAGAGGTTCATTCAGCAAGGATGGCTCCACCACACAAGGCTACAAAAAAGAAAAATATTAGATAATTAGATATTTTTTTGACAAATTTGTTACCAAACTAAGATATATTTATAACTACCTTTTGATGAATATTTGGTCTCTACCATGCTACCCCTTTGTTTTCATCTAGAAGTAGTACACCTCTGTTTGGAGACAAATTTATAAAAAAAAAAAAAAAAAAAGTTTTATCTCCCTAACAATCCACTAAAATAACAAAAAAATATCTGGAACTAATATCACGATTCCAGCTAATTTGTGGCCCACCTTACCATCCTAAATAAATGGCCTACAAAGTGTGTGAAAAATACAGTATCCTCATTTATTAGTCTCACCTATATGCTGGTGGCTTAGTACTTAAGACTAGGTATATGGGTGGGCATCAAAGAGGTGCTTTTTCTGACATTAATTAATTTAAGGGTCCTGTGTTTCAGCTTAATTTTGGATTTCTCCTGTTCCGGCTCATCTAATTCCTATGCAACGATTATGCCCTAATTAAGCACTCATTCTATACACGCTTATCTTTGGGTCATTAAATTAGTGCCTATTTTTTACCTAATTTTAGGCTGCCCCATTTTCTCATTCTAAACAAATCTGTCAACGCTTTAAGAGTGGTACTGTCATCATCTAACGTTTATGACGATATCATATTCTCATTAAAAAATAATGTTAAAAATTAGCAAACATAAATATTAAAGATAGCTGGTGTATATTTTTGTTGATTTTAAGAATCTTAATAAAATTATTCGTTATTCATGTGAAAAATATTAACAAAACATCTCACATCACAACTTAAGAATCCATAGGGTTATCTAAATATTTTGTGTTGGTATGTGTGCACTCGAGATTTTGCAGTGTGGCCTACCAGATCTTATGTATCGAGGTTTTTAGATTAATTTTTTTCTTTTTTTACTTTGGTTACGAATGTGAGTTCAAATATATGGCACTGATAATTTATAAAGACAGCTTTAATATTGTTTGGCTATAGACTCTAATTAAAATTTTAATTTTTGAAAAAAAAATAAATAGAAGTTAGCGACCGAAATGTTCAAAAAAATATTAATAGTACCCTTTACAATTATGTATATATTTATTTATGTGTTTTCATGTGACAATGCATATGCGTGTTTGCTCTAAAATGGGAGACTTTTATTGCACCACACTGTATTTTGTTTGATTACTTTCTTAGAAGAAATTGGAAATTAGATAGATAAGCTTTATCTTTTAAAAAAAAAATTAAAGGAACACATATCACATCAAATTGCGCAACCACACTTCAATTTTAGAGAAGGTAAAAAAAGTCACTATGAATGGTTTAGTGGTTAGAAGTTCGAGTAGTTTATAAAAAGTCAGGAGATTAACTATATGTGCGGTCATGTAACCAAAATAAAGGAGGTAAAGTTGAATTAAAACTTTGAGTAATTTGCAAGAAATTAAGGGTTCAAGCCTCAATATATATATATATATATATATATATATATATAAACTTTTAGAAGAGGAAGGGACAATTTTGAGGTATGCTGAAATTTCCTGTCCTAAAAGTTTTTTTTTCTGGAGCTCACCTAGCTCCCCTGTCCACACTTAGATGTCTGTCATTGAGGACACATAATTAGTTCATATATAAATGTATGATTGAAATTAAAAGTTTATTTTTTCTTTTATAAAAATTGGACAAACAATTTTAAATTCTTACCCGCCTAATCATTTCAATTAAAATAAATTATTTAATAATTGCATAATCATCTACCCAAAAAAGTTAATCTTTTACTATTAAATTGTTAAATTTAATTTTTTTTTAAGTAGGGAATGTTATAAAACTTAAGACTTGAGAGACCATTGACTACCTCNTTAATTTTTTTTTTAAGTAGGGAATGTTATAAAACTTAAGACTTGAGAGACCATTGACTACCTCAAAAAAATAAAATTGATTATGCATAATTTGATCTGTTTTATAAATACTACTTTTATGTGCTTTTCAATAGAGACAAAACTTAGGTAAAGTTTCATAGGTACTGGTGGTGTTGTTCCCCTATTAAAATATAACATGTGTATTATTTTTTACACATCAGCGCCACCTCATCCTCCCTATCCATCTTCATACCGTTACCTCTTCCACACCATCACCACCTTCACCTCCTTTGTGTCTCGCTAATTGCTCAAGCTTGTTAGAGTTGAAGACTCTTTCAAGAAACAGATTGACCATGAATTCTCAATGATGAACGAAGCCAAGCAAGAACCATGTGGATGCACCAGAAGGCAAACGAATATTAGAAGTAGAGAGATTATGCAGAGAAGAAATTGTAGAGAGAAAAGAGAGAAGTAGAAAATGTAACTAGATTGCAGAATTAATCTTGTTGAATGAATGAATTCAATTACATGTGTTCTGAACCGTAGTCCATCAATATATAAGTTTAAGATGAGTCTTCTTCTAGAAGTTTGTAAGCCAACTAATCATTTCTTAACTAGCTTGTTAACTGACTATAAACTAACTTATCAGTATGACTAAGCACTAACTAACTTTGACTTTGATAATTGATGAGCTGGCAGCAAGACGTGGCACTGATCATCGCCCATCATAACATTCCTTGAACTTCTATTTAACATCATTGATCTAAGGCAGACACATGACAAAGTTTGAGAGTTTTACTGAGAAGCCTCTCCCTTACAAAGTGACAATAAATTTCAATATGCTTTGTACGAGCATGAAGCACAGGATTGGTTGCAAGGAAGGTAGCACTCAAGTTGTTACATAACAACAATGGAGCAGTAGGAAGAGGATATTGAAGTTCTTTCATAAAAGATTATAACCAAAGCAATTCTGAGGTGGCATTGGCTAAGGCTCTATATTCTGCCTCAGTACTAGAGTGAGCCACAACTTTATGCTTCCCTGAGGACCATGAAATTAAGCTTCCTCCAAGGAATATAGCATGGTCACTGGTGCTGTGTTTGTCATCTGGACAGCTAGCCCAGTCGGAGTCTAAATAAGCAAGCAGAGACAAGGTAGGTGTCTTGCAGATGGTGAGGCCATGAGTGATAGTACCCTTTAGATACTTAAGAACACGCTTAGCAGCCTGCAAGTGAGTATCAATGGGATTGCTCATGAATTGACATAGTTTATTGACTGCATAAGCAATATCTGGTCTAGTTATGGTGCAATACTGTAATGCTCCCACTAAGCTGCAATAATGGAAAGGTTGACCATCAATGATGGACAGAACCTAAGAACTAACCATAGGCGTGATAGCAGGCTTAGCATTCTCAAGTCCTACCTTGTGTAACAGATCAGAAACATACTTAGTCTGACTCAAGTGAAGAGAATTAGCATTCCTAGAGACTTCAACACCCAAAAAGTAATGTAAAGACCCCAAATCTTTTAAGGAGAATGCAGAGTTAAGGTGTGTGACAAGAGATTGGACAAGACTCAAGTTAGAGCCAGTAAGAATTATATCATCTACATAAACCAGTAGATAAAGTACTGCTGAAGGAGAATGAAACACAAAGAGAGAACTGTCAGAGAGAGTAGACTTGAAGCCCCACTATAGCAATGTGACCTTGAGTTTGGTAAACCAAGCTCTAGGAGCTTGTTTAAGGCCATATAAAGCTTTCCTAAGCTTGCACACATGGTGAGGAAATTGAGAGTCCTCAAGTCCCTAAGGTTGCATTTTTTAAGGTCTCCATTGAGAAATGCATTGTTGAAATCAAGTTGTTGAATAGGCCAACCCTTGGAAATGGCAATGGTGAGGACAGTCCGAATTGTAGCTGGTTTCACCACTGGACTAAAGGTCTCAAAGAAATCAATGCCATAGGTCTGTGTGAACCCCTGAGCCACCAACCTAGCCTTATATCTCTCAATGGTGCCATCTACCTTATACTTTAACTTGTAAACCCATTTGTAGCCTGCAATATTCTTGTTGCTTGGACAACACACAAGTTCCTATGTGTTTTTAGCTTGCAAGGTTGTGAACTCCTTTTGCATAGCAGTAACCCAATAAGAAGATGCAGCTGCTTGCTTATAGGGAGAGGGTTCCACAGGTTTCATGAGATAGGCTGAAGTGTATGCTTTTGGCTAAAAAATGCCATTTTGACTTTTGGCAACCATTTTAGTGGACAATGGCATAGCAAGAGGTGATAAAGCCTCTTCTGGTGCAGAATCTGGTATAGAAGAGGACAAGGTAGTGGACTCAGACTCTAAAGCAGAAGAATTGGAAGATGGCCCTATGGTATGAACTAGTAATGAAGGGATATTGACAGCAGATGAGACAACTGGATTTGGAATGTTGTGAGCTATTGGTATGCTAAAGGTAGGAGAAATAACCACTAACACTGAACATGCTGAAGAGCTAACAAGCACTGCAAAGGGAAATGATCTAAAAGGAAACATTGATTCAGCAAATACAACATGTCTAGAGATATAAATTTTCTTGGACTCCATATTTAAACATAGAAACCCTTTGTGTTTATTGTTGTAGCCCAAAAAACAACAAGATGCAGATATGGTTTCGAGCTTATGAGCACGATAGGGCCTTAGATATGGGAAACATAGACAGCCAAAGGTTTTAATTTGAGTAAACATTGGAAGTTTCTTATATAGCAATTCATATGGAGAACTATGATGCAATACAACTGTAAGAAGTCTATTTGAGATATACTGCTATTTGAAAGGCAAAAGACCAATACTTGGTTGGCATACCAGCAATGATAAGGAAAGACCAATCTCTACCACATGCCTATTTTTTCCTTTCCACTATGCCATTTTGTTCTGGTGTATAGGGATAAGAGAACCTATGTTGCATGCTAAGAGTTTTGACTAATTTATCAAATGCAACAAACTCTCCTCCAAAGTCAGATTGAAGTGTCTTAATCTTACAATCAAACTGCCTTTCTACCATACTTTGAAACTTTTGAAACATGTCTAAAGTATCATATTTGGACTTGAGAAGATAAATGCAGGAAAAATGAGTATAATCATCAATGAGCAACAAAAAATAACATGCTCCATTTACAGAAGAGCAAGAAGGAGAACCCCATAGACTAGCATGCACTAATTCAAAAGGTTTTATTGCTCTTGAAACAAACTTTACAAATGGCAACTTGTGACTTTTGGCCAATTGACAAGAGCTGCATATAGGTGTATTATTACACTTGAAACTAGGCAAGTGACATTGGGACATAACCCTATTTACTATTTCAGTAGCAGGGTGTCCTAGTCTATTTTGCCACAACTGTAAATCAAATTTATGCTTAACAGTATCCAAACTAAAAACTTGAAATGCTCTAGTAGTATTAGCAAAATGTTCTTGGTCAGAAACCATTGCTGTCATGACTTTATACATTCCTTGGTCAAGTTTGCCTTGAAGCAACACCTCCTTGGTTGTCTGGTCCTTCACAAGAAAGCAAGAAGGATGAAATTCCACATAGGCAGCATTATATTGACGCAGTTTTTGAACACTAACTAGATTGGCAATTATCTTAGGTACATGCAACACATGATTTAACAACAAATTTATGTTATGTGTTGGAATGAATGTAGTACCTGTATTGTGCACAGCTAAAGATTTACCATTGCCAACAGTAACTCCTTCTTCTCCTGCAAAAGGGTTGCGCAATGCCAAATTTCCTAGATCAGCAGTCACATGATGTGTAGCTCCAGTATCCAGAAACCATGGAGTGTTATCTACAGCTCCTGTAATAGCCATCAATGCTTGTGGCTCTTGAGTATGTGATTTGCTTCCATTTACTGGTATGGGCTGAAAATCACTATCAAACATGTGCCAACACTCAGAAGCTATGTGACCAGATTTGTGGCAGATTTGGCATTGAGGTCTATTGTCACTGCCATAGCCAAGTTTGTTCCTTTTGAATGAATTACCTTGGCTTGAGAAATTACAATTTTGCATATTGTCATTTCCAAGTTGAAAATTACAATTTGGTACATGACCATTTTCAAACTGAAAACTAGAACTAGAACTCCCTGATTGAAATTTCTTCTTACCTGCAGATTGCCTGAAACTATGCAGCATTTGCCTGCATTAACACTTGCTCATCAATAGATTTTTGTCTTTCCAATCTTCCTTCAAATGAAAGTAAATGAATCTGCAAGATTTCAATAAATATGGATTCAAAGGTGAGTGGAGCAACTACTGGATTGTATTCAGGCCCTAATCCACTCAAGATTGTCATGACTTGATCATCCTAAGTTATATGTTCCCCTATGGCTCTCAAATTATCGCAGGTGTTTCTGATTTTTAAAATGCAATCCCATACTCCAAGATTGCCTTTTTGTGTAGTTTGCAATTTCAGCTTGAGTTCCATAATTCTTGCTCTTGAGGAACAAGTAAAGCATTCTGCCAATGATCTCCAAATTTTTGCAGTAGTGTTGTATGACATAATTTGAGCCATGATCTGCTCAGTTATGGAAGCATAAATCCAACTCATCACAAGGCGATTCTGCCTTTGCCAAAAAGTATATTCTGGATTCAGAGTTAACACACATGCAACAAACATGTAATCTTGGATGAATTTCTTTGGACATGACTTGGATCCATCAAGAATTTTTTCATAGCCATTTGTGATTACTACATTCAGCAGTTGATTTCTCCAGATCAAGTAATTACTTCAATCGAGTTTGATGGTGAGAGATTGACCTAACATTGGAAAAATTGTGTTCCCTGATCCTTGTGATGGTGTCACAGAAGATGCACAGTGATCAACCATTAGAGTTGCTCTTATACCATGTTAGAGTTGAATACTCTTTCAAGAAACAGATTGACCATGAATTCTCAATGATGAATGAAGCCAAGCAAGAACGATGTTGATGCACCAAAAGGCAAACGAATATCAGAAGCATAGAGATTATGCAGAGAAGAAATTGNATTAGCTCGAACACGGCCCTGACACGGCCGTGTTCCTTTTCTGGTCCTGGGCGTGTCACTTAAGTTGCATTTCTGGTCATCGAACACGGGTTCTGACATGGCCGTGTTCCTTTCTGATCACGGCCGTGTCTCTTAGACATGGCCCATGCTCTTCTTTGGCCTGGGCGTGTCTTGACTTTGTAGCCTCTGCCTGTTCAACACGGCCCCTCACACGGTCGTGTTCTTCTCTTTCCTTGACCGTGTTTGCCCTTAGACAGGGCCTTTGTTCTCTTGGACATTCTGCTTGATCAACACGGTCTTGGACACGGCCGTGTCTGTTCCTGTCTGAGGCCATGTTTGTCCTTGAGCTTGAGCAGTAGCCTCTGGATGGTAGACACGGGGTACACACGGCCGTGTTACTGCCCGTGTCTAGCAGAAAACTTGGTAGATGGCTGCTTTCATTGCCATTTTCTCCATGAATTGCTGCCAGATTCTTCTCATTTCCAAATTACCCATCTTGGTACCTGTCAAAGCCAATTTACGGATTAAACACCATGTTTATAGAGAATTTGCTTGCAATGCAGGTAAAAATTCAGTATTAAAGCATGGATTGTATAGTTCTAAAAGACAAGTATCAGTACATGACCATTTTCAAACTGAAAACCAGAACTAGAACTCCCTGATTGAAATTTCTTCTTACCTGCAGATTGCCTGAAACTGTGCAGCATTTGCCTGCATTAACACTTGCTCATCAATAGATTTTTGTCTTTCCAATCTTCCTTCAAATGAAAGTAAATGACTCTACAAGATTTCAATAAATATGGATTCAAAGGTGAGTGGAGCAACTACTGGATTGTATTCAGGCCCCAATCCATTCAAGATTGTCATGACTTGATCATCCTGAGTTATATGTTCCCCTATGGCTCTCAAATTATCGCAGGTGTTTCTGACTTTTAAAATGCAATCCCATACTCCAAGATTGCCTTTTTGTGTAGTTTGCAATTTCAGCTTGAGTTCCATAATTCTTGCTCTTGAGGAACAAGTAAAGCATTCTGCCAATGATCTCCAAATTTTTGCAGTAGTGTTGTACGACATAATTTGAGCCATGATCAGCTCAGTTATGGAAGCATAAATCCAACTCATCACAAGGCGATTCTGCCTTTGCCAAAAAGTATATTCTGGATTCAGAGTTAACACACATGCAACAAACATGTAATCTTGGATGAATTTCTTTGGACATGACTTGGATCCATCAAGAATTTTTTCATAGCCATTTGTGATTACTACATTCAGCAGTTGATTTCTCCAGATCAAGTAATTACTTCAATCGAGTTTGATGGTGAGAGATTGACCTAACATTGGAAAAATTGTGTTCCCTGATCCTTGTGATGGTGTCACAGAAGATGCACAGTGATCAACCATTAGAGTTGCTCTTATACCATGTTAGAGTTGAATACTCTTTCAAGAAACAGATTGACCATGAATTCTCAATGATGAATGAAGCCAAGCAAGAACGATGTTGATGCACCAAAAGGCAAATGAATATCAGAAGCATAGAGATTATGCAGAGAAGAAATTGTAGAGAGAAAAGAGAGAAGTAGAAAATGTAACTTTGTAGAATTAATCTTGTTGAATGAATGAATTCAATTACATGTATTCTGAACCATAGTCCATCAATATATAAGCGTAAGATGAGTCTTCTTCTAGAAGTTTGTAAGCCAGCTAATCATTTGTTAACTAACTTGTTAACTGACTATAAACTAACTTATCAGTATGACTAAACACTAACTAACTTTGACTTTGAAAATTGATAAGCTGGCAACATGACATGGCACTGATCATCCCCCATCATAACCTTCCTTTAACTTCTGTTTAACAAAGCTATGTCACTTTCTCCTTCCCTTCCCTCAAATTTTTTCTCTACCCTTCAAAGCCTTCAACTTTTGAACTACATTGTTGCCCCAATTCGCTTCCCTCCACTCCTTCACCGCTGTCAATAGCCTCCAAAAAATCTTCACCATTTGTTTCTCCCACCTCGAGAATCTCACTGATCTCACTATCACAAATGTGGCTATGAAAGCTTCTGGGCCTTATGTTATACTCGGTCACATGAACAAGCTCAATACTTTTAAAGATTTTCTGTTGTTCCCAAGCCTACAAAATAGAAAATAGAATACAAATAATAACAATATGTTAGAGAAAATTAGAGATGTGGCACCAGGATGAGGCATGGGTATCTCGCTTTATTTAAGACAATTCACGCATCTCGCAGGTAATTCTTAGCATCTCCACTAGGTGCAGCGAGTTCTAAACACGTTGCCTCCAAGATACAACAGCCCAGTAGCCACACCGTTTATCCTCAAATATTCTGCACAAATAGGAGGAAAGGACTCTCTCCAACACCATTCTCTATCCAAGTGTTTACTCACACAATATAAGCAAAGAATATGCACACAATACAATTAGGTTGCACTTATGAATGTATGTCACAAATTGTAGAAGCACCTATATATATATTGTAGTGTACCACCTTTTCAAGTTCTAGCCATTGGCCACAATTAAATAAATATCATAAGCTTTTAAAACAAGAATCAAAGCACAAACCAAACAGCCATCTGTTACCATTTAAAGGAAGAGGAACGTTGGCTTTTAAAGCCAATTACATGAGCCAAAACCATTCAGCCAATAAAAAGGAGAACGTTGGCTTAAGCTGAAACGAATTTCCTTTAGGGTGTGTTTGGATGGGGTATTTGTAGAGTGTATTTGAAATGTTAATTTTGAATTACTCCATTTGTGTAATTTTTTAAGGTATTTTTAAAATTCAAATGTATTTTTATAGTAACTTTCAAAATCTCAATATAGTGTATTTCAAATTCATTTTTTTCTCACTGAGCCCCCGATACCCCTCCCCCTTGAGCAACGCAATCAAAATGATACATTTTCTATTCATGAAGATGAAGTCCAAGGGGCAAATCACCAGAGACAGAAACAAGTCCAGCATCAAGCTCAACCCCCAGTTGCATCGCGTAAGAGCGACGCACCACCTGAGGTTTCAGTTTCATTACCATTATCAATCATCCTTGAAGAATTCATCGTTGAAGTTCTATTAAGGCTTCAAGTGAAATATCTTCTTTGATTCAGGTGCATATCCAAATCATGGAAATCCCTAATTTCTGATCCCCAATTCGTTAGGAAGCACCATCACATATCAAGTATAGATGTCAACCTCACGCACCACTGATTTGTGTTAGCAACTAAACGTAGATGCACTATGCAATTACTATTAACACACTATATTTTTTTTCTTATATTTTTCTTTTACTGATTAAGGAATGTGATTTGAAGGGGCCTTGTAATGTCTATCAATAGTTTTGAATATTTTTGTTAAATTACTTTTTTTTTTATAATAGAGTGTATCCAAACAAGGTATTTTATAAATACATGTATTTGAAATTCTGCATTTCAATTATATGTATTTGAAATACACAATAATTTGTCAAATACCCCATACAAACAACACCTTAAGGCATTTTATAACAAATCCATAACCAAAACAAATACTTTTCAAAGCATAACAAGCATATAGTATATATATATATATATATATATATATATATATTTTAATAAAAATACTAACATTTCCCACGCAAATCTCACTGGTTATCTTCCAAAATTCATCCATTCAAATATGACCCACATCGATTTTTCTGGGAATCAGCTTAAAGGAAGCATAGCCACTTTGATTACAATGTTGGATAGCTTGGAAATTTTGAATCTATCCTCCAATACGTTCAGTGTTGATCTTCCTGCTTCAGTTGGTGATTCGATTTCTCTCCAGAACCTTTCGCTGGCTTCAAAATTACCAATTTCCATTTTGTCTTCTAACGGAGAGATAACGGTGTAAAGATGGAGAGGGAGGATGAGGTGGCATTGATGTGTAAAACATAATACACATGTTATGTTTTAATAGGAGAACAACATCAGGATCTATGGAACTTTACCTAAGTTTTGTCCTTTCAATAATTCTTTAGTCCAGGTTATTGACTTGTTTGGGAAACAAATTTCACAATTAGTGATGTTCTGAAAGTATTTCTATGAATATGTACTAATACTTTCTAACACCAGCTTGTTTTATTTTATACTTTCTGAAAGGTTCTACAGTAAGTACCCAAAAAAAAAAAAGTTCTATAGCTTTACTATTCTTTTCTAAAATGCTGATTGGGCTATTCAGAATGGCAGTGTCAACTTGTCAAGGGGGCTGTCAATTTCGTTACTAATAGCGGCGAAAGTTTCATTGTTACAAATTAGATTTTCGCGACACAAGTTTGTTGCTAGATGGTTTTTATCTTTTCTATTTATAAAGAAAAAAGCAAACAATGCGAACGTTAATAAA
Organism: Cercis canadensis; assembly: GCA_003255065.1. Taxonomy (NCBI): domain Eukaryota; kingdom Viridiplantae; phylum Streptophyta; class Magnoliopsida; order Fabales; family Fabaceae; genus Cercis; species Cercis canadensis. The sequence goes on from QAOA01004647.1 coordinate 98,928, forward strand.
GGTTGGTTCATATCAAAATATTTTATTTGTAAGGTTTAGGTTTAAATTTTACTGCTAACAGTTTTTTTTTAGTAAATAATATGTAAATATAACAATAAATCCTTATTAAAACTTATGACATGTCGGATGAGCAAACCACGCTTTCATGTAGAAAAGTGCCGCTTACAATGATGCTTTTAGTGGGAATTCTTTGGGTTTTGCAGCCTAATAGTTTAAGCTTTTTCTTGCCAATTTTTGTTTTAAAACACAAGAAAAAAAAAAAAGTNAAAAAAGCGACACAAAATATAAGTAGTAATGGAATTAGTTTTCAAAATCACCATTTATAATTTTTTTTTAGAAACATCAAGTGAAAACCCCCTTTAGTCCCGCTTGTTTTGGTACACTCAACTTTTTGTATTTAGCATTTGTGCCCGCACTTTAATATGGTTGGTCACCAAACAACTGGATCTTCACACATTACTTTTCTTTCGTTCTTATCATTTATTTATGTTTTGAAATGAGAATAAATTTATCATGCTTTCTTAGGTTGTTGGTATTTATTTTCATTAATATACTTTATATAGACATTAATTATTCGCTTTGTTGATAATATCCACCTACATCGATCAAAGAGTTTTCCCTAGTTCGAATCTTCCTGAGAAATCTATTTTTGGTAGGCATCCATTGATTGCAGTATATTCAACTTTAGAGTTAGAACAATATCCATCTACATCTTAATTTTTTTTTTAATCAACATAAAAAAAATTCATATGCTTGGTCAAATTGTGTTAATACATGTTTCATTTAACTTTTTGATCTATTTGTTGTGAGAAATCCTAACGCAGGTGCACGTTATCGCTTCCAAGTAATAAGATGAGAATGAATTATTGTTCCCACGAGGACTAATGTTATCAACTACCGAAATTGGGTTGATCTCAATTTTATCTAATCAACAATTATGGAGAATTTCAAGATAGAACTTTAAATAAACTAAAAGTAAGCAAAACTGATAAAAATCAAGAATTAATCTAGAGAGAAATATCTAGGGCTTTTAATTTCACCATAGCTATTCTGATTTGCTATTCCTAATTCATTAACCAAGAACAATCTTCCTAATTGCTAGCCAAGAACCCTAAATTATTTATTAGCCTTTCCCAAGGTCAAATAAAAATATTTCTAAGTTATGAATGATATTCCTATATAAATTGTGAATAACTTAGAAATTCACTTAATTCTATGGTTCTTTTTAAATAGCTACACAGGTCATGGAGGTATATTCTTATCCTACATGCAACCTATGTTCTTAATCCTTGTGATCTTTAATTACAAATTACCTCTCAGTCTCATTGTAATTATCTAATCAACTAATTGGTGATCAAACAATTAGAAGCATGAAGAATTAAGAAGAAAAAGACAATTGATAAAGGAGTTCTTGAATTAAAGAAATAGAAAATCACAAATCTTCCTAGCTAGGCTACATCATAGCCCTAGAAGGGAATTTAGTTCATAGTAGAAGAAGAGAACATGATAAAGTAAAATCTAGACATAATTCAAAGGGAAGAAGAATAAAAACTCTGAAGAGAAGCCACAATTTGCTGTCCCAGTTGCCCTTCTCAAATCCTTGTTTTTGCTCTCCTTTCTTGCCTCCAAAAAGCCCAGAATAAGATCCCCAAATTACTCCCTAACAATTGCTTAAATAGTAAAACCTAAAACTCCTAATTTTAACAGAAAAAACAACTACGTGCGCAGAATGGTGTTGGCAGGTGTCGCGACACCGGGTCATGGGCATAACGATGCCTAGAGGCTGCTTCAATGTGCTGGTTTACTTCCAAGAGGTGTAGTGACGCCTAGCTTCAGGTGTAGGGACGCCCAGTGCCGTCCTCACTTGGCTTGATTGCTGAATGGAGGTGTAGCGACACCAGGCTTGAGCGTAGGGCCGCCTAGGACTTGCTCCAATGTGCTTGAGCTTCTCTTAATTGCCTTATTCTCACCAAAACTCTCCACTTTACTTAATGATCCTACAAAATAGAGAAAAAGAACAAGTTGAAGGCTCATATGTCTCAAGGATCAATCACAAAATCAAGCTAAGGGCATCTATAAAATAGGTGTAAAATCCATCTAACAAATACCCCCAAACTTAACATTTTGCTTGCCTTAAGCAAAGAAAAGGAGAAAGATAAAAAAAAAAAAAAATTAAATTAAACTCAACAACTAACTATAAAGTGAAAAAAAATAATTTGCTAACCATCCAGGCCTCAAAGATATCTATTAAGCACAACTCCTAGAAATTTTCAAGATATCATGAATGTGTATAATTTCAACCCAAAGTTAATATCATCTCAATCTCACTAAAATTTCCTATGTGTGTGTGTAAACGTAGCCCTTGCTTACTTTACTCTCTTTACTTAAATCAGATTATGCAAACAAGCTCAACTGAATAAAATCTCAAACTAGAGCATTCAGACTTCCATAAGCTTGATTTTCATGTTAATCTCTACTAATGTAGGCAGTTCACAATATTAAGGATTAGAAGAACTTTTTATAAGCTTGTAATATGTGGCTAGGTTAAGGGGAGGATAATGGATAAAAATGTGGTTTAACTCATCCATCACACAAATTCAGTTTAGAGCAAATTTGAAGAGCACCCTTCTTTCTTTTCACTTCTAACTCCCTCAAACTTGTTTTCTTCTTTACTTTGCCATCCACCAATAGAATTCTTATTTTTTTCAGGCCACTACATCCCATACTCAATGATTTCTAAGACATTCTTTGTCTTTTTGTTTTTTTTCAATATTTGCACAATTGCCTTTTCTTTTCATTGCAAAATCATTTTTTTGTTCTTTACAGCAGGGATGTAACTCTTGAATTTTCATTCTTTGGTGGCAATTTCATTGAAACTTTCTTTTCTTTTCTTCACCAATTCTCCTTAATATTCCTAGCTCTAGATGCTCTTAAGACTGAAAATGTGCTTTAGATGAAGGGTTCACGTCAAAAGATCATACAAAGGGCTAGGGTCAGTGTAAGTGACAAAGAAACAGGCTAAATTAAGCTCAATGGGGTATGCTAGGGATAAATATCATACAAAGGGTTAGCTAGAAAGGCTCAAACTAAACAAAGATGACCTAAATCATATCCCTAATATTGCGCAGCCTAGGATTTCGCCTCGACTGACAATCAAGCAAGTTCTAGCATTCTGAGAGATTTTGAAATGACTTAATTCACATAATCATCTCTAAGCATGTAGATTTCAAATAAATAAGGCTATGTGCTCAGTAATTCAAGAAATTTCAGTTAGACAAAAATTAACACATGAGTTAATTAGAAACATAAACACAAAATCTATCATTTTTCTAGAGCTGTAAACAATGAAAATCAATTTTGTCATTAGCTTAAGGTTAAACATAAAATTTTTCACTTTATTCTACTTTATAAACTAAAGAAAAACAAGAATTAAACATAAAAAATACCTAGAAAAGCATTTAAAGAAACCCAAGAAATTAAGTACAAGTCAATACAACAACTCAGAAAATAATTCCCCACCCTCAAACTTAAAGGAAACATTGTCCTCAATGTTTAAAGTAAAGAAGAAAAAGATAGGAGGACTTCCCTGAAATGGAGGCGGATCACTCTGCATCATCATCAGGTGGAGCTGCTGGGGGGATAAAAATTATGGATTTTAAACCTAGAACATACAAATTAAACACACAAGCATGAAAATAAAATTTAATGACTAAACAAAAATTAAGAGAAAAGGTTAAAAAGATTGGGTTGCCTCCCAAAAAGCGCTTGTTTTATAGTTCTTAGCCTGACTGCCTCTTGAATAAATTAACCAGGATCAAAAATGGTAGTGGAGGTCTTCTGGAACTTTACTCCACTATCTCTATGAGCCTTGGTTTGTTGGTCATTCTCGTTTAATCTTCATACCTCATTTCCATCTCCAAAGCAAGAAGACTTCTTGAGGTGCTCCAAAAGAATTTTTTGGAATGATGGCTTCTTCTTCTTGTTTTTCTTATGAGACTCAACTATAGGCACAAGTCTAGCCATTGGCTCCTTGGGGATTTTATCATCTTGGACCTTTAAATCAAGAGGCTTCTCCTTATTTGTCATCCCTATGGTGAGAGCTTCAATTGGGTTCTGCAATTTAGTCCTTCCATTTATAGTGTTAATTTTACAGCAAACACTCACTTCATCCGGATGCTTTATTTCTTTGAAAACCTTGAAGGATACTTGATCACCTTGCACTCTCAGAGTAAGTTGGCCCTTTTGCACATCAATAAGAGCTTTCCCAGTTGCTAAAAATGGACGACCAAGAATGATTAGGATTTCTTGGTCCTCTTCCATGTCAAGCACAATGAAGTCCGCTGGGAAGATGAACTTGTCCACTTTCACTAATACATCCTCCAGGATTCCCCTTGGATACTTGATTGATCTATCCGCCAATGTCAAGGAGATGGAGGTTGGCTTGACTTCTCCTATACCCAATTTTCTGAAAATAGAAAGAGGCATAAGGTTAATATTAGCACCAAGATCCCAAAGTGCCTTACCAAAAGATACATTGCCTATAGAACAAGGAATATTGAAACTCCCTATATCTACTAATTCTTGTGTCAATTTCTTTTGTAAGATTACACTGCACTCCTCAGTAAGTACCATAGTCTCATAATCCTCTAGCTTTCTTTTATTGGAGAGAATCTCCTTCATAAATTTCACGTAGCTAGGCATTTGCTCCAAAGCATCTAGAAATGGGATGTTGATGTGCAGCTTCTTAAACACCTCCAGAAATTTAGAAAATTGATTATCCAGCTTCTTCTTCTGGAATCTCTGAGGGAAAGGAAGAGGTGGAACATAAGGTGGAGGATTATCTAGAAATAACTTAGATGTCTTCTCCACAGATTTTACAAGTGGTTCCACTGGGGTGCCTTGCTTTGTCTCAAGCTCAACTGACTTTATTGGCACTTTCTTTGCAACTTCGGATGGTTCATTTAAGGTCTTGTTATTACGAAGAATGATAGTCATGACATGGTCTTTAGGATTCACCTCTGTATCGCTCGACAAAGACCCATTTTGTCTAATATTGAGCATGTAGAGGGTTGACCCACTTGAACCTCTAGGTTACAAATGGATGCATCTGTTCTGGCCATGAATTGACTTGTATTCACTATTAACTGGGCTAGAGCATCCTCCAAAGAAACATTTGCTTGCACTGGTGGTTGAACTGTGTTCTGGTTGTTTTGCCAAGAAAAATTCGGGTGATTTCTCCACCCCGGATTATAGGTATTGGAATAGGGATTATTCTGCTTATTCTAATTTCCTACATAAGTTGCTTCCTCAAATTGAGATGTAGAGAAAGGATTGCCCACCTGGCAATCTGTACTAACATGAGAACTGCCACAATGAGCATAAATCTCAGGAGGGGACTGAATGACGTTGACATTCATTGTGGTCCACTGCTTAGCCAGAGAATCAATTTTNTTCTGGTTGTTTTGCCAAGAAAAATTCGGGTGATTTCTCTACCCCGGATTATAGGCATTGGAATAGGGATTATTCTGCTTATTCTAATTTCCTACATAAGTTGCTTCCTCAAATTGAGATGTAGAGAAAGGATTGCCCACCTGGCAATCTGTACTAACATGAGAACTGCCACAATGAGCATAAATCTCAGGAGGGGACTGAATGACGTTGACATTCATTGTGGTCCACTGCTTAGCCAGAGAATCAATTTTTGCAGATAGGGCTATGAAAGCATCAACCTTATGAAACCCAAGTAACTTTTGTGATGTAGACCTCTCAGTAGGCCATTGATAGGCATTGGTAGCCATCTCCTCTAATAATTCATTGACATCCTCATATGTCTTACTCATTAAGGACCCACTAGCAGCAATGTCAACTAGTGTCTTGGTTGAACTCAACAACCCATTGTAGAAGGTTTATAGCTGCAACCAGTTAGGAAGTCCATGGTGGGGGCATTGCAAAGTAATTCTTTGTACCTTTCCCTAGCCTCCTGAAGTGACAAATTCTCATGTTGATAAAATGTAGTGATGTCATTTCGTAGCTTGGCGGTCTTAGCTAGTGGGAAAAATTTGGCTAAGAATTTTTGTGCCAAAATATCCCAGGTAGTGATGGTTCCCATTGGCAAAGACTGCAGCAAAGATTTGGCTTTATCCAGTAGTGAAAATGGAAAAAGTCTGAGGTGAATGGCATCATCGGTAGCACCATTGTGCTTGAAGGTATCACATATAACCTGGCGATATGAGCATGAGGATTTTCATTTGCTAAACCATTGAACTGGGTTGACTGGACCATGTGAATAACTGCTGGTTTAATCTCAAAAGTATTGGCTTGGATAGCCGGTCGCCTTATACTAGAGGTGGTATCTGTGACTGAAGGCATGGCGTAGTCACGAAGTGCTTTTGGAGGATTTTCTTCCGCCATTGTGTCTGTTAAATTTCTAGTAGACTTTCTTCTCTCTTTTCTATTCTTTCGATAGATCTTTTCTATCTCAGAATCAAATCAAATAGGATTAGGGGCTACTTCTAGATTTTCTCATACACCAAGAAGAAAACTCATGCAAATATCAGAAAGTAAAACAATTAAATAAATCTATGAAAAATAAATGATTAGACTAAAATAGAGATCACTGAGTATTGATATTAATAACAAATTAGTCCTTGGCAACGGCGCCAAAAACTTGTTGTGAGAAATCCTAATACAAGTGCACGTTATCGTTTTCAAGTAATAAGATGAGAGTGAATTATCGTTCCCACGAGGACTATTGTTATCAACTACTAAAATTGGGTTCATCTCAATTTTATCTAATCAACAATTATGAAGAATTTCAAGATAGAACTTTAAATAAATTGAAAGTAAGCAAAAATGAAAAAAAAAATCAAGAATTAATCTAGAGAGAAATATTTAGGGCTTTTGATTTCACCGTAGCTATTCTGATTTGCTATTCCTAATTCATTAACCAAGAACAATCTTCGTAATTGCTAGCCAAGAACCCTAAATTATTTATTAGCCTTTCCCAAGGTCAAATAAAAATATTTCTAAGTTATGAATCCACTATATTCCTATGTGAATTACGAATAACCTAGAAATTCACTTAATTTTATGGTTCTTTTAAATAGCTACACAAGCCATGGAGATATATTCCTATCCTACATGCAACCTATGTTCTTAATCCCTATGATCTTTAATTACAAATTACCTCTCAGTCTCATTGTAATTATCTAATTAACTAATTGATGATCAAACAATTAGAAGCATGAAGAATTAAGAAGAAGAAGACAATTAATAAAGGAGTTCTTGAATTAAAGAAATAGAAAATCACAAATCTTCCTAGCTAGGCTACATCATAGCCCTAGAAGGGAATTTAGTTCATAGTAGAAGAAGAGAACATGATAAAGTAAAATCTAGACATAATTCAAAGGGAAGAAGAATAAAAACTCTGAAGAGAAGACACAATCTTCTATCCTAGTTGCCCTTCTCAAATCCTTGTTTTTGCTCTCCTTCCTTGCCTCCAAAAAGTCCAAAATAAGATCCCCAAATTACTCCCTAAGAGTTGCTTAAATAGTAAAACTTAAATCTCCTAATTTTAACAGGAAAAAACAACTACATGCGCGGAATGGTGTTGGCGGGGCGTCACAACACCGGGTCACGGGCATAAAAATGCCCAGAGGCTGCTTCAATGCGTTGGTTTGCTTCCAAGAGGCGTAGTGATTCAAGCTTCTGGCGTAGGGACGCCCAGTCTGTCCTCACTTGGCCTGATTGCTGAATGGAGGTGTAGCAACGCTAGGCTCGAGCGTAGGGGCGCCTAGGACTTGCTCCAATGTGCTTGAGCATCTCTTAATTGCCTTATTCTCACCAAGACTCTCCACTTTACTTAATGATCCTACAAAATAGAGAAAAAGAACAAATTGAAGGCTCATATGTCTCAAGGATCAATCACAAAATCAAGCTAAGGGCATCTATAAAATAGGTGTAAAATCCATCTAACACTGTTTCTATGCTTTGGATTTAATTTGTTCTTGTTAGAATTCAAAGAACTCACTAGGCAATTTTTTGGTTCCTCATGAGGTGGTTCCTACACCTTTGATGTGAAATTAATTTTCGTTTGAGCTTTTAGCATACCCTACTCACTAGTGTTTTTAATGGGAGTTTGAACTCCTGACATTATCTCAAGATTTGCTCAACATAAAATTTAATTTGCTAATTGGGCCACGCCTAATAGTTCTCACTTGGCAATTTAAGTACATAACAATAACCTCGAACTTGGGATGAGTGATTTTGGCTACTTGCTGTGATAGTCAGCCTATTTGCAATTTCTCTTATCTGCATATGATAATTGTTATATGACATACTTAAATTTATCCATGTTAAATAACTGATAGGAAAAGAATTCTCGATTCTTCTATTTTAATTTTTTTTTTTTTTTTATCTTGCATGCATAGCCTTCCTTTCATTTTCCCTCTTCATTATCATATTTTTTTCATTTTTTATCTCCATCCGTGTCCCCGTTTTATCTTTCTTCATTCATACCTTATATCCGCATAATTTTTTTTTCACTAGAATCCAGCCCAAATAGATTTATAATGATACTTTCTATTTATGATTTAACTATCTAATTATAATTTATCAAAAAAATATCAAATTATAATGCACACATTTCAAATTTTTTAACAGATCTAATAAGAACAGGGTCAATAAAAAATTATATAAACAACTTACTGGTTGATCTAGTCAGATACTATGATATGGATCCAAACCCTTACGTGAATCTAATCCATCATTTGTTTATAACAAAAAGTTTAACGAACAATTATTACTCTCACAAGACACGTAATAGTAGGCCTCATTTGTGGGACTTACATAAAGGACATTCTTTTATATGTCTATAAGAATAATATTCTGATCTTAATTGTACTTATGTTTTTCACCGATTCAGAGGCTTTGAATTTGACTCCCGGCACAGAGAAATTGAGATAGGCTATTCAGTTTACCCAAATTCATTTACTTTCTTAGTGAAAGCTTGTAACTTTTTTCTCTTTTGGTACTTTGGTATGATTCTAAGTTCAAATGTAAAACTCACGAGTCAGACAACTTCAGTACCAATTAATCAAAATCGTTTCTTAAAGTTATTATATTTACTATTATTATTTAGTGGTTTGGCGGATTATCACTTTCTCACCCGGCAATTTCAAATGTACTATAATTTAGTCTATTAGATGCATGTGACACTGTCCATCTATTTTGCAATAAATGTATCTGCCTCTCATTGACCTTGGTTGTTCACTTTCATATCAATAAGGAATTGAAAGCACGCACTTTATGACTATTGAGCTATATGTATAGCTGACCAACCAAGGTCCAAGATCAATGATCCATCTAATGTCACTTTCATCTGCATATGATCACGCAGAGCACTAATATCACATCAGAATTTTTCCAGAAAGCTTTAATTATCAAAGACAGGAAGATTTAACTTTACTTCTTAGTCAAATATAACTTCCCAACTACTTTCACCCAAAACAACGGTAAAAAAGTTCTTGTCATTCATTGATCTTGTTTTGGTCGGTCGTATTAAGATTCTAATTATATTTCTGTATCGTTCATATAAAAAAAATTATTGCTTATTTTTCTGACTTTAGCATAATAAAATCCCTAGATAAATAAATAAATATATAAAAATGAGCCAATAGTATCTTTTGTTGCTAAAGAAGGAATAAATAAATAAAAATTACCTAATAGTATTTTTTTTTTGTTGCTAAGAAAAGTAATCATTGTCGCAATAATGGTAGGGTCAAATATGGCAGAACAAATGAGTGAATCTCTTTCTTTGGATTTCTTCATTTTTGAATGAGAACCCCTCACAAGTAAGAAGGCATTACTTTGGCAGTAGAGTAGCACATTGCTTTAGGAATTTGGGGAAGAAGGAAAGCAAAAAAGGGTAGCAAAGGGGTTAGATCTCTTGCGAGTCTTAATTCATCTCATGCCTAAGGGCATAGCGTGCAATCACTTGGGCTAAAGCCTACTGTGAATAAAAAGATATTTTCAAAATTATCTTTGTATGTTGTTTAAAGACAAGGAAGATTAACTGGAATTTTATAAAGGCTCACCCTATAGCCACAACCAAAATTGTTAATATCACAACTTATTAATGACAAAAAAAAAATTAGATTAACCATGATAGCCTATAGTCAGTCAAGAAACAATTAAGCTAATAAATGAAAGAATCTTGTTACTATTTATAGAAATTAAGAAACTATTAGAAAACCGCATGTGTTACCACAATAACCTACACATACTATGTAGGACTGGCAATGAGTCAAGTATGTCCTAGCTTAAGATCAGCTCAATCAAAATTATCTGGACTCACAGTATGGCTTGATTTAATCTGAGCTAAAAATCTCAGCTCAAGCTCAACTTCCACTTGACTCGCAAATTGACTCAACTCACAAGCTTATATTTTTCTTTTTTCAAGCTTATTTCAGAAAAAAAAAAAAATTATCTTAGTATCTTTTTATCAAACATATAACATATTTCAAATAGTATGATATATAATAAAAATATCACTATTTACCAATTCATCTAATTAACTTGACTTATATATATACACATACATATATATAAACTATCGAGCTAGATATGAATTAATGTCTTATGAGTCCAACACATCATAGCTCAAGCTTAACTCATTTAATAAACAAGCCAAATTATTTGGACCATGAACCTGGCTTATTAAGCCAATAACGAGTCAATTTGTTAGTTGTCATGAGTTGACTCGACTCATTGTCATCCCTAATATTATGAGAAAAACTATTTAGAATTAGGAATATTTTATGTATTTAATTCATGACTTCCACCAACTGAAATGCATATTCAAAAGAGAAGGAAACCAATTGTAGCAGAAATAGAAAAGAAAATAATTGTAAGAGCAATAGTGCTCCAAAGGTTATGTACAATATGGACGTAGTTTTTTCCCAAAACAAAAATTGCTTTAGAGTTCAATTGGTCCCTGGAATGGCCGTTCGGCCATCACTAATGCCGATCAGCCTTCACAGAGGATGATAGCCCCAAGACTCAAAACTCTAGTTTTGAAAAAATGGCTAGAAATCTAGAAATTATGCACCACACGAAAGTATGATAGGCCTGGGATCAAATAATCAATCTAGATGGAAAATATTAGAGAGAGAACAAGAAATGACTAAAATGGCTTTCTATAATTCTAAATATTCTTGTCTTGGCTGATGCCTTTCAGACTCATACAACATCTCCTTATATAATACTCCTAGGAACTCTCTAGATTACAAATTGTAACTATAACTAGAGCAATTACATAAGACCTTATTATTTCTAATAATTAGTTCCTTAATACCTGAATTCATTGAGGAGTTACAAGGTAACCTATAACCATTAACATATGATTTAACTTTATAACCCTCCTAGCTTAACTATGTAACTCATGACATTATTTCTAAATTAACTTCAAACACTCCCCCTTGATTTTGAAAGTTCTAAAACACCAAGTTTATCACGAAAATGAAAAAACTTGTCTTGAGAAACTACCTTTGTGAAGGTGTCTGAAATTTGATCTCCGGTCTTGCAAAACTTCACCTCAATATTGTCTTCTTCAATCTTCTCTCTAGTGAAATGAAACCCGAGCTCAATATGCTTACAGCATTTGTGAAAAATCAATTTTTTAGTCATTGCAATAGAAGACATGTTGTGACAAAAATTTGTAGTAGGGAAGACTTGGTCTTGCTTCATACCCCTCAAAATTCTTCTTAGCCAAATTGCTTCCCAAGTTCCACTTGTAATATCAATATATTCTACTTCTATTGAAGATAAGGTTGTGGTCTGTTGTTTCTTTGAATACCATGAAATAGTCTTACTTCCTAAAAAGAATACATAACCAGAAGTATGCTTTTTCTATCATCCAATGAACCAGCCCAATCACTGTCAGTGTAACCAACTAGCTTGATGTCTTCTTCACCTTGGTATAGAATACCAAAGGATTTTGTGCCTTTGATATATCTTAGAATCCTCTTGCCTGCTGCATAATGTTGCTTGCTAGGTTCACTCATAAAACAAGAAATAATACTAACAGCATAAACAATGTTAGGTCTTGTATTTGTGAGGTAAGTGTCACAACGTACCCGAAGGTCGCTACGACGCGGATGACAGACTTAGAAAAAAGATTAGTTTTTCGAAAGAAAACTTGAAGTCGCCACCAATTGCATTAGGAAAATGGGGAACAATTTAAAAATCCCTTTTTAATTTAAAAAATAAAAATGATCTGCGAATCAAAGAGGGTTTGAGAGTCTGTTTATGCGTGGGGAAGGTGTTAGACACCCCACAGCACCCGTCTAAAAGACGGTTACCCAAAATTAATCGTGCGAATCATAAAATGGCCAAAAAATGTATTTTATTCATCCCTAAAATAAACTATACAAATGAAATAAAAATAAAATTGTTGGTGACAAATTTAAACATGAAATGCATGTAACTAACGTGCCCTAAATCCTTCCACATGTTATTCGCATATGGCGCCCTCTAGGGTAGCGCTTATCCTTACCTAGGAATGATAGGTTAGGCCACCTGATATGCAGATGGATCGCTCTATCCCTCCATGATAGGTAAGGGGCCTATGGATACTCCGCGACAGATTTATTTTTTATATGTAATGCAAATTCATGATTTTAAGTATTACAAAACTTGTCTCAAAATCTAGGTACTGAGAAATCTTATTTTACATCAAAAAAATAAAAATGAGATAAATAAAACATTATTCTTGCTCCAACTTGCAGCTAGGTATCTTCTGGTTGGGCCTTCCAATTTGCTCATACTCATTATTACCATGAGTTGTATCTTACTTAGGAAAACTGAAATGTTGCTGGTGTAGGTATGAAATGGACCACATATTTCCTTCTTTCTCCAAACTTTGATCTCCCACACCTCTCTCTTTCTTAGGTTTCTTCTTTGCTCTCCCTTCTACGTTTTCTACTCTTTTCCTTTCTCTATCTTTTCTTTGCTAAATGGGTTCTACCTCTTGCTTAGTTAAATCGGTTCTGCTTCTCTTTGCTCTTTTCGGTTTTTGCTCTCCTCAAAGAAACCATTTTTGCTCTTCCTTCTTTGTTGAATGCCCTCTCACTACTGAATGCCTTCCCCCTTTTCTTCTATGCGTATAACTCATATCTCTCTCCTAGATATTTTTCTTCTATTTTAGTTTCCCAAACTGCCCTCTAACTGCTGCCCTCTCTCTTTTCTCTTTTTTTTTTTTTGAATTGGTTTGTTTCTTTTATTTGCTTAGTTATTCAATTAAAAAGAGGATAAATCAAGTTTGGACCAATGAGGAGAGAATGAAATTTATTCATTGCTCTCCTATTGGCTCCTTTAAATCCAATGATGCAAAAAATTAACTTTAAAAAAAGTATTTATATTTTTTATCTATTATTTACAAAAATTAAGAAAAAATAAAGATTGGCCAAATGCGCTTAAATAAAATTGGGCCTAATTAACAATAGGTTGGGCTTAGGGTTTCTTTAATTACAAAAGCCCCAACAATAAAAAAAAAACACTAATTAAAAATTAAGAATTTATTTTCCCTTTTTCTTTTTTTTTTATGTTTTTAAACCATAAGAAAAACCTAGACAAAATACGGTGTCTGCAGTAAGTGAGTGATCAAACAAGTTTTATGTATAAAGTCTCATTTGTCTTCTCTTCATCATCATTCTTTGAAAGTTTCTCATTAACAACCATGGGAGGAGGAGCTGATTTGCAATCTGCCATATGAAACTTCATTAACAAATCTGTAGCATATTTTTCTTGAGAAAGAAAATTTCACCCATGTTCTAGTTTCACTTGCATGCCAAGAAAATACTTCACGAGTCCTAAGTCTGTCATCTCAAAATGACTCGTTATTGTCTTCTTGAACTCTTCTAACAAGCTGTCATCAGTTGCCATGTAAATCAAATCATCAACATAAAGACAAACAATGAAGAACTCATGAGCACCTTGAGTTTTGACATAAAGGGTTGACTCACTTGGGCTTTTATGGAACCCATTCTGCTGAAAATAGCCATCAATCTTGTTGTTCCAAGCTCTTGGAGCTTGCCTTAGGCCATATAAAGCCTTATGAAGTCGATACACCTTGTCTTCTTGACCTTGAATTACGCACCTTTCTGGCTGCTCTACATACACTTCTTCTTCAAGCTCTCCATTTAGAAAAGCTTACTTCACATCTAATTGATAAAGTAGAAGCTTTATTTGAACAGCAAAAACTAAGAAGGTTCTTATCATCTCCATTCAAGCGATAGAGGTTCATTTAAATCTATGTCCAGTTGCTAACAAGTCTGGCCTTATAATGTCTTTTGTCTCTTGGCTCCAAAACCTCTAATAATGGGATGCCATATATACTCTTCATAAAATTCTAACAATGGGATGCTAATTTGGATAACCAGTAAACCAACTCCCAATGGGTGATTTAATGGATTTGTTATTGTGTGTCAAGTGTCGCCATTCTCCCGTGCATTGGGGTATGATCTCAAATGCCTAAAAATATTATTCAATTTCAAAAAAATTTAGTACAACGCTATGAATTGGAAAATCAATATATTTTGTATAGTGTCTTGGCAACAAGATGAGAATAAGCTTAGGGATAAAATTCAAACTTTGTCCTAATTAATCTTAATTGTTGGAGATATGTTTGTTCTAATCAAGTGCATTTTAATCTTGGTTTTTGTTTATGACATATCATATATGATAATTCCTCTATTATATGTCGCATGCCGCTGGCCCCGCACATATGTGCAAGACCGGTACTAGTAAAAGATAAAGAAAAAGGTAAATGTAATATTTGGAGACTGCTAAAAGTACCTAAAATGTTATTGGATTCGGATTTATTGCCTCAAATCATGTAAAATTTAAGCATTCAATATTCATATCTACATGTAATGGCACTAGGTGTTCTATCATGGAGGTCCCACGTTCAAATCTCATTAAGATTTGGTGAAATGAGATTAGAGGGATCCATATGCTACATTGCTATCCCCATTGTATAGCCACTACTCAACCCAAAAATAAATAAAAAAATAAAGATAAATAAAAAGGTAAACGTAATATTTGGACACTACTAAAAGTACCTGAAATGTTATTGGATTCAGATTTATTGTTGTAAATCATGTAAAACTTAACAATAAATATTCATATCTACATGTAATGTGCAATAAATTTAAAACAAGTATAGCTTGCATCAAATTTATAATGAAGAAATCACTATACTTTATGTTAATTCCAATCAGGTAGATATGTTTTTACCATATTACATATAATATCTCCGAGATTTATATCTTCCCATTTAGCAAAAAATATAAAAGGAGAAACCTTAATCAAATCTACATCTATTTTTCTTGAATTTCATAATAAAAATATGAGTTTGCCTTCATTTCCTTGCTTATCATATAACATGGCCAAGTTCACATTTATTTCCTTGTCTTTTCTCTTCCTAACCATGTTTTGTCTCCTAATCTCATGTATGGATTTTCTAGAAGCCAAATTGGCTATGCAACTTATCCACTGATTCTCTCTTGATTCTCCTTGTATGATGGAAGCCTTGCTCATATTGACAAAACATGGATCCTCACAAAACTTTCAAATTCTAGAATGTCCTACATGGAGACTATATATGGTTTTAAGAAAGAGAAAAGAGTTAATCCTAAATTAATTTAACCACCAATCAGAACAAACACCTATCTTTATGTTGTTAATGTAAGTATTGGCAATCCAGGTTTCATCAACTACTTAACTTTGGACATTGGTAATGGTTTTCTTTGGATCCAGTGTTCATCTTGCACAAATTGCTTTCCTCAAGAACATAAAAAATACTCTTCTCAACATTCAATCTCCTACAAAAACTTTTCTAGCGATCACCCTCTTTCAAATTCAAGTAGTTTTGAGTGCTCGGCAAGTAGGTGCAATTACTTTAGTTCATATGTTGGTGGTCCACCACAAAGGGGATTGTTGGCATGGAAACCTTCAACTTTTAGTCTCGCACCAAAGGCTCTGAATCTATAGGAGATATTGTATTTGGTTGTGGAATTGAAAAAAAAAAAAAAAAGAAGGCTTCATTTGGAAACGAGGAATCTCTGGCATGTTAGGAATAAATCTCTGCTCAGTTTCGCTGCCATCCCAATTACAAGTGCATCAAATCTCGTATTGCTTAACTAAAAATGATTCAATGAAAAACGTTCATAGCTACTTAACATTTGATGATGACATTCCTACAAACCAAGTACAAACAACTTCATTCAAAAAATTTTGAGGTATTCAATCATTTTTCGTTAAATTTGATTAATATTAGTATCGAGAATCATCGTATAAGATTAGAACCAAGTACCTTTACACTAAAATCTAATAGTAGTTGGGGTTGAATTATGGAAACTAGCGCACCATTGGGTCAAATCATTGAAAATGTCTACAAGCCTATGGTGACATTTCTTATGCATCACTTTGATAGCTTTCATATACAACGACTTATTAACCGAAGTAAGAGCCTTTGTTACAAGATGCCTAATAATTTTAACAACTTTCAAGGAATGACATTTCATTTTGAAGAGGCTGACCTTAAAATGGGTGTCACTTTAGTGCCACAAGTTGTTGAAATGAAACAACTGACACTACAGTGGACACCCAATGACATGAAGAGATGTTGGTTATTCATCTGGTTAAGAGGTTTTATAGAATTCTATTTTTGCTCTAAAGTTGTATTAATTGCAAAATGGGCCAATATAATATTTCAAATGTTAAATTAATAAGAATCAAATTGGGAAAGGTTATGGGATATGGCGGTTGTCGTTTCTCATATTCCTATCCCAAGCTATTTCATTTTTTCCTCTCCTAATCAGTGGAGTTCCTTTGAACCTCTGATTGGAGTAGAAGTTGGGACACAATGTTGAAGACTGAGATGCTCTCGGAGCATGAAAAATTGAACTACCTTCATCCTCCTCTATTTTTGAATTGTCTGATTTTGGAATAAAAGGAATAAGAATAAGAGCTGTTCACTCTACTTCTCTCCTAAATCGAATTCTTTTTAGGAGGAATTCATTCTTTTACTAGGAAAAAGTATTTTATCTCTGAGTTCTAATTTTTAACTGGATATTGGAGGTTGCAATACCAATTGAAGCTTTTTGAAGTGTAGATTGGCAGCAGTAGGATTAGTTGAAACAAGTGGTAAAATTTATTTGCGCATTGTGCGATAGATGAAAGAAAATAGTGCAAATGAGATTGTGATTGCCGATTGGGGTGTGGATTTTGTTTGGTATTCATTTTAAGTACTTAGTGTCGTTGCAAAATCTGATAAATTTGTGAAGTGTTATTAGAAAGTATGATTTTCTTCAAAAAAAAATGTTTAATATCTAATTTAAATTGGATAAGTGTTATAAAAAGTGACTGAGTGTTGTAGAAACCATTTTTAAATTTGCAATTTTAAAGTTGAGTGTTTATTTGGGATGAATTTTGTTAGTTTTATAGATAAAGACGTGCAACCAATTCAATCAACTAGGTTTTAAATAATTCTTGTCATGTATTGCTTCTAGAAGATAATGTGCAGTGGTAAGATGTTTTTGTTATATCTTCATGTTAGAAGTTGTTTATATTTAGAATTAAAAATTAAACACAAGTTTCATAGGTCATATGTTATTTCTCTAATGATTTGAATACATCTATATGTTTCAAAACATGAAAAAAAGATTAGATGTTAAGTTGTCCATATAATTCTTCAAAAGTATTTAGAGTTTTGGGTTGTTGTTACAATATTTCCTAATTTTGGATAGCATAAACATATACAGGTACTCAGTCTTTAATATGATAGCTTCTAAAACCATTATGTTTTATGGGCCAGTATGTTTATATCTACCCTTAGTAAATGAAGAAAAGTAAATTTCAATATCGTTTACAACCTCAAGAAAATTATAAGTACTATAAGTTACCTTCATAATGCTAAACTTATCTTATTTATATTATGAAAGACTAAAGTTTGATGCAACCTTTGTAATATACAACACTCCAAGTTTATTTGTATAAAAGGTCTCCAAGCTTATATTCATAATAACAAAAAAATCCAATATGATTGAATTTAATGGTATGAGGTTGGTTCATTGATGATTTGTAAATATTTTAGTAAATAGTGTATACATATTAACCAATTCCTTTATAGTCATCAAGAAATTTTTTGCATCATTGTCTTTTATTTTAATGGTAAAATTATTATATGAGTTGAATATAATGTTGGTTTAAGCTTTGAACTAGTCAATATGTATGATTATTATTTTTTTAGCAAAAGCATGAGTTTTGTGAGATGTATAGGCAATGTAGTTTGAAGTTGTTGTAGACATAATTATGTTATTTGATGAGTATTTATGTTTGCCAAAGAATTTATTATTATGTTTGATTATTTTTGTAGTTATGTAGTGTTATTAGACTTTTGAATTTTATTAATACTACATTACTTTATGAAAATGTGTTTGTAACATATGATTAGAATAGAAGGTGAAGATATGGGTACTAATAGTAGGGAGTGTAAGATGGACTTAACTAATATGACATCTGATGAAGTTAGAGAGATGAAATTTGTCAATGTTAATGATACGTATGAGTTTTATTTGATGTATGTACTTGCAAATAGATTTGATATATGAAAACATAATGTTGGATATTACAAGAATAGGAGATAATATGAAAGAATTTTATTTCTTAGAAGGAAAACATTTCAGTCGATTGCTGAATAAGGCTGATAGATATTATGAACATAGATCTAAGACTCGTTTTGATTGTAAAGCAGCAATGCGTGTTCATATTAATGAGAAAACATGACAATGACATGTTCATCATTTTAATGATGACCATTGTCATAATTTGCTTGATAAGAAGCATACTTGTTTGCTTTAGTCACAAAAAAAATTACTTGTGGTGATATAGCTGTAATCAGTAATATGATAAATTTTGGTATTAAAATTCTAACAATTATAGATTATTTTGCTCTTCTTATGAGAGACTATGATAGAGTTCACTTCAAGATGAAAAATGTCTACAACCAAGTGTTGAGGGAATTGAGAAATTGTCTAAATGATGCTATGACCGCATTAAATTATTTTAAAGGACTATCAGATTCTAATACTTTATTCTTCAAAAGTTATATTGTGGACAATGATAGTTATTTACATAATGTATTTTGGTGTGATAGAATAAGTAAACTAGATTATGAATGGTTTGGTGATGTATTAGCTTTTGATACAACATACCACACCAATATCTACCACAAACCTCTGGTTATTTTTTCTGGAGTAACTCATCATGTTCGAACAATCATTTTTGTCAGTGCATTAGTTGCAGATAAAAAGGAAGAAACTTATATTTGGCTACTAAGAAAATTTGTAAAGACAATGAATGAGAAGACTCATACATGTGTTATCACTGATGGAGACTTATCAATAAGGAATGTTATCGACAAAATATTTCTAAGGAGCTCACATAGGTTATGTTTGGCACCTGCTCAATAATCCCACATCAAATATAAAAGACACTTACTTCACATTTGAATTGAGGGAGTTTATGTTTAATGAGATGGAGATTGAGAAATTTGAGAAGAAATGTGATAGTATGGTTGACAAATTCAATGTTAGAAACAACAAGTAGGTTGAAGGACTTTATGCTAAGAAGACTATGTAGGTCAGTGCACATATTAAAAGAAAGTTCTTTGCTGAAATGAGAACAACATCCAGATGTCAGAGTTTTCATTCTAAAGTAGACAATTTTATAAAGACTTAATTGCAATTTTGGTCTCTCTATTTTAACCATTTGAACGTTTTGGTCCTCCTTCTTTAAAAATGAACTATTGAGTCCATTTATATTTATAAAATGTACAAGTTTAATCCATTTATCTTTAAGTCAAAATTCTTAAGTTTATTTCAAGGTGTAAAGTTCTTTGATTCATAATCCCACCGTTCAGATTGAAGAGCTACGTCTTGTGAATCTTTTCATTAAATTTCAGCTCGATCTAACGGTGAAACAATCTAAATTGTTGGTTAAATGAAAATTTATAGTTTTGGTATTTTGGGTTGAGTCCCACCGTTAGATCGAACTAAAATTTAGTATGGATGTTCACAAAATGTAACACTTCAATTTGAACGGTGGGATTATGAATTAGAGAACTTTACACCTTGAAATAAACTTATGAATTTTGACTTAAAGATAAATGGACTAAACTTGTACATTTTATGAATATAGAGGGACTCAATAGTTCATTTTTAAAGAAGGGGGACCAAAACGTTCAAATGGTTAAGATAGAGGACCAAAATTGCAATTAAGCCTTTTATAAATTCACAGTATAATTTTTCTAAGTTCTTCCATCATTTTAATTGTGCGCTAATATTTTTTTTCGCAATAATGAAGTGGAGGATAATTTCAAGTCAAGCTATGGTGAAGTAGTGTTATCGAACGTCTTGGAGAGATGTGGGTCACAAATTTACACAAGTCAAGTATTCATTAAGTTTCGTTCAGAATTAGTTACATCTTACAAAATGAAAGTTATTGATTGGGAGGATAATGTTGCATTTAAAGTACATAATATTAGCAAATATCGAAAACCAAGTTTGAAATGGAATGTTTCATTTGTTGATAAGGGTGCAAGGTTGTTATGCACATATGGTAAATTCAAGTCTACTGACATTCTATGTTCACACCTGCTGAAAGTGATAATATTTGAAGATTTGAAAGAACTGTCAAAGTCATGCATCTTAAGACAGTAGACTAAGGATGCAAAAATGTGTGAGTGTAACACTCTATTTAGTCAATTTGATAGAGAATGGTTGTCGTTGTATCGGTTTGGATCTTTACTTAAGAGCTATAAGCATATTTGCCGAGTTGTAAGTGAAAATAAAAAAAAGATTTATGCAAATTGAAAACAAATTAACTAATCTAGTCATGTGGGCTAAAAGTAGTCGATGAAAATCTGGTCAACAATGATAAAATAAGTGTATATAAGAAAGAATTAATGACCTTAAATGGGTAAAAATAAAATGTCGTGTTTCAAATGTTGGAAGGACTTTTAAGGGACATAGACAAAATTCATGTGATATATGTAAGCGTAAAGAACATTCACGCAAGAAATGCCCTCTTGGTAAGCAGAATCAAAGAAATGATGATGAAGAGGGTAATAGAACATAAAATGTGTCTCAATTATTGGTATCATTTAGGCTTACATATCATTTATTTATAAATGTTATTTGTTCTTATGATCAATTATTGAGAGCTGAATAATTTATTTATTTTTCTTGTTAACCGGCAAGATGTTGTTGATTTGAATTCTAAAGAATGTTACATGCCTCAATTATATCGTACTTCTAACTATGATGAAAATGGGGTAGACCTCAACCCATCTACTAATACTAAGATTTTAAACAGTGGCAGGAGAAGCCATAATATGATATGATATGTTAATTTTGTATTTGCAGTAATATTTTTTATGTATAAGTGTCTAATTATAATTAATACTTATGAATTATGTCACTTTAAGGTATAAAACTATTGGTTTAATTTGAGGAATGATTTGGTTCAACCTTCTAAAGACGGGTTTTAACATGTTCAAACATATGTGTTGAAGTGAACAACTGTCTGGATGTTATCATTATATATATTTTGCAGATATTAAAAGCTTGAGTTACTTTTTAAAACAAGAATCATATAAGTTATTATCAATGTAGATATAGTGGTTTGCAATTAGTGAAAATAAATTTTTGTTTTACTATAGTCTATTAAGAGGTTTTGTGTTTTAGTAAATTAAGCAAAATGTTACTTATTCTACTACACAAAGTAATATGAGATGTGAACAAGTATGTTGGTATAACTAAGTACCTTATTTCTAAGTATTATTCTTATTGCTTTCTTTCATCATAAAATATATGTTGATTTTCGATCAATCTTAAGACAGAGAATTTAAACTATAATCAATCATTTCAATGAAGTTGAATGGTAAAAAACTTATAACTATATCTTTTGTTTGTTCAAATGTAACATATATCAGGTCAATCAATATTTATTGACTGCTCACATCACATATGTCAGTACTTGAAAAATCATGATGATTACTCTTTTATACAATTCAAAATAATAACAATATGTGAAATCTATAGTATAAGTGGTGTTCATTTCATATTGTTTGTGATGTGGGATGACCGATTAAGGATAATAGATTTTCATATACATAGGTTCATTCTTTATGTTATTTAAGTTGTAATGTGTTAACATTGTGTCATCAGGATTGTCCCAACTTGTAACCATTAATATTTAGTATTCTAGTACATGTAAAATCTTGATTTAGAATATTGTTCATCTATGTTGATTGAGAGATATCTGTGTGTGTGTGTGTGAATGTTAGCAATTGTCTTTTTTGTCTTAGTTTTGTTCAATCAATTTATTAGGCAATGTGATAAATGTACTTTTTATATAGTAGTTAACCTTTATTTTTAGTCTTTTAAACCTCTTTTATGTTGAATTGATTAGGCTTGGTCACATTTTATAAGTTTTGGTTTCAATTGGACTTAATTGTAATTTTCAACATTATTAAAAAATTTATACTACTTTTGTATTTTAGGTATAACTTCAGTTCCAAAAATTTGATAATCATGAATCTTACCTTGTAAGAAAGCTAAGAGAAATCTCTACAACTTTGATTTAGAGCTCCAAGGCTGATTAGGGTGTTCAGTGGGCCATATTAAACCTGAAAGTTAGAACAGAGATGCTATCACTAGATCATGAACTATATGAGAAGATTGGGTCATAAATTGAGCTGAGTGTCTTATAGACCCAAAAATAGTGTCATTGGATAGCTGAGACGTAAATATTCAACTCTTGTGAAGATTACTTATCCAAAATGTGGCGTTTTGATGGTATTAGGGCCCCTTGAAGTTGACTGATTAGTCCATAGAGCTATTAAGAGTAAATTAGGTTTAACTCTCTCATCCTAAGCCCAATTAAGGCAAATTCGGTATCCAATTAAAACTAAGAGAAAGATGATTAATTCTAACCTAAGGTCAGTCTTGGAATTTAGATATTTTGAGTAGTTACAAGTAGAGAAAGAGGAGTATGTAGGTATTCATTCCATTTTTAAGTAGTTTTCTTTTCCTCTCCTCTTTCTGGAGGTTTTCTTTTCTTTTTTTTGTAATGAATTCTTCCCTCTTGTTCATTGAGAGCTAGACCTTTAATCAACCGGGTTTTGACTATCTTGATGTTTAATTATGAGATTCTGTTTTAATTGTTTTGCATTCAGTTATTAATCAAATTTATTTCTTTCATTTTGTTTAATTCTAATTGAGTTGCTTAATTTAGTTAGAATGTTCATATAATAATTGTTTAATTTCATATGTTAAAAGAGGATTGTAAAGATTAAACAATATTTTAAATGTGTTTGGTAGATTGTTTAGCTTGGTTGGATTCTGATTTTTAGGTTATTTTAGAATTAAATAGATGCTTACTTTGTTTAATCTTAGTTGGTCGAATTCTGGATGCTTATCCAATAGAGGATCCATGGATCATCTTGAGACTTCTTGATGTGATCTAAGATCGACAATTAAGTTAGTGATTGAATGAATCCACTGTAATCAATGATGGATTCAAATCAAGATTAGTTAATTCTCTGGATTTGTTGTTTCTTAATTCGGTTTACCTACATTTAAGGAACAAAATTTCGTGTCGGGGTACCATTTCAGTCACTTAGGAAATGGAAACGTTTCGGAGACGCTTCGAAAATTTCGTAGAAACGGAAGATTTTTTAAGACATATTTCAAATAATTTTGAGCAATAATTTTTTTCAATTTTAAAAGATTCTAACATAATAATACTGGTAAAAATATATAAAATTAGATAGTATAGTATTAAATAATTACATTTTTAACCAAATAATATTAATATAATCAATGTCCAAAAATGTTTATAACATTTGAGATACATAAAATTTAATGAAAAGTACATATTATACTAAGTTGAAAGTTGGTAGAGTGGAGGTTGAGAAATAATGGAGACAAACCGTATTATTTATTTTTATTTAACTTTACAAATTATTATCCTTTCTCATTCATGAACTGTTATATAAATTGTCACATCTTTTTTTTTTTTTTTTTCTTTTCTTTTGATTCTTTTTCAATTTGTTTCGTACCCCTCATAGAAATTTCGTGTGTTTCTGTCTGTTTCTACCAAAATGAACCGACACATGCCTGTTTCAATAGAAATGGCAAAATTTCTAAACTGAACACGTGTTTTGTGTCGTACATGGAGGAAATAAAAAAATTCCATGCGTTTCGTATGAAACGGCATGACATTTAGTTCTTTGCCTACATTTAATTGTTTCTTATTGATTATTTTTGCAAAAATTTCCCCCATATTCGTTAACTTCTTAATTTGATTCCGTAATTAGAGTGATTCAAGAGCTCAACTCGATATTACTTTATACTGTAAATAGTTTTGGCGAACCGGATATAAATAAATTTAATTTGATATCTTTGGCAATTATCACGATGCTGTTTGCATTTATTTGTCACTAGAAGTCTAAAATAACCATTGTTTTATATTATGTTTTCACTTTACGTAAAGTGAATATGGGTCTATAGCGATGAAACTAATGCAATTTCTTATGTTTAAAGTCACTCATCTTGGCATCTCTAAATACTTTTGATTTCTAATTAACTTTGTACACTAGATGACAAGATATACAAAAAGTTTATGTCACATAAAACATTCTAGCAAATAATTTTTTTTTTCCATCAGAGGTTGGCTTATGTTGAAGCAAGTAGTCAATATATAGGACATATCTGTAGTCATTTAAAAATCATGGTGACAAGATTGCTTCATCCAAAAATTTGTTGGAGCTATACAAGATATCTAAATTATGTAAATAGAATAGAATTATGTATCCGTATATGGTTTTACATGATAGTTTTAATTATTTTATTTTCACAAATCATTGCATCTGCACCTATTGTCTCTACTTTAATTGGTTAGACATTAACGAGAAAATGATTAATTTTTAATTGTAGTGATCAATGTTAACAATAACATTTTAATAAGTGAAAAAATATAAAAGAAATTTTTTTTTGTAAGCTGTGAAATCAAAACATGAAATCCATTATATTTGAAGGAATATTTGATTGTTAGAAAGATGTCTCTTCAACCTATGTATGAAAATTTAAGAGAACACAAAATATTGAGTACCAAAAATTGATAAATATTTAGTGCCTCCAAATATTATGTTATCCATACATAAACTTGGTGGAATGGAAACTGATTGCAAGACGGTTGTTACTGTTCTTAGAAACAGTACATTATAGTCTTAGAATATTAGAATGGTAAAAATGAGATAAACTGACGAAAACAGGTGCACATTCAAGTTGAAGAGTTCATCAAACAATAAAGCAATCTAAAGGGAACCAAGATCTAGTGAGACTTAAATATTGTAAGAATTTAAAGTCATATAATCAGAATTTGAATTAATTTGTCTATTATGAAGGTTTAAACTCTTCTAGTAATCTTTGATAGTTTAAATATTTGTGAAAATGCAAACCAGTAAGTAACAATAGTGGCCTATATATCATGAGCCAGAGCATGAACTTATTGGTAGAGTACAACTACTCATAAATCATTCAATATATCCAGATGAGATTCATCATCCTAAGATCTATGCTTTATATTCTTTCAAAAGTTTTAGATTATTTATTAGTGTATGATTTTTTTTTATTATTATATTTAATTTTTTTGGTTAATATTTAGATCATAAATACAGAGATTTTCAAAAGTCTTCGTCAAACCCATGTCAAATCCTATCAAGCCTTCATGTTGAGTAAGCTAGTTCCTATTATGGGGAATACTTGTGAATAAAATGTTAGACTAGATGAAAAATTATCTAATGTTATAGCATATGAGGTAGATGTAATTGTAAATTATGCTCGTAATACAACATTTGATGAAAGGTTAACCTCTTTCTCTCTAAGAGTTGTTGCATATTCTATATTTTTTAATTGAGTTATACAGTGTTATAATTTGAGTAGTGTGATATCTAACATATGATGCCGCTATCAACATAAATAACAGAGGACTTTGTCGCTTTATGGCTCTTACAATAAAGTGCAAAAATCTTAAGCTCATTAAGCAAGTTTCAACTAGTAAAAAGAAAATTAAAGAGCCAAAGAAAAGAAAAGAAAGCAAGTTTTCATTTTTTTGTTTAACAAAAAATATTTGTTTGTATTTTGTAGCTTTTGTTAATAGAATATGGGCAAGGTAAAATTATGGAAATGTCATTCAACATTCGAGAGACAATAAGAAGACAAATTTATATATCAAATTCCACCAAAATTCCTACCAACATTAGACATTAATGGTGAAATAAAGTTATCTTCAAATTACAAGAGAAACTAATGCTAAGCCCGTGCATATAATTACATATCATATTTTACATCAAACCATAATAATCTATACCCAAAATAAGCTAATGTATGCTGATAAAGTATATAAGATTTGATTATAACAAATTAATGGAATAAAGGTTGTTTGTCCTTATAGAGGACAACATCTAATACCCTAGAAACAACAGGAGTTCTTGATATTACTAAAGCATCATAAAGGGAAAGCTGATAAGGAGCTAGAAACAGTCACCANTTTTACATCAAACCATAATAATATATACCCAAAATAAGCTAATGTATGCTGATAAAGTATATAAGATTTGATTATAACAAATTAATGGAATAAAGGTTGTTTGTCCTTATAGAGGACAACATCTAATACCCTAGAAACAACAGGAGTTCTTGATATTACTAAAGCATCATAAAGGGAAAGCTGATAAGGAGCTAGAAACAGTCACCAACATCCTCTAAGCATCACCTTTTTACAGTGATCAGAAGATTTGGAATAAATCAATTCCAATTCTCTAACATCTCGACCACATAGAACCCAAGCACTCTTAGCTCCAAGTAGATGTTATTGGCAAAAAACTTATGGCACATATTGGATAAAATATAGATGATAGTTCTGAATAGTAAAAGAGGTTGTATACAAATATTAACTGCATAAAATTTTAAAGTGATGTATTCAAAATGTTATGAAATAAAATCATATCTTACCATTTGGGTCATTCTAAATAAAGATTCAATCAATACATAAATAAAAGATGTAGAATAATTTTGATATTGTCTTAAGACAAATATTAAATGTCAGATCTCACGAAGCTTAATTTCAATACTAATAGAAACTTTCAGTGAAAAATAGCATACCGGGTGTATGGTTCCAAATCAGAACACATGACGAGCATTTACAATAATTGTAGTTCTCTCATCTTTCATCTAAATCAAGATCATTTTAATGTTTTGAATAAAAAAATGGTGAAAAAAATCTATTTTGTATATTGAATCTTGAATAACGATTCAAATAAGAATATATCTAGAGAATTCATGAAAATTACCTTATATTATAAATCATGTACACATATAATAAATCAATAACGAATGTCATCAAGGACTACAAATATAGATTTATGGAGATATTCCAATGTTCAATCATTGAAATATTGATTCTAACACACACAACATGCACAGATCTATAATAAATAAAAAAATCATTTCATTAATCTATTCATGAATATTATAGGATCAATTAAGACATGTTTGCAAGATAAGAATACAAATCTAATCACATTCACCATGTGAGTACAAATTCCTCCTCCAATAAACGATTAAACTATTCATAATCTAATATTTATTAATAAGAGCTGTTATTCTAAAATGTAACCTATATAATGTAACAACACTTTAAGTTGTAAGGTGGAGTTGATTTCAACATAATATGTCAACATTTATTGTTTGAAACCTCATTTGCGTTCTCATGAGATTGATAAGACTTTAATTCCTGATGACGCTTTAATTGCTGATGCTCTAACCTTTTGAACAATTTTTTATAATCAGTATCTTTTGTAAAATAGTTAATTTGCTCATAATAGACTTCAAGCTTTATGACAAAGTCTCTGGACAAATAGAAAGTATTAGTTAGCTTGCAGTCTATTTGAAATAATAATGTCAATAGTAAAACATCATTTGAAAATAGAGGTTCATATGGTCATAGTAGAATATGTTTACCTTCTTCGATTATATGCTGATTATTATTGCCAATTCTCGGATTCACAGCTATTCTTGGCTCATTGTTATATGTTTCCAAGAATTGTAGATAATCAGAATCATCTGTAAAAATAGTTACGGTTCTCAAAAGATATTTTAACATATGTATAATTGTTTATTGATGAAGTGAATATATTAAGTTAAACATCAATATACTTTGACTAATTATATGACCAATCCATCATACTTTCTAAAATGACAATTATATTATCTGTGTAGGATATACTTACTTTGCGAGATTGGAGACTCATTGTTGTTATCAGATGATGAGAGCTAGGTTATATTTGATAACGTATCATACATGTAAAGGAGTTCCTCATAATTACTATCATCTATTAAAATAACAAATGTCATCAATACATAATTCAATATACCCAAGAAATTTTTTACACATAAGGAGATTTGCTTCATCATTATAATATTAGGATCATGCCTAGTGTTCTTTTAAGATAATGGAATATGAGTTTTACAATAACATATTGCAGACTAGTATCCTGATTATTTAAGGTTTGGTCCCTATTACTATTGACAATTTTATGTCCAAGTAATATAATAAAGTCCTAATTACGTTGAAATTATAGTTGAGTACGTGCAAAATTCCTATTACATTAGCATTCATACTAAATTATATGTTTTTTATGGTCAACAAAACTAACCGACCATTTTAGAATTTTCTAACAGCAATAGGTTTAACTTTCATATATCCAATAATTATGTGGGTTCAATAAGACCCATGAGACCTAATGTAAAATTGAATATCACAGCTCATATAATACAACAAAAGCATAGGTAAAGCTTTACAATTTTAAATACTACTAATTAGTACCAAAAGTAAAATAGTGAGCATGCATAATCTACATACCTACCATATTTGTAGGACTTGAAAGTAGACAACAACAATATGATCATACGTAACTTAGTCGGCAACATGAAGTACCAATAATAGTTTTGGTCGATATTTATGTTCAGGAGATCATGCTACCAAACTAAGAATGTCGACTAGGTTCTGTTAAAGAGGCGAATATGTTTCTATAATTAATGGATAAAAGAGCTAGCCTAGATGTGACAATGGGTCAGGGCTTTGCACTTCATTTTATCTCTGAGTTAATATCAAATAGGCCCACAATAAGGAAACGATATATGCATTTGTTAATCATATATGATCTTGTAATCCGAATGATAATCTCATCCAAAGTGAAGATCATGAAGATACAATAGTTAAGTTTAAAAATTATTTTAGAATGTAGATATGAACAAATAATTTGTCGCCCAACTTAGTTCTCTTGGATTACGCTATTTGGTTGTAGCGTTGGGTTGATACATTAGTCATTATTTTTATTCTATATCTAAATTAATCAATGAAAAATATAGCTTCAATCTCAAATACTCCTCTAAGAATAGCAGTTATATATGTGAGAACCTAACTTATTTTGAGATATCAATTGATGGATGAGGCTGCACAAGTGCAATTTTTAAGTCTCTAGTTTTTCATTCTATATGTTAGAACCCATTATACTTAGATACTCAGTTTATGTGTGTGTGTGTGTGTGAATAAATAATTCAATCTGATATATTTAGTATAGTAATAAAACACATAGAAATAGAAAAAGAAATATCAACACTATATATATAAGAAGAAGTCAACCCTTTCACATTTAATTAAATCTTCTTATTATTGAGAGCTCTCACTCTTTACATATGGTAAATGTTCAATTAAAAAAAAAGTCAGCACATCAACAACCACCGAATTGCTATTTAAATATTTTTCTATCACTACAAAATATTGTACTCTTTGATATCTGAAATATCATCATACAATCTTGGGGGGTAGGTAGCCAATTTGAAATGTCTATCAGGTACATGTAATCTTTGGACTCACCTAGCTCTTATGTAAAAAACTTCCGACAAACTTAATCTATGAACCTGTCATTCAAACTTGTTATAAAAAAAAAATAGTATAATACTACCATGTACTCGAGGAAAAGTCTGTAGTATGAAATAATAGCACGCCAATCATGTGCTATTATCTTCCCATGATTATCTTAGTGTATGGGAAGGACAAAAACCCTATCCTTTGGGTCAATCAAACAAATTTTATTCAGCAATTCATGACCATACCGAGCAATAAATGTCCGAAGTAAAGTTAATTGATCATATGGAAGAAAAAAGACTTAACATATATCAAACAGAAAACTATAAATTTTGATAAACCATAATGGAAAGAAATGTCATACTGGCCCTCCATTGTGGAAAGCANTGTAAAAAAACTTCCGACAAACTTAATCTATGAACCTGTCATTCAAACTTGTTATAAAAAAAAATAGTATAATACTACCATGTACTCGAGGAAAAGTCTGTAGTATGAAATAACAGCACGCCAATCATGTGCTATTATCCTCCCATGATTATCTTAGTGTATGGGAAGGACAAAAACCCTATCCTTTGGGTCAATCAAACAAATTTTATCCAGCAATTCATGACCATACCGAGCAATAAATGTCCGAAGTAAAGTTAATTGATCATATGGAAGAAAAAAGACTTAACATATATCAAACAGAAAACTATAAATTTTGATAAACCATAATGGAAAGAAATGTCATACTGGCCCTCCATTGTGGAAAGCATATGGGCTAAGGTATATAGGAATGCATCGGAAAGACTGGTTCTCAAGAACCGATTTAGGAGGTCATTGTTATGTTCAACATTTAGTTATGTTAATAGTTCACCTTGTCCAAGGTAACTCCGTAGTTTATAGTCCACAATGATAACATATATGCTAATGGTTTATTAA
Organism: Cercis canadensis; assembly: GCA_003255065.1. Lineage (NCBI taxonomy): Eukaryota > Viridiplantae > Streptophyta > Magnoliopsida > Fabales > Fabaceae > Cercis > Cercis canadensis. The sequence goes on from QAOA01004647.1 coordinate 129,906, forward strand.
CAGATTGTAAATAATGGAACAACAGATATAAACTTTTAGCATACTTGAATTCACTAATCTTAAAAAAAATGTTAGCGAGCAATTCATGGTGCACAGTAAACAGTAAAATTATAGGCATATAACTAAACAATTAAATTTTATGGGGGATAAACGGCTAGTAACTAATTCTTTGTGGCAATATCTACTATTTGTAGCTAATAACAATTATTGTAAAATTAATTACTAAATAACATTTTATATCTACTATGATATTCTCATATGTTACAATGTCTAAGTTATTGAATATCCAAACAAGATCCTCAATCCAAATATTGTAAGTTACACTAAAAATTATTACCTATTATAATATAAATTATTAGAGATGGTAAACTGATAATCAGTTCATGAAGATTTGTGTTTCACTATTGCATTATTTTCAACTTTGATAATATATGTTAACTTGTAATATAATTAGCCTGAATTATTTGTTTTCAACTTCATACATGAACTATTATATTTGGTAAAAGTTATTTATTACATATTTCTCACAAAATCTCCAAGGTTACTACAATTATTTAAAATATGGGAAATTATATTTAGATATTTAAGAATCAATTATTTGTAGGTATCTCAAGGCATTTTATAATTTCTTATTTTCAGTTTAAGAATAAAAGTTGTCTATCGTCTAATTAACTCATTTTTTTGGCTAATTATAACAACAACCCATAAAAATAAGAAGATAAAACCAAACAAAGTGTTGAAGGAGAGATAGGAGTTGAAATCATAAAAGTCTAAGATTGGAGTACTATTGTGGTCATATTATGAAAATCATGACAAATGACTTGTTAATTCTTGGTAATTCGTCATGGAATTATGTGGCACCATATTAAGTTTTTCTTTACTAGCACCTCTTCAATATTACTTAGAGGGGCTATGTTTGACTAAGTTTATTTCATTTAAGCCCCTAAACCTATATACACTAGTGAGAGTTTTTTAAAATTTTTAAGGTAATATACCCTCCAAAACTACAAGGATGGTGCAGCCCTAAATATTGTCATGTTAATAATGTTATTACATGAACAATATTCCCTAACCCTCCTTTAACAAATTTCTCAGCATGCGAAATTTGAAACAATATACTCATAACTGAAAAATAAGACACCCTCCATTTAATAATTAAAATTTTTAAGTAATGACATATTTTATATTAACAAATAAATTATAGACATACTTTATATCGATCAAAGTAAAAAAATTGAAAAAGTATAATCTATTGAGGACCACAACAAGATTTCACTAAAAACTTATTCAAATTTGGATCAACAAAATATAAACGACAAATTTCTAATGACATCCACAATTGATAAATATCTATATTTCAACTGTGATAATATTGTTAACTGTGATATGTTAA